>VSWD01000010.1:16069832-16669832 GCA_033119305.1 Pinctada imbricata | reverse complement strand
TATTTATTTCTGATAAAATAAAGAATTGTTTAAATCGAGACAGAGCGTATCGAAGCGCCAAACCCAATACTTTTTCCAAAGTCTTGAATCTTAACTGACGTAATTCATCAACATCTCACAAGATTGACTTTATCATCCGTCAACATCTGCAAGGTTACAGAAGTTTCCACTTCTCTCTATGACGCTATCACAAGATCTAAGGAGATATCGGAATTTTTAACAATCATAACACTTGCCATAATGTTCTATCAACTTTGATAGAAACTTTGGTTACTATGGCTAATCCGGCTTTACAGGCTTTAATATTACATTTCAAATCTCAGCACTATGAACAATCCCTCTATGTCTCGCGATAATCTGTTGTTGAAAATGTTGAACATCCGTTTTGTATCCATTCGAAAAACATTTACCAAAGAAATCTGAGGGAGTCAAAGGTAAACGTTATATCCACAATTCAAAATTCAAACGTCATAATAAATTGTTTTATTGTTCCGAGGTCTTATTTATAATCTAACATTTTACGCGAGATCTAATTTGAATTTCTGGCTATTTCTCTCCCACGTATATCCGAATTTGCCAATGCAACAGGAGAGACGGATTTTATCTTTATTTGGTGCTTGGTAATGTCTTAAAGGCTCTAATATGATCTTCCGTTAATGTAGGCTTTCTTTTTCTATTCTTGTTTTCTTTTTAATTCAAGTTTCTTACAATCATGTAGTTTCCTACATTTTTGTAGATTCTAAAGGGGAAACTGAGTATGAAGTATTACAGGAAAAGAACGCGAAGAAAAGAGGATGTTGTTGTTTCTCACCACAGCAGAATGATGAAAACGAAGAAATAGAGTTAACTATTTCTGACCTTCTGCTATGGTCTATCATCGCCAACAGACCTGATCTTTCACAGATTCTATGGCTGGCCACCGACAATCATCTTAGTGAGTACTCGAATTGTTTGTCTTAATCACAAGCTACTGATGTTTATCTATTAAAAAAGTAATAACTAACCCTTTTTATCATATGCAAAGGACAAAACGATGAAGGTAAATCACCAAATTCCATCTTTTTTTTTTCAATTTCGCCACCCGTTCGTTATATTAAGCTCTCACAAAGATATGAATCACTAGATATCATGAATTATTTGTTGATATAATAAATTACATGCACCAAGTTTTAAAACTGATTGATATTTTTCTTACAGTGACGGGTCTTGTTTGTACATCCCTTTTGAAGAAAATAGCAAAGAAAGCCAGCAATGTGAAGGAGGAGGTGTTGTCACGATCCCTCAATGAACATGCCAAGTATTTATTTGTCTTGATAGATTAAGTGTAATCATTTGTGTTAAGTCTTATACTGAATCTCGGCAATTTTCACGTGGGATAGTTTTCGAATACATTTGTATTTCAAGAATCAAGAGATGTCTCGAAAATTTCACCAACGCTTATTTAATCCTGGTGTATGCAGACACAGACAGAGAAGTTGCTATCGTGAATATTTCCACAAAGCATAACGTCTAAAGCCCCCTTCACACTTTCACGGATCGGGCCACGGATAGCTACGGATCGAGAAAAAATTTACATCCGTAGCTATCCGTAGCTATCCGTAGCAATCCGTAGCTCGATCCGGCACTAGTCGTGACGAGTCGTAGCTATCCTTGGCAATCCGTAGCTATCCGGGATGAGATAGAAAATTTTTGAACATGTTCAAAATTTCCCACGACTTCGCTACGGATAGATTTGTCGTAGCGGAGTCGTAGGGGAGTCTTAGCAACCCGCCGTAGTGGAGTCGTAGCTATCCGTAGGGGAGTCGTAGTAACCCGTAGCGCATCCGTAGCAATCCGGGACCATTTTAGTGATAAAAATAGAAATACGACTCTGCTACGGATTGCTACGACTCTGCTACGGATTGCTACGACTCTGCTACGGATTGCTACGACTCTCCTACGGATTGTTACGACTCACCTACGGGTTGCTACGGATAGCCAAGGATTGTGTCTTGTATAAACTTCAAATTTATTAGGTTTCTTTGCGTTTTTCGGTCAATATATGAGTTTATACTGCAACTATTCAATTTCAGGTCATTATATAAGGGCATGTATAAAATCTCAATACTGTTATAAAACAATTGAGACCATCTCAATTTGAAAATATTCTGTGTTTTAGTTAATAATTATGGATTAAAAATGCATAGAAAATTCAAGCCAGTCCTATCCATCCGTACTGAAGTCGTAGCTATCCTTGTGCGAATCTTGGCTATCCGTACTCGAGTCGTGGTAATCCTTAGCAATCCGTACCTATTCGTATCTATCTGTACACGTGTCGTAGCAATCCGTATCTATCCGTACGCGTGTCTTAGCAATCCGTAGCAATGTAGGGACGATATCCGAAGCAATCCTTAGCTATCCGTAGCTATCCGTACTCGATTCGTATCAACCCGTAGCAATCCGTAGCAATCCGTACTGGAGTCGTAGGTTCATGGTTCATCGAACAATTTGCGTCCCGACTCGCCACGGATAGACTTTTTTTGGAGTCGTAGCTCAGTCGTTGCTCGATCCGTGAAAGTGTGAAGGGGGCTTAAAGTTCTAATCGCTAATTCCATCCGTAGCAAAAATACGTGTCTAGCGTTAAATCTTCCTTGTCCCTTTGGTGTTGCTTTTGTGTTTGTGATTGATGTCATGCTTGTCCACTCAGTGTTTACGTATTAGGGTGTTTCAGTTTTTTACTGTGGGTTCTGCAACCGAATCCTGTTGGGGTTCTCCTCATGACTAAGTGTTTTAAGGTGGTAGTCTCACCATTACTTCCCTACATTCAATTTTCTTCATAATTTCAGCATTAATTAACTATGATGTCATGCGCCTTTTGCTTAAGTTTGAAAGAAATAGAACCAATCGTTTTACGTGGATCGCAATTCAAAATCTCCCCCTTTCAATGCAGAAAATGGCGACTTTGCCACAAAATTTGTTAGCAGATATTCAATAAGCCTGCAGATTTATTAATAATCAGCTTTGCATTTCAAAGTTAATACATACATCATTCTTTTTTCGTAAATTTATCACCATACTTATTCTAGAAGCGATTTTTATAGAAAATAAGGATATAAAACATGTACCTGTCTGAAGTTCCGAAAATTGTCACATCTACGTAGCTCATGAAAAAACGTATCATTTAATAATAAAATAAACAAATAATGGGAAATTGATTAATCATCTATCTTATATCTGTGCAACTTACAGGGAAATCGAACCTTTTTTTTACCGAATTACCGCCATTTGGGTTACCCCTACCCTTCTTTTTTATTATCACGCCTCAGACAAAATTGTTGGAATCTGATTGGTCAGATCATGGTCACATGACGCCGTGTCAGGCTTGTAAATCCGTATCGGGCGAGTAGTTTATTATGACGTCGGCATGACGTTGTATCGTACCGACGTAGCAAAACAATATGGTGGTGACCAAGAGATTTGGGCAGACTTCATCAACAGAAATTGACGAAAAAAAGACTTGATGTTAATTCGGAAAATCCACCACGAAGTATAAACAATATTAAAAGTTAAGATATTGTTTTCAATGATTGATACGCTTAGAGGGAAGACATTTGAGTGAATTGTACGATACAGATACCCCCCACACATACAGTTAGAGGTCTTCGACGTGATAAATTCGTTACACGGTTAGTTAGTGACCTGATACGGAAAAATACATGGTGTGAAAAGAATACGGGTTTTCTTTTCACACCATGTATTTTTCCGTATCAGGTCACTAACTAACTGTGTAACTAATAATGTTGCGATACGTAACGTCAAGGTTAAGCATAGCGTTGTATGTCTTGTCGGCAATTTTTTAGCTCAAGTGAGCTATTGTCATAGCGCGATGTTCGTCGTCTGTCGTCCGTTGTCTGTCATTAACTTTCTAACATTGTCGAGGTCCTCTACCAAGTTTGAGTTTTTCGTGAGGATCGGTCAACAAACATGGCCGCCGAGGGCTCTGATTGGCTGACACATTTTCGACATTTCTCTGCAACCGCTGCACGAAAGGGGAAGGGGCAAAATCTGCCGTTTTTGGCCCCATTTTTTGCTATTTTCAAAAATTGTTTGACTGAAGTCGTAGCTATCCTTGTGCGAATCTTGGCTATCCGTACTCGAGTCGTGGTAATCCTTAGCAATCCGTACCTATTCGTATCTATCCGTACACGTGTCGTAGCAATCCGTATCTATCCGTACGTGTGTCTTAGCAATCCGTAGCAATGTCGGGACGATATCCGTAGCAATCCTTAGCTATCCGTAGCTATCCGTACTCGATTCGTATCAACCCGTAGCAATCCGTAGCAATCCGTACTGGAGTCGTAGGTTCATGGTTCATCGAACAGTTTGCGTCCCGACTCGCCAGGAATAGACTTTTTTTGGAGTCGTAGCTCAGTCGTTGCTCGATCCGTGAAAGTGTGAAGGGGGCTTAAAGTTCTAATCGCTAATTCCATCCGTAGCAAAAATACGTGTCTAGCGTTAAATCTTCCTTGTCCCTTTGGTGTTGCTTTTGTGTTTGTGATTGATGTCATGCTTGTCCACTCAGTGTTTACGTATTAGGGTGTTTCAGTTTTTTACTGTGGGTTCTGCAACCGAATCCTGTTGGGGTTCTCCTCATGACTAAGTGTTTTAAGGTGGTAGTCTCACCATTACTTCCCTACATTCAATTTTCTTCATAATTTCAGCATTAATTAACTATGATGTCATGCGCCTTTTGCTTAAGTTTGAAAGAAATAGAACCAATCGTTTTACGTGGATCGCAATTCAAAATCTCCCCCTTTCAATGCAGAAAATGGCGACTTTGCCACAAAATTTGTTCGCAGATATTCAATAAGCCTGCAGATTTATTAATAATCAGCTTTGCATTTCAAAGTTAATACATACATCATTCTTTTTTCGTAAATTTATCACCATACTTATTCTAGAAGCGATTTTTATAGAAAATAAGGATATAAAACATGTACCTGTCTGAAGTTCCGAAAATTGTCACATCTACGTAGCTCATGAAAAAACGTATCATTTAATAATAAAATAAACAAATAATGGGAAATTGATTAATCATCTATCTTATATCTGTGCAACTTACAGGGAAATCGAACCTTTTTTTTACCGAGTTACCGCCATTTGGGTTACCCCTACCCTTCTTTTTTATTATCACGCCTCAGACAAAATTGTTGGAATCTGATTGGTCAGATCATGGTCACATGACGCCGTGTCAGGCTTGTAAATCCGTATCGGGCGAGTAGTTTATTATGACGTCGGCATGACGTTGTATCGTACCGACGTAGCAAAACAATATGGTGGTGACCAAGAGATTTGGGCAGACTTCATCAACAGAAATTGACGAAAAAAAGACTTGATGTTAATTCGGAAAATCCACCACGAAGTATAAACAATATTAAAAGTTAAGATATTGTTTTCAATGATTGATACGCTTAGAGGGAAGACATTTGAGTGAATTGTACGATACAGATACCCCCCACACATACAGTTAGAGGTCTTCGACGTGATAAATTCGTTACACGGTTAGTTAGTGACCTGATACGGAAAAATACATGGTGTGAAAAGAATACGGGTTTTCTTTTCACACCATGTATTTTTCCGTATCAGGTCACTAACTAACTGTGTAACTAATAATGTTGCGATACGTAACGTCAAGGTTAAGCATAGCGTTGTATGTCTTGTCGGCAATTTTTTAGCTCAAGTGAGCTATTGTCATAGCGCGATGTTCGTCGTCTGTCGTCCGTTGTCTGTCATTAACTTTCTAACATTGTCGAGGTCCTCTACCAAGTTTGAGTTTTTCGTGAGGATCGGTCAACAAACATGGCCGCCGAGGGCTCTGATTGGCTGACACATTTTCGACATTTCTCTGCAACCGCTGCACGAAAGGGGAAGGGGCAAAATCTGCCGTTTTTGGCCCCATTTTTTGCTATTTTCAAAAATTGTTTTCATACTATTTTTCATCTTTCAAATAAGAGTAGAGATGAAGTTGTTTATTGAAAATGAATTGAAAATAGATATAATCAACTAATATGAGTGTTATTTCCCGCCAAAATTGCCCACTACTATGGAAATTAGTGGTAAAATGATAACAACCAGATTTAAACATAATAGTTTATAGTATATATAGAGCAAGCGCATATTACAAAGTTATACTTTCCATGTACATTCAGAATAAGGAATGTCCCATATGAGAACCTGTTACACGCCCTTGCTCTAGGGCTTACAACTGTAGGTATGTGTGTCCCTTGCTAAAAAGCAGAATTTCTAATGTAAAGACATAGTGCTCAACTTTCAATCATTTTGCCCTAAAAAGCTGGATTTTCAAAAAATCACATAAAATTTGTCATGTTTTGTTTAGAAGAAGCATAATGAATAAGAAAATAGAACCTTTTTAAATTTTTTGATTGGGGCCAAAAATGGTTCCCTTTCATGAAACCTGAGCGGAAGCAAGTACTCAATGTCTTCTTAAAAGCTTTTGTTTTTCGTGCCGAATGGTCAACAAATAGGGCCGCCGAGGGCTCTGATTGGCTGACATATTTTCGACTTCTCCTCTGCAACCGCTAAACAGAATATCATGAAACCTTACTGAAAGCAAGAACTCAAGGTCCTCTACCACGTTTGTGTTTTTCGTGCCGATCGGTCAATAAAAATGGCCGAAGAGGGCTCTGATTGGCTGTCGTATTTTCGACCCCTCCTTTGCAACCCCTCAACAGAATTTTTACAAAACCTTACAGGAAGCAAGTACTCTAGGTCCTCTACCACGTTTGTGTGGGGTTTTTTTTTGCCGATCGAACAACAAATATGGCCGCCGAGGGCTCTGATTGGCTGACACATTTTTGATTTTTCTCTGCAACCGCTTCATAGAATATCATGAAACCTTACAGGAAGTAAGTACTCAAGGTCCTCTACCAAGTTTGTGTTTTTCGTGCCAATTGGTCAACAATATGGCCGCCGAGGGCTCTGATTGGCTGACACATTTTTGACTTCCCTTCTGCAACCACTGAGATACCTGAGAGGAAGCAAGTACTCAAGGTCCTCTACCAAGTTTGTGTTTTACGTGCTGGTCGGACAACAGCTATGGTCGCCGAGGACTCTGATAGGCTGAGGCATTTTCGACTTGCAACCGCTTCACAGAATTTCACGAAGCCTTACAGGAAGCAAGTACTCAAGGTCTTCTATCAAGTTTGTGTTTTTTTGTGTCAATCGGTCAACATCTATGGCCGATGAGGGCTCTAATTGGATGACACATTTTAGAATTCTTCTCTGCAACCGCTGCACAGAATTGCATGATCTCTTACAGGAAGCTAGTACTCAAAGTCATCTACCTTGTTTGTGTTTTTCGTGCCGATAGGTCAACAAATATGGCCGTGGAGGGCTCTGATTGGCTGACGTATTTTCTATTTCTCCTTTGTAAACGCTGCACAGAATTTCATGAAATCAAGGAAGCAAGTACTCAAGGTCCCCTAACAAGTTTGTATTTTTGGTGCTGATCGGTCAACAAATATTGCCGCCGAGGGCTCTGATTGGCTAACTCATTTTCGACATCTCCTCTGCAACCGCTGTACAGAATTTCATGAAACCTTACAGGAAGCAAGTACTCAAGGTTCTCTACCAAGTTTGTGGTTTTTTATTTCATGCCGGCAGGTCAAAGAATATCGCCGCCCAGGGCTCGGATTGGCTGACACATTTTCGACATCTCCTCTGAAACTGCTACACAGAATTTAACGAAACCTTACTGGAAGCAAGTACTCAAGGTCCTCTACCAAATTGTCCGCTATCAACCTATTGTTTGCAACTCAGATGAGCGATGTGACCTCCTTGGGACTCTTGTTTTATCAGTATGCTTACGCGAAATTGTAAAATTAATTTGAATGAATAACAGTTATCATTATTTCAGAATTTATTCATAATTCGTGCATTTGACTCGGCTGATATGCCGATTAAACACGGGAAGCAACTAAACAAAAAGAAAAACAAAAAAGAAAAAATTAGAAGGAAAATTTAAAAAAAAAAAAGGAAAAATAGGATGGACTGTCGAATGCGCGGGTATTATATAGATGGAGTCGAGTTGTTAAGAACCGACCCCCTCCCCCTCCTGGACCTCTCCTTTTGAAATTCATACAACTTAATATATTATTATTTTCCCCGATTGTTGATTGCCGAGCCGAACAACGTACCCTATTTCTACTACGATACATTTCTTTCTTCTAAATGAACTTCTTATCAAACAAAGACGTCTTACAAAGCTAAATGTCCTCTATTTACACTAATTACGCTCAAATAAAATCGACGTAATCATGGTTATAATTATCAGATAGCATCAGATTTCTTTCGGCATTTACGGAATGAAACATGCCGCATAGGTCAAGTAATTCATGTAAATACTGAAAATATCAAAAGAATAAAGAATATCAAAGGAACATATTTAATCTATAAGTAATACATTATTTCAGGAAATAACACAGAGAAATGAAATGCATAAAGATGAAAATAGATAATGATATAGAGAGCAACGGTTTCCTCTGTGCACTGCGCGGGAAAGAACCCCTATTACATGTATGACGTCATGATTAAATCATGCAGATGTCTGTCGTGAAAACAAACATAACGCTAGACAACAAACGTTCGCGAGATCAATTTTGAGTTACGTCCCTAACCCTGAGACTACCATCTCAAAAATACGATAGTGACCCAACTCTTTACCTTCTTGAAGAACATTTCAAACCAATATATTATTCACCAGACACGTATTTCGGATTGAACAAGAGGCCCAAGGGGGCTACATTTGCTAGCAAAAGAATGATAGTGGACAATTTGGAAGAGGACATTGAGTACTTTTTGGTTTTGTTTAATTCTGTGTAGCAGTTTCATAGGAGATGTCGAAAATGTGTCATCCAATCAGAGCCCTCGGCGGCCATATTTGTTGACTGATCGGCATAAAAAACACAAACTTGGTAGAGGACATTATGTACATGCTTCCTGTAAGGTTTCATGAAATTCTGTGCAACGGTTGCAGGGGAGAAGTCGAAAATGAGTAAGCCAATCAGAACCGTCGGCGGCCATATTTGTTGACCGATCGGCACGAAAAACACAAACTTGGAAGAGGACCTTGATTACTTGCTTCCTGTCAGGTTTAATGAAATTCCGTGCAGCTGTTGCAGCGGAGATGTCAAATATGTGGCAGCCAATCAGAGCCCTCGGCGGCAATACTTGTTGACCAATCAGCACGAAAAACACAAACTTGGTAGAGGACATTGAGTACTTACTTCCTGTAAGGTTTCATGAAATTCTGTGCAGCGGATGCAGAGGAAATGTCGAAAATGTGTCAGCCAATCAGAGCCCTCGTCAGCCATATTTGCTAAAAGATCGGCACGAAACACACAAACTTGTTAGAGAACATTGATTTCTGCTTCCTGTAAGATTTCATGAAATTCTGTGCAGCGGTTTCAGAGGAGATGTCGAAAATGTGTCAACCAATCAGAGCCCTCGGCGGCCATATTTGTTGACCGATCTGCACGAAAAGCACAAACTTGGTAGAGGACCTCGAGTTCTTGCTTCCTGTAAGGTTTCGTGAATTTCCGTGCAGCGGTTGCAGAGGAGATGTCGAAAATGTTAACGACGACAGACGGCGGACGGACGTCGGACGGCGCGCTATGACAATAGCTCACTTGAGCTTCGCTTAGGTGAGCTAAAACGTTATGCTTCCAGCCAAAGTGATTTTCAGGAGCCATCAAAATAATTTCACGCCCTTTCGTTTTTCTTAATGTGTTCATTTATTTTACAAAGATAGTGCGTAACCAAATCTGTAGGGTCGATTCGTTTGCATATTCTAAGGAAATCTATGTTTAAAATAGCATTGAAGGAATGGTACTAAGATATTAACGTATGATTTCGGTGATGTTTTTGAATGAAATAGCAAATTTCCGAAATAGCAATATAATATATTTGATGTCAAATTGATAAAGGGCCAAAACAATGCTTCTTTCAGGCTACAGAACTGGAAAGAAGTAATTAATACTCTTCAAAACAACAAATCATGGGGAACGATTTTAACTGCTTAAGTGACTTTTTAGCCCCTACCGGAAACGTCGAAGGGAACTCTTAGTTTCCTCTCGGTCTGTCTTTCCGTCTGTCTGTCTGTCTGTCTGTCTGTCTGTCCGATTATCAGTTTTCCGGACTTTTTTTCTGCAACCGATGGAGATATTCAGATGAAATTTGATACACGGCTTGGTCTTGGATTATTACAGGGCAACTTTGACTTTCGTCACGCTTGACCTATTTTTCGAGGAGTTATGCCCCTTAAAGACTTGGAAAATTCAGTTTTCGTCAGATTTCGGAATTTTTTCTGCAACAAACAGAGCTATTCAGGTGAAATTTAATACACGGCTTGGTATTGGATAGTTACAGAGCAAGTTGGACTTTCGTCGCGCTGGATTTATTTTTCAAGGAGTTACACCACTTGATGACTTGCAACATTCAGTTTTTGACAGGTTTCCGGACTTTTTCTTGCAACAAAAAGAGATATTCAGGTAAAATTTGATACTCAACTTAGTCATGGATAGTTACAGATCAAGTTTTACTTTCGTCACGCTTGACCTCCTTATCGAATCGATAAAGGAGATAAAACATCAGAACTGTGCTGCACAGACAGTAAGTTTAATTCAAACTCATGTTTGATTGAAGAATTCTTTATAAACAGAGTTGCAGGACATAAATACATGCCGCCGGTAGGGGACTTATATCGCTCAGCGATCATAACATTTTTATCATTAACACTTATACTTTGAATTTGTAAATGATGATGACCTCGCCTCTGGGTGAACGTCTTTACACTTAAATGGCTCGAGGAGATAAACGAAGGAGTATTAAAGGAAAAATGTTACATAACTAAGATGAAAATAGTATAAATGTTATTAATTAAAGATAGGTTATATCTTGACCCTTGTTTTTATAAGCTTTCAAATACACAAACTAGAAAAGAACCCCTGCAAACGCGTATATCATGCATACAAATGTTACGGGTTTTTCCCCCTCCCTTTTTACTTTGACTTCATGGCTATTTTCAGACAGTCATAATTCGGAGAAAAAAAGAACCTTTTTTCTTTACTTCATGGCCATTGTCAGTCATGATTCGAAGAAAGAAAGTGGGAGACGATAATATTTTCAGGTACCTTGACATATTGATTATCTAGTTTTCACAAATCCTTTCCCTCGTATTACATGTAAGGATTGAAGTCTGATCTTTATTCTTTAATACAATGGACACAAAAAGTGTATTTTTTCACAGCTTGTGTTTCATTACACATGATGTGCATTAATCTTTGTTAACATGCATGTACATTCGTGCATGACTACCTGCTATGAACACCCCCCCCCCCCCCACAAACACACACACAAACACCCTACCTGTTCCGAATCTTTCCAAACTTTAAGTCATACCAAATTAATTAAATGTTCTTTGGTTTTCCTTTACCATATTTTTCAAAATTCAAAAAATATCTTTATGAAAATATAATGCTCGCCCGCAATACTAAATTTCTTGCTCAAGAATTTTTTAGGGTCGGTTCTGATTTCTGCAAATCTCAAAAGCTCAGTTTGTGCATATTTCGAAGAAAATGATACTTCTTGTGTTTGATAAATTTTGTTGGGAGCCAATTTGTTGTCCCATGTTCTTTAATTTTCCATCACCATATTTTTTCAAAATTCAAAAAATATCATTATGGAAATATAATGCTCGCCCGCAATACTAAATTTCTGGTTAAGAATTTGTTAACGGTCAGTTCTAATTTCTACAAATCTTAAAAGCTTGTAGAAGTCTCAGTTTGTGCATATTTCGAAGAAAATGATACTTCGTGTGTGTGATAAATTTTTTTGGGAGCTAATTTGTTGTCCCATATACATGGCACTGAAAGCCAAGGAGGCGGGAATGTTCGAAAATATTTTCCGCTGTGTACCAGGCTTCCTATTCCCCAGATTCCTGTGGGGATTCATTTTTTAGTACGGAAAACAGAAGAATTGTATTACTGGGGTAAACTGGGGTAAACTTTATAGACTATAAAATTCTAATGCACTCCGTTTGTAACGCGCATTCTGATTGGTTGAGCGATCAAGAAGCTGCTAGGGGATTCACGTTTCACTGCGGTTTTTGCTATGACGTCATGCATTCCTATGGCGACGTTAAAAGCAGACGTTTTCTGGCTCCCTACTGACCAAAGCATAAGAATATGGTTACCATACTGATGTTTTACCAAAAACTGACAGGGGATTCGCCGATACCCTGTCAGTTTTTGTAAAACACACGCATGGTAACCCCTAATTATTTGACTCGCTCGCTCCTTGAAAACTGCAATACTTAAAATTAAAACAATTATATTTTCGCTCGCTCGCACCCTTTTTTCACAAGAAAATCCGAAGAACATTTAATTTATTTGGTTTGGCCTTACATGTATATTATTTTACATATATCTATGAATTATTTTGTCGGTCCTCAAAGATTATTATGATATCCAATACTTGTCACTGTTTACATTTTACGTTAAACACGTGATAGCACTGACGTCATTTTCAGTGACCTGATTTTGTTACAAATTTGATTGGCTTACACAGCCACATGACCATTCAAGGGCCTTTTTCGAATGTTTTATATACAAAATTAAATTGTAAAATTGTACGTCGTATATTTCAGAAAACAAATATGAGACTGGGGCGAAATACATGTATAGCCTCCTACTAACATTAGAAACGTATTGCAAGAATCGTCTTACTAAATTAATTATACTTAAAAAGTCTGGGATTAGAATGGGAGCATAAATCAGTGGAAAATATGAAGTTAATGGTTAGTGTCCGACGCCGGGTGTGAACTTTAGTTTTTCTATAAAATGTATTTTAGAAAAAAGATGAGACATAATTAATGATTGCACGTTAATTAGAAATAATTCCCTCTTAACAAATTTCAAATTCGCATTGTGATAGCATATCTGATATCACACCATTTATCTCTGTCCTCTTCGTTTCGACGAGCGCTGTGACCCTGAGGCCCTTTGAAATTATTTTTGCAGTGTGGAGTTGATAACACAACTCCCTTCGACCCGATGTTCGAGGTGTTTTAATTTCATTAGTTCTCTAATTTGACCATTTTGCAGTGTCTTCTACGCAAGATCTTAGTACATTTTACATATAGTAGGTTATTTCATACCAAATTGTGCGTTCTTCGAGACCTCTGGGTAACCGAAAAAGTTGTGAGGGTTGTGCGCACGTACTCCGGATAACCACAATGTCTCCTACTGACGTGGCAGATGGCCATCCTCAGTCGGCACCGATTGCCAATTGGTCTCGTTGGTTTATGGGAATTCATTTGTGTTTGATGTTTCTTTCTGATTTGGCGTTCCATGTACCATTTGAGTCCCTTTCTGTGCGTGTCTGCTTTGTGTTTTTGCCGCCTGCTTTTTGCGTGACAGATAGCAGTCAAAAGTCGGCACTGGTTGGTCTCGTCTGTTTTTGTTCTTGTCTTTTGTGTATCATGTTTCTATCGTGTGAGTTGTTGTTCCATATCCCTTTTGTGTCTCTTTCTGTGGTTGTCTGCTCTCTGTTTTTGCATAGGGTGTTTTTGGGTTTTTCTGTGGGTGCTTCAGCCTAGTGTTGATGGAGATCCACTCCTTGGTTTCATACATTCGAAAGTTTTACTGTATATAGTGTACATAGTTGGCAGTACTACTGTTGCTTAACATTTTACTTTGTGCAATATTTCATTGAATCAATTCATTCCATCAAATATTTTAACTTGATAACACAGAACCATCATAAGTGATATACTGCGACAATGGCGTCTCGTACTTCATTCAAAACCATGCTCCAAGCTTATTTTCAACCTTCTTTTTCTCAGGTTATTTTCCGACCGTTGCTTAGTAATGCTTAGTGAAATGTATGACCAGGATGCTAAGGCAGCAATGAAAATTGTAGACAGTAAGGTCAGAATCTGGGGAATCTTGTCAACACCAATTACCTTTGCCTACGAGAACTACGAAATGGACTTCATAGCTCATACCTGTCCACAAAGAAGGTTGAACAGGATTTGGTACAACAAACGGGCACCAGATTTGTGGCCTTTTCTGGGGGTACAGTAAAACATCTCTGCAAATGCGTTTTATTCTGCTGACTGCTTTTGTAACTCTCAAGCGGATTCAGCTTCTTTAAAAGCATGATCTACCATAGATTTGAAAAAAAATTAGTACTTTTTAAAATGTGTAACCAAATGAAACCCCGAAATTTTCTTTGAATTTCGATGACGGCATCGTACAATGCGTTAATCTTTAGTTTTGTCAAATTGAGCGATAAGAGACCATACAATATGATATGATATTGTATGATGCATGATCCACGATGTATGATGTGCAATGCATTACAAGTATGTCTTGTACGATTAAATACAATCATATCATATGGAAAAATTGTATCATATACTATGTACATGTATCAGACAATTTATCACACAAGTATTAGGGCTGAGCGGTTTTATCGTGGTACCGGTATATTGCGGTACGAGGCTTCGCAATACGTACCACGATATTTGTTTTCAAAAACCGTTTTTTTTTTACGATATTTTTTTATCTTCATATTTTCATGTTGTTTCTTTGAAAAATAGGAGTAAATGCGAATTGCTTTTCAAAATACATCAAAAGGGCCATTTAAATTGACAAAGGTTCTCGTTTCCGTGTCGTTATGATATCTCGCACTTAAGATACACGTATGACCTTCCATGTTTCGTCCGATAACAGCGATGATAGAATCATGAACACGATTAAACTAGACGAAGTGTCCGTACTGTGCTACACAGCCTGATAGACTCCAAGAAATAAATAAATACGCCTGTTTGACCTATGAAATCGTACATCAACATACTCCACATGTCAAGGACAAAAGTAAAGAATCATTGGTATACTAATTTGCAAGAAAGTTTTACCATGTTAGCATGACTAGTTTATGATTGGCATATTGTTTAAGCTTACAATGTTGGGTGTCTTGAAATACACGAACGTTCGCCTTTCAAGTCATTGATTTAATAACGGTAGTTTAAATGGCGTTTATATAATGGAACCATTTTCAGATCTTTAAATAAAATTTTGAAAGCAAAACTGAAGTAGAAAAATGAAAATCATAAGGAATCTTGATGTTATGAAATATTGCAATATATTGCGATATTTTTCCAAATATCGCAATATATCGCAATACCAATTTGACCCGCGATACTCAGCCCTAACAAGTATCAGACACCGTATCAGACATCCTATAATGTAAACGTCTTCAAATTGAATAGCATCATTTAAGAACAGATAAATTGGCAACGTGGACCAGACATGCACGTTTCGGGTACATAACCCTCATCAGTGATCCTAAATCTAAACAATGTTATATGCCAAAAAAAGTATGAAAATTACTATGTCGAAAAAGTGTACCGAAAGACGTAGCAGAATGGGTGGGATATGATGCTACAGAACCCACTTTTTAGAAATTTCAAGAAATTTTGATAACAGAAATTTAGAATGCGTTGAAGAAACGATCAACCGAAATAGATCGAACTTGGCTACATGTGCCCTCGGGGACTCCTGGTCCACCAGCAGTGACACTCACCAAGTGGTATAAATGTAAACGTCTTCAAATTGAATAGCATCATTTAAGAACAGATAAATTGGCAACGTGGACCAGACATGCACGTTTCGGGTACATAACCCTCATCAGTGATCCTAAATCTAAACAATGTTATATGCCAAAAAAAGTATGAAAATTACTATGTCGAAAAAGTGTACCGAAAGACGTAGCAGAATGGGTGGGATATGATGCTACAGAACCCACTTTTTAGAAATTTCAAGAAATTTAAAAGATAGCGTAAATTTACATATACTTGTCTTGTATCAGGCATACACTGATATCATGTTTCAAATTTAATCGATAATGGTATTTTCTTTGTTTAAACATATATCCTTTCAAAAGATGGAGTAAAGATGTTAAACGTCTTTAAATTCAATAGCATCATTTAAAACCCGACAAACTCACAGCGCGGACCAGACACGCACGCTCCGGGTACATAACCCTCGTCAGTGATCCTCAGTCTAAACAATGTAATATGGCCAAAAAGTATAAAAAAAATACTATGTCCAAAAATGTACCAAAAGACGTAGCAGAATGGGTGGGATATGATGCTACAGGACCTACGTTTTAGAAATTTCGAGAAATTTTGTAACAGAAAATTTCAAATGCGTAGAAGAGACAGCAATCAACCGAAGTTGATCGAACTTGGCTACATGTGCCCTCGGGGACTCTTGGTCCACCAGCAGTGACACTCACCAAGTAGTTCAAATGTTAAACGTCTTTAAATTTAATAGCATCATTTAAAACCCGAGTTAAGAGTAATTTTCATACGATCGATCAAGAATTATTGGACTTGTAAGTTACAAGTACCAATTTGAAAAGCTATTAAGGGACTGGTCAATATTTATCACCGGGGTAGGTCCGGTGCATAAGGGCATGGGACATAGAGTTTTCATCTTAACCAATATCAATGGATGGGATATTAAGTTTTTTTACCCATAAATCCATAGGATATTAACTTTTTTTTAACACATCATGAGACGAAGAATTATAGGTACAATGCATATAAATATTTTCTCTATTATCTCTTTCATGATCACTCTCATATAGATGTACCACTCCAATGGGAATGAGGTGTCTTTCAAGATTTTATAATCTAATATATGTAACTTTTTATACATGAATTATCAATCATGAAAGCTATCATTTACCAAAAAAGGGCTTTTCTCGAATATTTGCTTCAAGCTTACAGCACACATTGCAGCAAACTTGCAGCAAACACTTCTAAACTGTAGAGTTTGCTTCAGACTTGTCACAAGTATGTGGCAGACCTGCAGCAACCTTTTACCATGCAAATGAGTTTTACCACGAACAAATGACAAAAAAGGATAATGACCATGTCCTTACATACGAGTGTCGTTCGATGAATTCGTAGACAAGTTTTATAAAATTTTTATCGTTATCGTTAAACATTTTGATTATATACTAATTCATTCCTTAAGATTGCATATTCTTATTGTGCAAAATTCAAAGCAATTTGTTCATAACCAAAGAAATGTTGTCTCTTCTTTAGGAGTCACTTCGGACAGCGGCGCAGTAAATGGCGTCCAAAACGACGCTATGCAAAGTACGGAGTAATTAGCAATTTTCTGCTTTTGTTCAGTCTTTAAATTTGAAATCATTTTGGGGAAATGTCGTTTATCTTATTTCAATCGGTTCAAAAATAATCCATACAGATTAAATAAGGCAATAATGCGCTATCTAGAATTATTCTCTGGTCCCTTCTGTCTGTTCACAGACGATGCATCAAGATTTTCATCTCAGAACGTGGATCGGTCAGTTTTGTTCTTTCAGGATGTTCATACCATTCTCTTTGAATGAATTTTTATCACTTCTTCATCTTCGTTGCAAATTGTATGCATACTGACATGCGCTCGAAACATTTTTCTTGCAGTCCATAGCCATGTGTACCAACTACAAAAATTATAAGATATCTTATGGAATTTGTATTAGCTTGAATAAAAGTTCAATGATTCCACGTCGTTTAAGAATTGTACGGAAACGTCATGTTTACCACTCTTACGTCTTGATGGCGCTTCTTGTAATAGTGATTTATAAATACCAGTGTATCATAACAAGATCAAAGGGGTAGGGGCAAAATCTGCCGTTTTGGCCCCAGTTTTTTGCTATTTTCAAAAATTGTTTTCATACTTTTTTATCTTTCAAATAAGAGAAGAGATGTTGTTTTTTATTTAAACTGAATCGAAAATAGATATAATCAACTAATATGAGTGTTATTTCCCGCCAAAATTGCCCACTACTATGGAAATTAGTGGTAAAATGATAACAACCAGATTTAAACATAAACGTTTATAGTATCTATAGAGCAAGCGCATGTAACAAAGTTATACTGTCCATGTACATTCAGAATATAAAAAGGAATGTCCCATATGAGTATGAACATGTTACACGCCCTTGCTCTAGGGCTTACAACTGTAGGTATGTGTGTCCCTTGCCAAAAATCTGAATTTCTAATGTAAAGACATAGTGCTCAACTTTCAATCATATTGCCCTAAAAGGCTGGGTTTTCGAAAAATCACATAAAATTTGTCATTTTTTGTTTAGAAGAAGCATAATGAATAAGAGAATAGAACCTTTTAAAATAAATTTGATTTGGGCCAAAAAGGGTCACTTTTGCCTCTACTCCTTTCAGTATGACAACTTTCAAATACTGAAAAACAATAAAGTATATATATATATATTGACTTTTTCTGCGTCCTAATTTAGAAGTAATGAAGGAATCATCTGCGTTTACACAATTTAAGATATCTCAATTTTCGTATTACGCCGCTAAACATCAAGACACATAATTAAAGACAATGATTTAAATGATAGAATATTTCAATTACCTTGGTATTGTATAGATTGATTGCAATTAACCTCATGAATGTTTGATAAGAAAATTGTACATTTACTGTCACGCATTTCTGAAATATTGCGGTTGTCTACGAACTTTTCGAACAACCCTCGTACAGCTCAAAATCGATAATTCAAAAAATCAGAAACCGAAGGCATACAAAATCAGGATAAAACAGGTATCAATGCAAACAAACAAAAACCTCCACCACATGAAAAGATGCGAACTCCCGAAATGGGAGTGAGACCAGGTGTCCAGGAAGAATCAGCATCTCCTACTTGCATGCAACACCTGTCGCTTCAATTCGGTAGAATTGTCACATCCGGTTACTTCCATTTTGGAAGATATAACGTATATTCTTTGGTTGGACGACACAAACGGTCTAAGACAGAATATCATCCACCATTCTGGACAATAGGACATCATATTGTATGACGAGTTTCCATATCGACCGTAGAACTTCCTCAGTGACGATGTTAGTCGGTCACAAACGTATCCCTGACCTAGCTCTCAGAACAAAATCTGTATATCTGGTACTTGCTCCGGCATAGCGCACCAACTGAGATATAAAAACGCCACAAGCAGGCGACGAAGGTATGTTGCTACTCAGAAAAGGAAAGTTTGTGATGCTGAAATTGAAGTCGCCACGCTTGCCATAGAGGGAGGTGTTCATATAACCATCAGTGTCGTAGGACAACATTATGCCTAAAAAGAATTATTTGTCTCTGTCGTTTCTTTGATTTCAAGCTCCGAAGGATAGATACTGCTGAGGCAATCCGCGAATTTTGGATTATTGATGGACAACACATCGTCTATGTATCTGTAAGTGAAGTTGAAGTCAGAAGCTACGTATCTTTTCCCTTTAGAGACCAAAGATTGAATGAATTCAGCTTCGTATGAGTAAAAAAAATGTCGACAAGGGGTGGGGCGCAATTGGTCCACATTGGGATTCCGACAATTTGCTGTAAGACCTTTCCTCCGAGCACTACAAAAATGTTGTCGATCAGGAATGAAAAATATGGATAATGACCACATTCCTTTATACAGCACAAAATCGATAATTCAGAAAATCAGAAACCGAAGGCATACAAAATCAGGATAAAACAGGAACCAAAGCAAACAAACAAAAACCTCCACCAAATGAAAAGAAGCGAACACCTGATATGGAAGTGAGACCAGGTGTCCAGGAAGAGTAAGCATATCCTGTTTGCATGCAACACCCGCCGCTTCAATTCGGTAGAACTGTCACATCCGGTTACTTCCATAGAGTACAATCTTTTGTTGGATGGTTTAAATGGTCTATGACAGAATGTCATCCACCATTATGGAGGGTGGGACATTATAGTGTATGACGAGATCCCCATGTCGACCGTAAAACATCCTCAGTGACGATGTTATTCGGTCACATACATATCCCTGACTGAGAAGCTTATCTGAAAGACGCCTAGCTCTCAAAACATAATCCGTATATTATGTACTTGGTACTCCGTATATTTGGTATAGAGGGTTCTCAACCATTTGCAGGTGCAAGATGTCATCTATGTCATTACATGGCACGCCAAGGGATGTGGCGCCCAATATGTAGGGGAGACAGGCCAGGCCTTAAAATCTCGCTTTTGAAATCATTCGTATCAGATAAGAAACTCGCGTCAGAAAAAAACAAAGGAATTTCCTATGTAATCACTTCGTTAAATATAATCATTCAATTTCGGATATAACAATTACTCCAGTTCAGCCATTTCCAAAACTCAAAAATCAAAGTAAAACTGAAATTAAAAAACGCCGCTTACTAGCTGAACTTGCTTGGGTAACCAAACTGCAAAATGTGTACCCTCTTGGTTTAAACGATCAAATATATGGACAAGGTAACGTTTCTTCGACCTCATCAAACATTAATGTCTTTTCAATCCTCCCTAACACTTAACGGAAACATAGGTCTCCCGACAAAAGGCGAAACAAAAAACTCAGAAAAAGAGTTAGAGTACATCGTACCCTAAAATATCTACTGATCATTGCACGCAACGGCGGTAGACATGAACTGCTAAATGCTCTCTCTTCAGTTCCAGCATTTCAATTAAAATCGATCTTGGATGAAGCACTGGTTGCATTCTTAAGAAACACTGATTGATTCAGGCTAAACATCATTGTTGCATTCGCACAAAATAAAATATATCCTTTGGTTAAAAACATCTCCCCTAAAAGACGATTCATAAAAATTCATAGAATTTTTGATCTTCTGAACATCTCTAAAATTTTTCGGGATCATCGCGTACAAAGTGCCATTCCTTAATATTTTGAAAATTTAGAACCTCCTCTTATTTGTTACAAATATAAGAGACCTATTCTAAATTTCGTTTTTACTACAACAAAGTTACATCAGATCCTAAAATACTTTATTCATGTCCTGCTTCTTGAGAATGTGCAACATCTGAATATCTATATCGTAAATCTGGAAATTTTTGCGTCAATTTATTTTTGTGGTTTTGAGTAAAAAGCCTATAGATTTATTTTTGTGATTCTTATTTTTACGAATCCATCGCCACTGGAAAAAAAAAGGTATACGGTATTTTGTTAATTTGCTGTACAATATTGTTTCATGTTTTAATCTTTAGTCTAAAAAAAGGATTCCTATCTCATATTCCTTTCCAAATGAATTGATAGCAGTATGTTTTCTGATCGGAACAGTATAGTTCGCACGTACGCTAACTGTTTGAAATGTGACGAATCCGAAAAGTTATAAAGTATACGATTCGCAAATGATTTCACTAATGGCAGCTTCAATCAGAGGAACTTAACTTACATTATGAAGTAATTAACTAAAATTAACTCCTTCATTGCAAACAAAGACCCACTCTAATTGTCTTATGATTTATTTTTCACACATATTCGGCGATCGACGCAGTGTAACTGTTTTTCACATATGTTCATGTGTACTTACGTTTTGTTATACCACGCTCATACATGATATGATTCCCTTTTGTTTTTTGTAAAGTTTGAATTGTTCTTTTCTTGTTTTTTCTTTCAACTCGAAAGGGTTTTTCTTGTAACTGAATAAGACATATACAACGTCCCCCAGGTCCGAATGTCAAAACGATCATCATGTAGCTTTAAAAGTAAAAAGACGCGTATGCATGTGCACGAACGTATATGTTTAATTGATGTAACGGAAGAGTAATTTTCTTCATGTGGATTTATTTTAAGATAAATATTTTTGCGAATCCATCATGCCCTCAAAATCGTTAAAAATTAATCGACAGCAAAAATAACCAGATTTACGTTATAAACCAGCTGCTCATATTATTACAGGTGACCTTTCAATTATCCAAGACAGTCAGCTCCGTGGTCTTCTAAAAAAGGACCAAAGTATAGAATCCCGTCCAAGATAGATTTTATTAAATGTCGCGAAGTGCTAAAGGAAGCTTTAGATAACTATACAAAACGATGGTGTAAATTTCAAAGAGTCGAATCGCATGCTCTGAATGACTGGAAAAACCTAATTTTGGATATTACCGTAACTAACCGATATCTAACCGTACAATTTAAATGAAAGTTGTTTTATTTAGTACTTTGGAAAATTTGCAAACTTGTTTACGCTTACATGCTTGATAAAAGATTTACGGTTTTCGCGCTATTTTGAGTTGAAATCGGATTTTTAGATTGGCAAAGTGCCATTTTCTACAGTTTTTAAGATTTTGACTTGAAACTTTCATGGTAGGATACTTAAAGCTAGTCATTTAATATTGACTTAGTTTCGCGGTAAAATTTTAATTCTCAAGGTCACAACAAACTTTTATCTTTGGAACAAAAGTATTTGACCTTCAGAGTTCAAAATGTATAATTGTACTTATAAGCGTTGAGCCAAGCCCTTGACATTGACCCAAGGTCAAATTCTCGTTTTCAAGATCACAACCAACTTTTGCCAATAGAACCTTGGGAGTTCAGACTTCACAGAAACATTCCTTGCATCAAGCCCTTTCATCTTGGCCTTGATCCAAGGTTATTCGTTCGATTTCATGGACTTTAGTTGATAAAAATTTGAGCTTTAATCAGATTAAGATCAGCCTTGATGAAAATAATCTCCAATACTTAACATTTATCCATGACCTTGGTTCAAGGTTAACTGTTCATTCTCAAGGTAATAGCAATCACATGGCATTTACTTCACAGAGTATATTCTAAACGATTTAAACTTCACACAAGTAGTCCTTCTTATTTGAATTTAACATAGTCTAAGAAAGATAACTCTTTCATTCTTATTCTTGTTTTCTTTTTCTCTAATGAACATGACTTGTCTGTATGTTCATGCTGTTGTCATTTTCTGTTTATAGAAATTTTCTCTTTACAAAATCATTGTGCAATTTCTGTTTTGATATATTAATTTTGAATGGTTCAAAATTGATAGATTATGGAGTTTAAAGCTTTTGTTAACATGAAAGGTGGTTATAATCTTTTTCTTCTAATTTGATGACAAATAAATACGAGTTCCAAGTTTAATATAAGCTCTTTTGACTCATCTACTGAAGTGAATAAGGTGCTAAAGCAAATATTCCTTTTTTCTATCTTCTTAATTCAGATTTTAACATTTCAGTTCGAAGGAAAATCTTATATCCTCCTTGATAAGATCTTCCTTGGAACTGAAAATTTTAGTACCTTGTTCCGTATGGTTCTTGCAATAGTAGTCATCTAGTTATGTATGTACTATTTGCAAAGTTTGAATTAAATGTAAACGTCTTCAAATTGAATAGCATCATTTAAGAACAGATAAAATTGGCAGCATGGACCAGACATGCACGTTTCGGGTACTTAACCCTCGTCAGTGATCCTCAAATCTAAACAATGAAATATGCCAAAAAAGTATGAAAGTTACTATGTCGAAAAGCATACCAAAAGTTGTATAATAGAATGTCTGAAAGAATGTGCGATATGATGTGTTGTAGGTTTTATGAATGGATAGGAAGGAATTCTTATATAAAAGGACATTTCATAGGTTGTTTATAATTTTAAAATAAGTTTTGTCTGATACAATAGGATGTTTGATACGATAGGATCCATTGTCTAAAAGAGTTTCTGATACGATGTCTGATGCGATGGCTGATACGTTAAGATACGATAGACGAAGATAGGTTTTGACGTATTGAATTGAGCAAGAGCTGTGTTTTTGGTAAATTCTTATCTATGACAGGGTATAATGTCAGTCTGATAGTCTCATTGTCTTTGTTTCTTAAATTTTCTTTTTCTTTTAAGAAGTTACAATAAGCGCAACTGTCACAGAGAGTCCAGATGCAAATGTTGGATGTTCCAATGAGAACCAACTTGGTTCTGCTTTTTATATTAAGTACTATTCCATATAAGAATCAGGCAGATTGCCATATATTGGTGATTTTCACAATGTTGAAAAAATAACATTTTTTTGGTTCAAACGTGTAACATACACAAAAATAAAGATTATGATGAAGTATTTCGGAAAAATATTGCATAATGATAGAGATTTTGCTTCCAAAAGTCTTCCTATTCCTCGATTGGTTTCCTGCATTAACTATACAAAATACCCGAAGTTCAAGATTAAATAAAAACTAAACTACACAAGTAAATCAAATAACGATACAATGAATTGAAAGATTTTTTCTTACTTGCTAAGAATACAATAAATGAATTTTGTGTAAAATAAAGGCTAAAGAGACAGTTGCATTTATAAAGTGCTTTGATTTGAAAAAAAAGTCAAAAATTGTCGTAAGAGTTACGCACCTTGCAGAAGGTGGCGCTTTATGAATAAATTAAACCAGCAATGGCGGCCCCCGTGGAAGAAACATCGTTTGGCTTAGTAACATGGATAAATGCTCTTTAAACGCATATTTCGAGGGAGAATGTGATATTTGCAACAAATTTCCGAATGAAGAAGCTTTGGTAAAACTGCGAGAATGTAACAAAGTAATATCAGGTCACCTTAGACAATGTAAATTAGCTGAAAAGTCGTTTCCAAGCGAAGCAGAGTTATTGAGCTGTAGAGCTGGTATTTGGAAGCCATTTGGAAGTGGAAAAAAGAAACAGATCGTGGCACCACGGTGTGTCCATTCCATAGGTACAACTACGGAATAGGATGGAGGCCAAGTATGAAATGCGGGTTCCCCAATCACCCAGTGGATTCGAGGTGCAAACCACAAAGAGGCATGACAGCTGCTATGTGTGAAGTGGCCCAATTGAGATGGGGTTTTCTTTGCAGAGTTGGAACAGGTTTGTATTTTTTACTATTTAATAGTAATTTTTTACAAAAAACAAAGGATTTCTACTTCTCAATACAACAACACTGCAGATGAAATAAGACCAGTAAGATCATCAAAGTTTAGAATACTTTAATTTAAAGTGAACAATCATGAAATAAGCATGATGGGGTCCATAGAATTGCAGAAAACACCGAAAACACCCTAGTATTTACAGAAAACACCGATAAATGTACAGAAAACACCTATATATCATTCAAAAACACCCTCAGGATGGTAAAGTGGACCGATTTACATATACTACCAAAGTTTCATCTGTGTAAATTGCATTTTGAATGACTTAGGACAGATTAATCATGTTAATATTTGATACACACATTCTATTTTTAGATCCGCGCGTCATATCGTTTTTCATCTATTTCATTCCTGAACATAAGAAATATGGCTTTTTTGATTTGTTTGTTTGTTTGGTTTTTTCATATTTTGGAAACTAGAACACCCCACCCATTCACGTTTGAAACAACAAAAGGAATTTTAAAAAAATGGGGGGGGGTGTTCAGTTTTGTCCAATTTGAATATTATTAATTTTTTTATGTATGTTTTATTTATTGATTTATCTGTTTCTATTTTTTTTTTTTTTTTTTTTTGATCGATTGATTTTATTTATTTATCTATTTTTTTTTATGAATCATTATGCTTCAGTCATTAAGTATGTTTGATTCACGGGCATTAGACTTATTTATTTATTTATTCATGAATGAATGAATGAAATCACACATATTGAGCATTATTGAATTGTGCAATATGGATCTAATTGAGATTTTTTAATTTCTTTTTCAGGGACAGATCGAGGATATACAGAATATGTAAATTTAATATTGCATTCATACTTATCATGCCTTTCATCATAGAAATAAATACAATGTAAATGAAAAACTTTGAGTTAATTTATGGAATAATCAGAGATCACTTACCCTTTCCCACACTTTTTTGGGAGGACCAATGTAAAAATGTGGGGGGAAAGTGAACTCAGATTATTTATGGAAGAAATGTACGATCTCCTAAATTCTAGTTCATTTGATAATTTGATATGTGTCCATCAATAGCTGGAAAAAAGAATGGTTTTGACGTACGGTGGGTGCATAGGTGGATCCAGTCAAGTGGATAGAGGGTTGTACCCTCCCCCCATTGTGGCACACACAAAAAATATGTGATGAGAGAAAGAGAATTTGAATTAAAGTCACTTCATATCGTCAACCGAAATTCTTGATAATTTGGTGAGAGGGGTTGACATAAGAAAGTAACACATATGATAGAAAAGGGTGCAATTTAGAGCATATTTTCATCGTTTTTTGACAGCGTACACATTTCCTCAAGTAGTATTTAGAACAAAAAAAGTGTGAGGTTACAAACGTTTCCAGTAGCACAGTATCAACTGTTATCTCCTCTGCTTTTTGTTCTTTCTATCCCAGAAAAATACCCCCCCCCCCAAGAGTTAACCACCCAAATATATGCTATCGAATATCTGAATCGCCGAACACTGTTCAAGAATGTCGCCTATGTAGCATGGTTAGCCAAGATATGTGATGTGGGCCTTGACCACCAATGAATGTTAAAGTGTGACTACCAGACGGACAGGCAGACAACAGATTCGGTGATCAGTGACCTTTGCGTAGCAGATGACATGAAATTATCATCAACCAAAAAATCGTCTTATGAAATCTCGACAGCATTGGTGGAATCAAGTGGAAGACGTGATGATATTACCTGTAATAGAAAATACTGAGTATATGTACATGCTCTCTCCGATGCATGTAAAGATGAGTTTCCACTCTTGGACTAAGTAAATTTCAAGGTTTTTTTTTTTTAATTCCATCTTTTCAACATTTTCCTCCTTCTTTTCAACATTTATTTTACTACACTATAAATGATATCCAGTTTCAAGATTTGCTGCTGGAATTATTTTTTGTCTCGTTACAAAATTCACATTATTTCCACGTTTCTCCGGGGATCATTCCGACACGTCTCCGCCTCTCTACCGTATTTATAATGTCCTGGAGTAGCTCCTTGGTCCCAATGGCACCATATTTGTATGTATTCTCCCAGACTAACAAAATTTGGAAGTGTGAGACATGTCCGTCTGTCATCTGTCTTTCTAGATGAGTTGAATTTGAACTAAGTTTGTTTCATTTTATAGTACAGAGGATGTTATACTCTTTTTTACATCTCTGCAATTTTTATAAATTATTTGTCAGGAATTTTCGAAACCTGAGGATGCACGGATTGTACAGGGGTTCAGATACACGAATGTGTACTGTGCTGTGGCATATCATATATGTCACATTGGAATAATCGGACAGAAATTTTGAATTTCTTCTTTGAAATTACAACCAATTGTCGATATTGCCCTAGGTTGTGTTGGGGACTTTTTTTCATCTTAAAACTCGTCAATTTAAGATATTTCAATAAATCAAGACGTTGATAAAAGACTAGTAAGGAATGCAAAATAAAATGAGACTGATTTTAAAGTTGGAGTTCCTTAACTTGTCAAAAATAATGGATTTACGGGTCAAGGGGGCGAATTTTGCCGATTTTTGCTGAAAATGGGTCAAAATATATCTAGGGGTTTTATTTTTTATTTCATCTTTCTTCATCATTTACGCATTTGAATAGAAATTTAAGATATGGCATCATAATACCCAACGTCTTTCGAAGGTACATGCATTTGCTGAAAACATTTATTGATTAATTATTTATTTATTGTCATTAGCTCACCTCGATATAAAAAAAGCCATTATACATGTACTTAGAAATATGTTTGAATTGAATTTTGCTGCCACGAAGTGAGCTTCCTAATCTGTGATTACCTATGTTTTTGGGTTGGGTTTTTTTTTGTATTGGTAGTGTAAGTCTGTTGCGCTTGTGTAACATCCCAATAAACAAATCGTTATTTTGACAAGTACACACATGTAATTCAATCATACAGGGGTATCTGCTGTACATGGAAGGTGTGAAAATCATCAGAGCGTGATATCGCCGAATGCGGTCATACGGAGAATTGCATGGAATTCATTAATTAAATATGATGATGATGATCAATGATGATGATTTATTGATACTTTGTACAGTATGGTAATCCAGTGTTACATGTACATTGTCATTATGATAATACTATAATAAGAAAAATCATACAAACGTACGGTAATTGAATCAACCATACATATCTCATACTTCTTGACTAGGCACACTCATATCATATTAATGAAGAAGTCGAAGTGAGCTTCCTAATCTGTGATTACCTATGTTTTTGGGTTGGGTTTTTTTTTTTTGTATTGGTAGTGTAAGTCTGTTGCGCTTGTGTAACATCCCAATAAACAAATCGTTATTTTGACAAGTACACACATGTAATTCAATCATACAGGGGTATCTGCTGTACATGGAAGGTGTGAAAATCATCAGAGCGTGATATCGCCGAATGCGGTCATACGGAGAATTGCATGGAATTCATTAATTAAATATGATGATGATGATCAATGATGATGATTTATTGATACTTTGTACAGTATGGTAATCCAGTGTTACATGTACATTGTCATTATGATAATACTATAATAAGAAAAATCATACAAACGTACGGTAATTGAATCAACCATACATATCTCATACTTCTTGACTAGGCACACTCATATCATATTAATGAAGAAGAACATATATTGATTGACTAATTAATTTTATGTTAACTTAGAGACTTGATTGAAAAATCTTCGCTCAGATTTAAAACAAATGTGAAAAGTGTCATATTAAAAAAAACTAATTCAAAAGAATCGGTGAATAAAAGTAGGGTTTTTTTACAGAAGAGAAGGAAAGAAGAAAAAAATATGAATACGGATACAAAATCTGGGGAAAATTGAATGAAAAATAGGAAAGTAAGGAAAATGTTTTATGGTATATAAGGGTCCGGAATTCGATCCCTATATATATAAGTAATTTTTACATGAAGAGGAAGAGAAGAAGCGACTCCTCCTTAAAAACGAAAAATAAAATCTTGATTATCAAACTGTACATGTATCACTATATACCGTTTTTTTTCAGGGAGTGAAAGTGAAGATCATAATTTTTTTATTTTCTTTTTGTTTGGCCATACAACTATTGTCCGAAAAAAAAGGATTTCTAGTAAGTAAAACATTTCTACCCGGGCCTGATCAATTGGTTCAAAATGGTTCATAAAGGGTTTTTTTTTTTCGTTTTATATTGGAGTTCATTGCACGTTTTTCTGTGCGTCATAGTTTAGACGCACAAATTCTAGAATACAACATGTTGTCATAATTGTTTTTATCGTTTTTTTTTAATGAATAATTTGTTCACATTCGATGCATGCACGTACGTTACATAAATACAGGATACTATTATCCCCTTTCGGGCCTCTTTCACACCCAATGTTAATTAGTGGGGGTTAAATGTCAGTCAATCGAATAAACAGTACATTGTTGCAGAATTCATTTAATCGCCGTCCGTGTTAATTTTTTTTTTTTTTTGTAAACCAACATTTTCCCATCTCCTTTTTTATGTACCTTTTATACACATATATATACAACTCGGGTACGTGAAATAACATGGAATGCCAAAGCTTTGCATGATGTAAAAATCATCTTACCTAGCCTATCTGAGTGCTGTGATTATCTTTGTTTATCATTAAAAACAAAACAGAAAATATACAGAAAGCAAAAATCTTTCGTGCAAATTCTGCAGCAGGCAAAGTAACCGTACCCATCTTGAAAATGAAAAGTTATGTGAAGTTTGCAGATGTTGTCACTTGCATGTAAATTGTTTTTATAAAAATTGGAAAATTAATAGATAAAAAAAGATTATCACCATATACTTTTATTTTATTTGGAAACTTGTTAATGACATAGGCAGCCTGTGGATCAGATTATTCGATGCCGTTATTAACAAGTTTCCAAATAAAATATTCCATGTAACATAACAACGGAAAAATAAGGAATTTTGGGAAAAAATCACAGGAAGGGGGATCCTGATCCCCTCTTTACGCCCCGACTCTATAGATCTGCCCTTGAGGAAGTTTCCATCCGATCCATCTCCCCTCTGTTGAATGCTGTTATACTAGTATTTTGTTCAGTGAAATGACTTTCATCATACAAATACCTGTAGCGTATATTTCTTTATGCCTGTGAACATGCTTTGTTAATTTCAGGTAGAATTTAAAAATTGAGATAACAAATACAGTAACTACTTGGAATGAGGACAATTTTTCGAGCATAAAATAAACAGAAAACCCTTTACAAAAACTTCGCGAATGTCTGTATGTATATATATATCCATAAGTACTCCAATATTAATGAGGTATCGAATCGATATAGTAATACGATCACAAAATTTTTGTAAATTTTGATTCAAAATGGTGAATTCTGTTGGGCATTAAGCAATTTTTACTACGTTTGCAGGATTTTTTTGAGTGCTAATGTTACAAAAAAAAAAAAAAAAAAAAACGGAAACCGGGGTTTTTTCCCGACCCCTCCCCACCCCCCTAAATCCGCCCTTGTAATTGAAAACATCTGGCTGAAGGAAAAACAATAGTCGGGGTCGAAATGTGGTCGAAATTTGACCAGTTTACCCCAAATGAAATATGTGTAACGGTGATGCTGCAATCGAATTCAATGTATAAAACTCTATAGGAAGTATCTCATCTTTATTTCATCAATTGTACATTTGATCATAACATATTCATACTGTAAAACAAACAAGAATTAGGAAGTTTGTACATTTCTAGAATGAAAAAAGAAAATCATAATAATTATAATAAGGATCTTCTTCATATTCTGGTATAACCATTGTTGCAACGAATCTTTCAGATGGACATCTCTCCCTGAAAAAGTTGAATAATTTCAAATTAGATATTGTAAAGTTCGTTTCACATACTATAATGCGTTTAAGATCAAAGATTTTTTTTTGTCAAAGGAGGTCATACAAAGTCGGCGAATCAAACATACTTAATGATTGGAGCATAATGATTCATAAAAAAATAAATAATAATAATAAAAAAAATAAATAAATAAAATCAAAATAATAAGAAGTAGAAATAGATAAATAACAAAATACATGAAAAATAATATTCAAAGTGGACAAAAATGACCCCCTCCCCTTTTCATTCCTTTTGTTGTTTCAAACGTGAATGGGTAAGGTATTCTAGTTTGAAAAAAACAAACAAACAAACAAGAAACAAAAACCAAAAAAAGTCATTAAAAATGCACAGGCACAGGAATGAAATAGATGAAAAACGATATGACGCGCGGATCTAAAAATAGAATGTGTGTATCAAATATTAACATGATTAATCTGTCCTAAGTCATTCAAAATGCAATTTACACAGATAAAACTTTGGTAGTATATGTAAATCGGTCCACTTTACCATCCTGAGGGTGTTTTTGAATGATATATGGGTGTTTTCTGTACATTTATCGGTGTTTTCTGTAAATACTAGGGTGTTTTCGGTGTTTTCTGCAATTCTATGGACCGGCATGATGGATTCTGACGGAGTGTAAATGTACCTAAAAATACGGAGGGGACCCCCTTAATTTAATGGCTGTTTACTAGTGTGTAGTAAATGTGTTAAATAAATCTAATACTCTCTAAATCCAACCCCCATACCTAATTTTTACGATGGATGATGTGCTAAGACGGGATAAAATCCCCTACCGTAACTTAGAAATCTAACAAAGTTATATAAAGATAGAATATAGTCAGGACTTGACCCATACCTTTAGAGGGAGGAGAGAGGCCCGTGCAGTGTTCAGCTACAAATGGACAATGTTACAAGGTCGAACACTCCTTTTTATTACCAAAAATAACCACGTGATATCTATATTTAGTACCGTAACATCATTTAAACCTCGATCAAGAGATATACACTAATGATTTGTTAACTATTAAACCAGGTGAAGAAAACAGGTAAATAATTACGAGGGGGAGGGGAATTTTAATATGAATAACTTAAAGAAAATGCGTTCCTGTCAGACATTACAAACATTACTAACATAAATCATGTTATTTTGTGTTACTCTATTCATACATAATCTTATTTTTATGAAGTTTCCCAAAAGCTTGATTGAAATGGTACAAATGTATCGCTAAAAATAGCTATAATAGCTATATTTGGTAGTTTCCCGAACCTGATCAAAGGATTTATAAACAGTTTATACTCTGTAAGTCCTTGCTATTTCAAAAAATTAAGTTTATGTATATGAAATAGATGAATACACGAGCATATAAATATATTTCAGTAATAATTAAATAAATGGGGCAAGGGAAATACTTAAACCTCCTCCACATGTTCACCTAATTTCCAGTATTTATCACAGATATTTGCTCGACCCCTCCTCAAATTAATCCCGGTGGAAACTAATTGCTTTTTTTATACAAATAAAACCAAACAAAAAGAAATATAAACAAATACGTCTCTAGTCGATTCGCTACATGTACAAGTACAATTGAGAGAGACCTCGGTGCTGAATCTCTTAGTACCCTTCGCAGCAAGATACGCCAGTTGGGATTTTTTTCACAACACCAAAATATCTAAGTCCCTTAACTCCATAATGACAAATTTGATGAACCTGAAAATCGAAGGGCAGCTTCCTCTTCAAAGTCTGATCACAATGTAAAACCATGAAAATCTGTTGACGCATATTCAAGTTATTGCATTCCATGCGCCTATATTTCGCCTTTAGCTTAACATGTATGTGCATATAACCCAACCCCCCTTCCCATTACACACAATATCTCGGTTATGCGACAAAAAAATTTAAAACCCGTTACGTATGTCAAAGAACATCCTTTTTACTTGAAGTATACAAAAATTTCAAAACATTTCGACCAGAAATAGATTTTAAATAATTTTTAACTATTCAAGTATATTTTCACTGTATTTTAAAAATCTAAGTCCCATAACTCTGTAACGACAAATCGGATGAACCTGAAAATGGAAAGGCGGCTTCCTCTCCACAGTCCAATCATAATTGTGAATTTCGTGAAAATCCGTTGACGTATATTCAAGTTATTGCGTTCCATGCACCTATATTTTGCCCTTAGCTTAACATGTATGTGCATATAACCCACCCCCCTTCCGATTACACACAATATCTCGGTTATGCGACAAAAAAATTAAAAACCCGTTACATATGTCAAAGAATATCCTTTTTACTTGAAGTATACAAAATTTCAAAACATTTCGACCAGAAATAGATTTTAAAATAATTTTTAACTATTCTAGTATATTTTCACTGTATTTTAAAAATCTAAGTCCCATAACTCTGTAACGACAAATCGGATGAACCTGAAAATTGAAAGGCGGCTTCCTCTCCACAGTCTAATCATAATGTATGAATTTCGTGAAAATCTGTTGACGCATATTCAAGTTATTGCGTTCCATAGACGGACGGACAGACAGACAGACAGACGGACGGACTTCGCCATACCATAATACAACCCGTCAAATGACGGGCGTATAAAAAAAAGACCCTATCTTTATGCCCCCAGAATCACAGATTCAGGGGCATATAGTTTTTGGCCTGTTTGTATGTCTGTCTGTCCGTTTGTCAGAAAATCTTTAACATTGGGCATAAATTTTGAATGGAAGGTGATAGGGCTTTCATATTTTCACTTGTGAATTCCTTGTGACAAGACCTTTCCATTGATACCAAAATTTATGACCTCGTGACCTTGACCTTTGACCTACTTTTCAAAAACTTTAACATTGGGCATAACTTTTGAATGGTAAGTGATAGGGCTTTCATATTTTCACATGTGAATTCCTTGTGACAAGACCTTTCCATTGATACCAAAATGTTTGACCTCATGACCTTGACCTTGACATTTGACCTACTTTTCAAAAACTTTAACATTGGGCATAACTTTTGAATGGTAAGTGATAGGGCTTTCATATTTCACATGTGTATTCCTTGTGAAAAGACCTTTTCATTGATAGCAAAAGTTTTGACTTCGTCACCTTTACTTTGACCTTTCACGTACTCAGAAGAAAATGGTGTTTATACTAACAAAGATGCCACCGGGGGCATTCGTGTTTCACAAACACAGGCTTTATTCTGACCTGGTAAGCAGAAATGGACAATTTATTTTTTTTAGCCAAACTTAAGTCTTTTGATGATTTTGCGTGGGTCAGTATGCACTCTCATATATAAATATTTTGCTGAGTTTTCACGAGTCGATGACAATAGAATTTGAGTATTAAATTGTAAAAGAACTTACGGACAAACAGTGTTTGCAAAATACATCAGACCTGACCATTGAACCTGTCCAGCAAAATTACAACCGATCTAATTCACTTTCTTAACTGAGCGAAGCTCAAATGAGCTATTGTCATAGTGTGGCATCCATTGTCCATCCGTCCAACACTGACACTATCATAATGCAATGTTAGTAGGTTAAGAGTGTGCATGGGTACCAGGTGAGCGTTGTGCCCCCCCCCCCTCCCCCCCCCGCATTTATTTTAAAGTTTTGCAGTATGCTATATAAAGTTTTGCAGTATGCTATACACATAAGAATCTAATCATTATCCATAATCTCAACTAAAATTGCTATTTCTATTTTCAGGTATATGTAGACAATGTATGAATGATGTTCTCTCTGAAGATAAAGATCCATCATTTGAAAATTCACAACTTAAGGTAATACAAAATGATGCATAGAATACAAACACATTGAAATGATACTATCAGTAAGAGAATCACATAGTATTATTTCAATGAAATTACAGAGATGATTTCATAGAAAATTGAAAATTTAGTTTTACACAATTCATTTCTATTTATTTGACCCTCTGACAACTTGGTCTTCATGATCTGAAACTTTAACCTTACTTGAGCTAATTTTTTTGTGCCAAAAGTCAATACAAATTACTACACGTATTACTAAATTTAATATTACATGTTTTGTTGATGATTTTGGTTCATTGTCAGTTTGAAGAAAGACATTCAGGAGAAAAGGGGGTGATAAGATTGTGCATAACATTTATTTATTGTCATACTTGAACAAATTTTTCATGTGAGCTTTTAGCATGTTCAGTAAAAGGTCACTCATGTTCAATAAAAGTCACTCATTGTCATTTCTGAAAGGTTGAGGCCAGCTTTTAATGAACATCAAAGATAAAAAAAAAGAAGGCTTATCCCTTTTCAACAGAATTTGACATCTTTTTGGACTATGTCAGGCTTGTCAGCATTGCTCATTCTTTGCTACTCTGCATATAAACTTCAAAAACATACTAATAGTATATCTCCTCTCTCCTCTTGCACAGAATTTCACCAAACCTCATAGGAAGCAATTACTTGAGGTCATGTAATAAGTTTGTGTTATTTAGCTTTTAGGTAAACAATTTAAAAATCCAAGAAAAAAAGGGCACCATTGGCTCTGATTGGCTGACACATTTAGGATATACCCTCTGAAACCACTGCACAGAATTTCACCAAACTTTACAGGTAGCAAGTATGCAATTTCCTCTACCAAGTTTGTGTTATTCCACCATTTTGAAATCCAAGATGGCCACCACAAGCTATGATTGGCTGACTCATGTTCATTGTCTCAACTGTGGCACAGAATTTCACAAAACTTTACAGGAAGCAAGTTACTCGATTTTTGTGACCTCATTGGAAATCCAAGATAACCACCAGGGGCTCGATTTTTCTACTTCTCTTCTGAAACCAAAGAATCTCCCATATTATGGCTCTGGGTGACGCATGTTTGAATTTTCCCAAGAAACTGCTGCACAGAAAATCACCATATCTAACTAACAATTGGATACTTTAAAAGACCTTAGACTGTCTTTGATTGAAACGATTTCAAGAACATTCATTGTTTTATTAAAAGTCTCCTCAGATGTGGCCCCCTTGGGCCTCTTGTTTTAGTACATTTGAGCAAAAGTGCAAGAAATGCTATATTTGAACTGTTTTTTATTATTATTTTATAAGCCTGGAGCTGTTTAATAATTTAATATAGCATGTATGTATCTTTTTAACAGAAAGTGGATGATCATGATGATAGCTGTGTGTCAGCAAAAGAAGTATTTAATGATGAAGTACTACATGGGCATTCTGAAAGTACGACCTATCTGGATATAGTAAGTGTCAATTGAATTCATTATCTAAAAATACTTTTTATGCACCTGTCATTTTTTAACAAGGGGGCATATAGGATTGGTTTGTCCATCTGTCTGTCAGTCTGTCCCTTTTTCATTCAACATGTTAAAAGGGTATAACATTTTTTTGAACAGAGATGAAAGGAATTTCAAATTTTGCATGTGTATGTATCTTGAGAAGACGCTTCTTTTGGTACCAAATCTTCTGACATTTGGGAACATGAGTTTTGATCTAGTGACCTTGAAGTGTGATTTACTTAAAACAAAAACCTCGGCTTAGGCTATACCTCATGTACTACAAAGGGCATGGCTTTGGTATTTCACATTTCACCACATGTGTAGACCTTTCATTTCAGATCTTGACTTTTGACCTAGTGACCTTGACGTTTGTCCTACTTTTAAACAAGAAGAGGAAGGGCTTTGATATTTCACAAGTAGATTCCTTATGACCATGATAACGAGAGCTTTTACTTGATACGATGACTTTTGGCAAAGTGACCTTGGCCTTAACTTTTGACCTATACTTCACATATAGATTCATCATGACCAGAGCTTTCATTTGATATTATGAATTTGACTTAGTGACCTTGACCTTTTCCCTACCTAACAGTGAGGAGGTTGTTTTACACCACAATTGTGCGTTCTTCGAGACCTCTGGGTAATTGGAGAAGTGAGAGAGTTGTGCGCACGTAATCCAGGATAACCAAACCATTTGCTACTCGCGTGGCAAATGGCCATCCAAAGTCGGCTCCGGTTGCCCACTGGTTTCGTCGGTTTATGTGTAGTCTTTTGTGTTTGATGTTTACATGTTGTATGTCTCTTGTCTTTTGTGTTTTTGCATGGGTTTTTTTGGTGTTTTGCTGTTTATGCTGCAACAGGGTCTTGTTGGAGATCTCTCCCTTCTTTAAGGACCTAAGGGTGTGTCATGACCTTGAACCATGGTCAGAGGTCAAGGTCACAATAGACATAATTAGTAAAACCTTGTTCTGAGCATAACTTCTCCCCCTGCAGATGGATTTTAATAATATTTCACAGAAGTGATCCTTAGAAGTTAAAACATAAGGGTGTGTCATAACATTGAACCAAGGTCAAAGGTCAAGGTCACAATAGTCACCATTAGTAAATCATTGTCCAGAGCATAACTCCTCCCCCTGTGGATTAATTACAATTATATTAAAGAGAAATTTTCGATATGGCCTAAGGGTGTGGCGTGACCTTGAATCAAGGTCTAATGTCAAGGTCACAATAGATGCTTGACCTTGATCCAAGATAACTTTTCAAAGAATATTGCTGGGGTGGGGGTCTTTTCGTCCCGTTATTGCATAGTCGGACTACACTACTATTGTCATGAATCATCAATCTACCTCACCATGAGCATAATACTGTTTTATCTATGACAAACAAAAGAGAACCTAAAATATTTAGAAACTAATGAATTTTTCAACATTTGTATAGGATTCAGAGGGGGACTGTTTCTCACAAGCCACCAATGCATCAAATTGGAGTGCAGAAGAAGGAGTTAATGATTTGGATAATATCAACCACGCTGTTTCCTTACTTTCGCATGGTACAACAAGCCCAGTAAGAGCACAGCTTTCAATTTCATTAGAAACAGCAAAAGAATCTACCATAAGATACTACAAAAGAAAAGCAGATGAGGCGTGTAACTATTTTTGTGAACTGATAGCTCCTACTCAGGGAAAGAAATTGAAATCCTTAGTTTCGAATGACTTATCTAGCAATGAAGACTCTTCTTTCGATACATTGGATAATATTAAGAAGCTGTTCGAGAATTCCAACGACAGTATGGTCCGCACACAAATATTATCAGTTGTTGTGAATCAGTACTCAAAAGCAGAACTTTTATCACTTATTCCTGGTCTAACAAAGCATCAGATTGATAAAGCTCGTAAACATGCATTCATGTTTGGTCCTGGTAAAAAGGATGAGACTGCAGTCTCAACAACTCTTCACAGGCAGAAAATGGATAGAACAAAAATGGTACATGCAGTTGAATTCTTCTGTACTAGACATGGTATTTATGTAATTTATTTGAGTACTATTCTCACAGCAGCTATATGTTTGGTCTTCAATTGAATACTTACATATATTGAATTATGTCAACATACATGTATGTTTTTCTTATTATTTACATTGTTTTGGAAAAGTGCCATGATAATATTAAGAGAGCTCATTTTCACATCACCTCAACAGTACCAATCTGCCGGCAAATATTACCAATATCCAGTATACCAATATACACTGTGGTTAACAACATACTGCAAACATTGAATTTTTTGAAATATTCTAATAAAATCATTCCTGAAGTAAGTAATATTCCTCATCAATTTGTCAATCATTTCTTGATTGCATACAATGCTAGGAAAAAGCATGATGTACTTGTAATTGTTCTGCAATTGATAGCATTTCTTCTTATGTTACCATGGTAACCAAATGTTTATTATTCTTTAGAATAACTTTTTCACTTTATTGATCTTGATTTTATTTCATATAAATACAAAATATCACAATTACATTCATTTCTTGTTCAAGATATTGTGTTCATGAATTTTTGAAGAATGTTGAAAATCTTCAAAATTTGAATTTTCATGAAATTTGAATTGTATTTTTTTATGAAATGTAAAGATTTACACAAAAATATTTTGATACACATAGTAAGTACACATAACATAGTCATCATATATTTTATTGATCTCTTGCATCAAATCTGCGTTTAAGTACTTTTTGTTCCGTAAAAATTGCTTAAATGTCCTATTTTTAGATTTTCTCACTAAAGCGAATTATCTCCCCCTTTCATATTCAGTTCTGATACTTAAATTTCAATTTTTTTGTTTTTTTTTTCTTTTGATTTCTAGAAATGAATATTGATATTTTCTACTGATAAAATAGATTTGTTGTTAATACTTCATCTTGATTATTGTTATTGAATCAATAAAACAGTACTTTAGCAAGATGACTTTGTGATTTAGTCCCATTTCGAGGTAATAAATTAAATGTGTTGCCATGGCAACCAAAAATGTGGAAGCAACATATGTCTAATATTTTTGAGTATATATGTAGACATATGTATGATATACCAAGATTCATCAAAATCGGTGACCCTTCATGTGTCAGCACCTGCCTGATTCTTATATGGAATAGTACTTAAATTTTACAGTTTATCAGATGAAAATATGTTTTTTCTTACAATTGTAGACTTTTTTCAAGCACCCAAGAAAGTTTGCCAAGGCTCCATTCACTCGATTCATAATCAACTATGTGAGTAGAGATTTCAATTGATTTTATTTTGAGAGAGCTTCTTATTCTTGAAACTCTAATAAAATTAACGTTAAAGTATATATTTTCTTACTTATTATAATTTTGCTTAAGCAGTTAAATATTTTTTTCTTTATTGTAAATACAGTCGGTTCACGAATTCTTGGTATTTTTTTATATTCTGAATAAAGGTGGCTCCACAGAGTATCCGAATATACAGTCTTTTTGGAGGCTCTCTTACCGATATATTGACGTCATTATGATTATGACGTAATGATAACGCGCCAAATAAATATTGTGCACTCACCGATGAATATTGTCCGCGGCGCTCGGAAATTTCGGCGTTCAAACTCTTCTATCCCGCTTATTTCTGAACAGATTACAGCAAGCTTGGTATCGATGAAACCAGAAAATTATTATCTACAATCTGATAGTAATTTACTTTTAGTTATATTTATCGTTTAATCTATACATACCAAAATATCCCATGAATGATGTCCCTCGCTATCGCTTTAAACGTTTTATTTTTACAACGTCATCATCGGAAATTTAAGAACTTGTTGCTTTGATACAAAATCAAATAGGAAAATAAATATTGTGCACTCACCAATGAATAGTGTCCGCAACGCTCGGAAATTTCCGCGTTCAAACTCTTCCTGAAAGGATTTCAGCAAGCTTGGCTAGAAGCATCACTGATGAGAATTTAATATTCGAAGCACGTGTCTGGTGTAGAAAAAATGGTTTGAAATTTTCTTCAAGAAGGTATAGAGTTACACTTACGTATTATTGGAATCGAAGAAACCAGAAGATAATTATCTACGATCTGATAGTAATTTACTTTTAGTTTGGTTTATCGTTTGATTTATACATACGAAAATATCCCATGTATGATGTCCCTGGCTATCGCTGTAAACGTTTCCTTTTTATGAAGTCATCATTGGAAATTTAACAACTTGTTGCTTTGATACAAAATCAAATGGGAAAAGTTTAGTTTAACTATCTAACAGGTTATTTCGTGCAGATTTCAGCGATATAATGGATCAAATATTTCAAGATCGCATCTCTGATTATCTATAATCAGATGAATTTTTCTGCAATTTTGTATACTTTCGTGCTTTGAAGAGAAATGCGAATGAAGTTTCTTTATTTGAAAACTTTCAGCAAGTGAATTTTAGTATAAATCCTGCTTTATTCAAAGATGTATCCATTATGCAGATAAATGCATGCATTATCGAGAACGAGCGAGGTGAATGACGTCCATAAAGAAACCTTTTCGTTTACTTTTTCCCTTTTCTCTTATTCATACTGCCGTATTCTTGGAGCCAGATATGAACATTTGCATAAAACATTAATTGAGGGGGGTCGAGGACAATGCTAGACCGGGAATTATGAGTTACACATGTTTTCAACACATTACTTTGTAAACTTTAAATTTCTATTTATTTCATTTCGAAAATATATTATCGTTGAAGTGTGAAGAATAAAAATCAAAAGTAATAAATGAATCATAAGTGAAAATTTCAAAATTCTAGTACAAGAGTACAAGGAGGCCTTGAGTTTTGAAATTTTGAAATTTCGGCAGAGCAATTTTCTTCGATGAGCGAGTACCAAATGACGATCGAAAATGCACGACAGTAAATCTAAACATACTGACACATTTGTTTAACTCACTTTCCAAGGTATAAAAACCAATAAAAAGAACATACATGCTGTTTATTCGCTTTATATAAATTCATTACGACAGAGATTATGTTGAAACGTAACATACAGACCAAGTACACGACAATAGTTTGGGGAAGGGGATAATGAGACGAAATCAGACATATCAGCCAATTAATGAAAACAAACCCAATTCATTCAATTTTTTGTGTATGTGATAGAGATTCTCTCTCTCTCTCTCTCTCTCTCTCTCTCTCTCTCTCTCTCTCTCTCTCTCTCAACTTCGAGCGTAGCCCCTCTCAGGAACATATTTTTGTCAATCGCAATCACTGCACTTTGCGGCCCATTTCCCTTTTTTTCTCAATATATCGTTTACGCGAATGCGTAATAAACTAGATTGTCCTCGAAGTTTGTTTAGAATTTTTAATGATTATAGTATTTCTGCAATATGAGTCTATATATCGATGATATGAATATCCGTCAATACCCTCAATCGTTCTGATATCGCAAGTAATCCAAATAAAAGTCGCAAAAAAGTTCCCCGCGAGGGGTTTGACAGTAAGTGTTTTGAATGTTTTTTTCCTGACATTGTCGCCAATAGCACTTTCTATATAGTCGTGGCCTCAGACAGTGCATGTGTTTTATATGGTCTTTTCATTTTCGTGCGTGAACATCGACGGCGGGTGCGGCTAGCCAACAGGGGATGTTTCCTCCTGGGCACCTGGTCCCACCTCTAGCTTGCTAGGGGTCCGTCGATGCTCAATTTGGTGCTCTATTGTGAGTGCTGTTGAGATTATCGTCAGGATCTTCTTTAACTCATTTGTATATGCACCCTGTAGTTGAGTTTCTGGATTCACTCCTAAATCTGACTTTGACATGTAGCCTGATCTTTTAAGATTCCTATTCATAAAAGTCAGAGCATAATTGTGTCTTCCTTATTCTGAGACGTATACGAAACAGCGCCCCCCCCCCCCCCTCATTTATAAGCCGGTACCCGGCGATATGTCCCCACATACTATGAAAAAACTGACGCGTTCTTTCTTAGTAAAGGCATTTTGAAGAATCGCGCCCTTCTTTAAAGATCATTGAGAACACTGCTCCTGCCCCTTCCTCACCAAGTAAAAAAGGTCTCAGGATTTTTATCCCTTTTTCTGAATTTCTTTGAGAGGAGGGGGTGGCCTTCTGTTGTTTAGACATATCAAGAATCTCGTATGTATGAACACATACTACTGAAGCTTTGTAAGGTTTCTGTAAAAGCTGTTTGGGTCCAGAATCCCTACAAATCCCTGTGTTCGTACGCTGATTAACTCAACTTACCTCTGACGTCATTATAACGTCGAATGAATATGGATTGCAACGTAGAAATGAAGGGGATGGGGTTACAAAAATGTTTATTACTTTCGTTTGCTATGTTCGATTTTGTTCATATTACGGCAGAATACTTCATGAGTAATGGTTAATCATTTGATATTTGTTAAAGAAAATTGACATTGGAGTTTGACTTACATAAAAGTTTTTAAACTTAAAGTTTTAGATTTGCATGAGAAAGGGTTACCATGTTTCGCAAGCACATTTCATGTTACATGACTTCTCTATGGATACCAAACTTGTTCGACCTTGTGATCTTGACCTTAAGGTTTTACCTACTTTAGATAAATTTGTAAATTAACCTTTGTCATAACTTTTCAATTTAAAGTATATGGCTTTCGTATTTCTTATGTGTATTACTTATGATAAGACCTATTATTGATGCCAAACAATTATGAATTTAGCTTAATTTTGATGTGCTATAACATTGACCATCACCATTGCATGTACGTGGTAGAGCCTACCTTCTTTATGTGTATTCCTTGTTGCATGACCTATACTTTAAAATTTGACATTTCGATCTTGAACTTGACTTGGACTATTATCTACATAACAAGTGTTTTACTTACAAAGATGCCGACGGGATATTCGGGAACACATGTTCTTTTTATTGGTGTGTCCAAATATAACAGAAAAGATAACTGTAATGAATGAATGAATGAAAGTCAAACACGAAAGTAAAAACTTGATTCCAAAAAACACAATAGTAAGTTTTACAAATTTTGGGGGAAATTCAAAATAGAATTTTCTCACATGAACAGAAAAATTGGACAAACAGACTAATAGGTTTTATCACATTCTACTGAGTGAGACATAAAAATTTACACGAGTGATGGAAATTTTCCCGAGTGGAGCGTAGATGAAGAAAGGTGTAATTTTTTTATGTCTCATTCAGTAGAAAGTGATTGAATCTATTTCTTCTTCCATGAAACATAGAAAAAAGGGAATTCAAACAACGTTTCATGCCAGCTAACGTCATGTTTTCTGACAACGTTACTGTGACGTCACAATAAGATTATCTTTTATCATTGGATGATTAGAGCCTTTGAGAAACTTATGTGATAGGCTGTCTCACAGGATACGAGCAAAACTTGAGAAGAAAATACTGCATATCTAAAATACATAAGAATCCGTACAAACAACGTTTCATCGCTGGTTCCTCAAAATATTAACCAAATCTGTATCGATCTTACTCACCAAAGTTTTATCTGAAATCAAATCTATGTTTCAAAAATATTGTTCGACAGTATATTCTCGCTGTGGTATCAACCAGATGTTGATTTTAAAGCATTCGAAGGAACTTTTAGGACATCTGAAATCCACTCATTTTAGTAGAGTCCATTCGATCAAAGCCTTTGATTTTTTGACACTTTACACTACAATTCCACATTCTAAATTGAAAGAAAGACTCGCAAAAATTTTAAGTAATGCGTTTAAAAGTAAGGACGGTAATCGCAAATACAAATCTATTTTGTTAACTATGACAAAACCTACTTTGTAAAAGAAAAGTCCGATTCTGACAATAAGTACACTGAAACAGATATTATTCAGATGTTAAATTTTCTGATCGACAACATTTTTGTGGTGTTTGGAGGAAAGGTCTTCCAGCAAATTGTCGGAATTCCAATGGGGACCAATTGTGCCCCACTCCTTGCCGACATTTTCCTTTACTCGTACGAAGCTGAGTTCATTCAATATTTGATCTCTGAAGGGAAAAGATACTTGGCTTCTGACTTCAACTTCATTTACAGATACATAGACGATGTGTTGTCCATCAATAATCCAAAATTCGCGGATTACCTGAGCAGTATCTATCCTTCGGAGCTTGAAGTCAAAGAAACTACAGAGACAAATAATTCAGCATCCTATTTGGACATAATGTTGTCCTACGACACTGATGGTCACATGAACACCTCACTCTATAACAAACGTGACTACTTCAATTTCAGCATTACAAACTTTCCTTTTCTGAGTAGCAACATCCCTTCATCGCCTGCTTATGGCGTGTTCATATCTCAGTTGATACGCTATGCCAGAGCAAGTACCAAATATACGTATTTTGTTATGAGAGCTAGGCGTCTTTCAGATAAGCTTCTCAGTCAGGGATATGTTTGTGAACGACTAACATCGTCACTGAGAAAGTTCTACGGTCGATATGGGGAACTCGTCATACACTATGATATCCCACTCTCCAGAATGGTGGATGATATTCTGTCATAGACAATTTGACCCATCCAACCGAAAATTGTACTCTGTCTTCCGAAATGGAAGTAACCGGATGTAACAGTTCTACCGATTTGAAGCGGCGGGTGTTGCATGCAAGTAGGAGGTGCTTACTCTTCCTGGGCACCTGGTCTCACTCCCATATCGGGGTTTCGCTTCTTTTCATGTGGTGGAGGTTTCTGTTTGTTTGCTTTGGTTCCTGTTTTATCCTGATTTTGTATGCCTTCGGTTTCTGATTTTCTGAATTATCGATTTTGTGCTGTATACAGGGATATGGTCATTATCCATATTTGTCATAACACAGCTACACAGAAACACGAAGGACGATTTATCTAATGAACTGTCTGCAGTTTTAGTTCGGAAGCAATTTTAGAATGTATTGTAGGTGGGGCTGTCAGAATGCGCCGTGCTAATATTCTATAAGATAAGAAAAGATAAGATAAGATATGCTTTATTACCTAAAGAAGGGCCCGTATGAACATTACAAGATACTATAGTAACAATTAAGGAAATGAGTATTAAATAAATGATATTACAAGCAGTTGCAAGCATTTCAGATTTTCACTCTTTGGTACATATGAATGTCACTGATGTCACAAAATCAAGATATATAGAATATATGATAAACGCAAGATAATGCTAGATACTGAGACAATAATTAATGGAGTGAACACATTGTAAAAAGTAGTGGGAATGATGGGGTCACCACGAGACGATGCTACAGGACCAATTGTCCACATGTGACCACTGCATAACCACCAGATCAGTAATGGAGTGTACACATGGGATGAAATGGCAGGAATGCGGAAGTCACCATGAGGCGGTGCTGAAGGACAAGTGGTCCACATGTGACCACCGCACAGCTACCAGATCAGTCCATAATTAGAAAAAAAATGATATGACATGAACATGACAAGATAAGAAGGAAACAAGTAATAATATTACATTATATTACATTATTATGTTATTATATTACAAGTAATAATATTACATTATATTACATTATATATCACATCACAAACAAGTAATAATATTACATTATATAACACATGTATCTAATGCAAGTACAGCATCAAAGTGCGTAGGACCAAAAAGGAAGCTCATAGCCCTTCCCAATATAAGTATTAGTATTATCCGAAGTTTTACTGTTTGGCAAATGCTTAAAGATAATTGTATATATCGCAACACGGATTAAATTCTATTAAAGTCAATTGATTAATGCAATTCCGTTAATCCCAAACCCTGCAGAAGATGAAAATTTCTTTTTGAATCTACCATTACAAAACAGAAACACAGCGAACAATATACTAATGTAAGAATCAACTTAAAGGTTATACAAGTTTTGATGATTTAATACTTACAAATAGCAGACTAACTAGAAAAGAGTTAAATCTATAGCAAATTTCATGCGTGTGGCGGCGCACATGTAACATGTACGATTTAAGATAAAATCAAAGCTCTGAAGGAACTGATGGCGAGTTTCGTTAATTCATTTTAGAATGATATCAATATATTTTATGGGATTTTTACATATTGAATTATTAGTGGATAGAACAAATCGATTTTCCAATGTGCGGGAATAAAACATTTATGAACCTATGTCAGCATGACTGCTATAGTCAGTGGCGGATTGGAGGAGGCGTAGGGCCCACTAAAAGTTTTAATCATGGGTAAAACGATCAAAGAACAAGAAAGAGTGAATATTAGTGAATATTACCTACCTGTTAGTAAATGTAATTGTTAAATGCATCAAATTCCATTCTTTAATTAATTACAGTCACGAAAATGGGTCCTGAAAAGGCTGAAATTCAAGAGCTTCCAGGGGGCTTCGACCCCCCCCCCCTCCCTAACAGGGCTCTGCCATTGACCTTGGAGCCTGGACCCTGGACCCCAGACCCCTTGCCAATTCGTCCCCCCCCCCAACTCAAAATCTGGATAATTCACTGATGGTGCAGACGTTTATTTTTTCTTCGTGTATAGATCTGCATATCTGTTCCATTTGAAACTGTTCTAAAATATTGTATCTTGTACGCCTATGTCATTCAGATTTGTTTAATCGGTCCCGATTTACAGCGCAACGGAGAAGTTTAAAATGCATATTTCTTGTCTCAGAATCAACGATTTCCCAGGTACTGTCGATTCTCTGACAAGAAATATGCACCGATCCTCTATAATAAATATAAAAGAAAAAGACAAATCAAAATAAAGCGAATACACGAACACGATCGGCATTTCTACTTTAATTTTCATATTCATGGACTGGTCATGATCACGCCTATCGTTTTTCAGCTTTACGAAAAAGATATTATTTCTCTTAATTTGGAAAAAACCTCATACACAGCTAAGGCATCCCTACATTGCATCATATTCCCCTTTTTGTGATTAAGTATCTATAATGAACGAAATTATAGAAAACCCGAACGTTCTGCATTGCCTTGCCGACTGAGAACAATTTTAGTTTTCATGCGGACGTCTTGGTTAGCACCTACAGGATACAGTATAGCTGATAAACTTATAAGCAATCTCAACACACGTGCACACGAGACAGCTGATGTTTACTACATCCTAATGTATCCTTTTTAAAATAATCTCTAACTTTTTAAACATTATGAAACAACTATTAAAACGCGGAATGCAATGATAATGCGAAATATACGCTGTCTTTATATGAATATGGTGAATAATGAGGTCAAGGGTCATGGGGCCACACGATCGGAGTTAAGTAAAATTGTGTGAATATACATTTATCTTCACTCGATCATTTTTGGGGACGGGAATGTCACGACTTTCATGTCACGTGATGCAAATCTGAGGTCACGTGGTTCCTGCAATCACTATAGCCGAGCTCGCTTCGCGAAACTCGCGTAATAAAAAATTGGCTTTTTTTAAATATCTACTTATCGATAAATCTATTGTCTACGTATCTATCAAGTAACTATCTTCAATTTGTTTTGATATTTCTTCTGTTCATAGGTTTTATTTCTACTCATGATAGTTGCTTTTAGTGCACTTGTCATGACGAGTATAGATGACAATTTCTACAAGAGATCCATTGCCCGGGTGTGGGAGTACTACATATATGTATGGGCAGCAGGAGACTTCATTGAAGAAATCAGAAACGGAATGGTAATGAAGGACATATACTAGCAGCTTTATCTAAACCTCTTTTATAATAATTTTTGAGTGTTTTCGTACGAAGACAATAGTGCCAATGAATGATTCAATGAATAACTGTTCCTAGTAATAAGAGTTCTAAAAGGGTAATGAAAGAGACTGAATGAGAAATCCCATTGTCTTATTCTTACATATACATTGGTCTACATGAAAATTGTTAAAATTATTAAATTGTTCCTGAAATAAGGAGTCCCCGAGGGCACATGTAGCCAAGTTCGAACACTTTCGGTTGATCGTTTCTTCAACGCATTCGAAAATTTCTGCTCTCAAAATTTCTTGAAATTTTTTAATTGAGGGTCGTGTAGCATTATGTCCCACCATCCTGCTATGTCTTTCGGTACATTTTTGTACATAATAGCTTTCACACTCTTTGGCCATATTACCTTTTTTGGATTGAGGATAACTTACGAGGGTTAAGCAACCGAAATGTGTATGTCTTGTCTATGATGCAAAATTAACTGTTCTAAAATGATGCTATTGGATTTGAAGGCGTTTAACATTCGAACGAAAAGAAGCGTCCCGATGTCTAAAGCAAAGCATAGTACATAACACAAACCGCTAGTTAAATTGCTAAAATATGCCAGAATGTAGGATAACAGATAAGCAAACAATTTTGAACTAACCGATTACAAAAATTGATTTTGATTCTGTGTTTGGCAGAAAGGAGGGTATCTCTAATGGTACAGTCACAAGGGATAACAAAGGAACACCAAACACTAAAACGTCACCAATACAGTTATCACAAAAGAATATACTAAAACCAACAAGAGAAACAAATTTCAAGTAGGGCCAGAAGCATAGTTTAATTGCATAAGTAATATCTACTGATGAAGATCAAAAGCATGAGTACATGTTGAAGCGTATCGGATGAGTTGAGAAATGCAAGCACCGTATGACGGTAGTCTAGGAAATCATCGTCAAGCTTGGAAATCAACATTTCGAATCATCAAATTCCCTTTACTTTTTAATAAATTCACAATGAGAGACGCATACTAAGTGTCCATAGGGATCCCTAAAACATGCTTGTAGGACTTTTCATCAAAATTAAGAATGTTGTCCTAATGAAGTACACGTTGTAGCATAGGTCACTTCATATCCAAGATTTGTGTGATTTGTCGTCCGTTGTGGAAAAGAAGCCCTACGATTCTGACTTACAAACATACCTTTTACTTTATCGATCAAAACACCATTTAATGAGGCATTCTTAGAATAAAAGATGCTTTTTAAAACACAAAAAAGAAACTTATTGAAATCTGTAAAATGCTTGTCAAAAGTTGCGCGCCACTGATCTCATATTGATTTTGTGTAATTAAGGAATCAATTTTTATGATTTTGTTTTGTTCTGATTCTCTTGGTGGGTTGGAAGATAATGCTATCCTTTTTCGGGCTTTTTATATCATATTCTTTAAAGATTTCATTTCTATTCATATATTGGACTTTTAAGAATGATTTTCATTTGTTGTCTCGTTTCGTTTGAATTTGATCTTTTATTATTCAAATTTTGATTTCCGCTTTTGTACTTGTGTTCAGTTGTATTCATACTATAAAAAAATTGTTATCAAATAAGATCGCTTTAAATGACTCGAAGAAGGAGGGGAACAGAACTCGGCTGCGGTGCAAAACACCGAAATACAACAATGACAAAACACAGAGGGGACAAGCATAACAAGAGACACCAAAGGAATAAGGATGACCAAAATGGGATTTCGATAAATGAAGCAGCTTGGTTGGTGTCATTGTTGGTTGACCAAAGGTCTCCAAGGGCACATGTAGCCCATTCTAACACAGATCAATATATTTCATCGTGTTCTTCATACGCATTCAAGTAGATATTACAAAATTCAAAGAAACCAAACAAGAGGGGGATACTTCATTTGGCTGTGTCTGAAATGTTAAACGTCTTCAAATTCAATAGCATCATTTAAGAACATATGAATTTACAGCATGGACCAGGCATGCACGATTCGGGTACTAAACCGTCGTCAGTTATCCTCAATTTAAACAGTGTTATGTGACCAAAGAGTGTGTTACTTATTATGGCCAATAATGTACCGAAAGACGTAGCTGAGATCACTTTGGCTGGAAGCATTACTGATGAAGATTTACTATCAGAAACATGTGTCTGGTGCAAAAAAAATTGGTTTGAAATTGTTTTTAATAAAATAAAGATTTTGAAAAAAAAATCCATTTTTTCTTCATAAGGTAATAACCGATAATTAAATTATAGAAATTTTAAGAATTGGCTCCTTACGCATCATATCTCATGCTTCCCCACTGTTTTGTAATCTGTCTAGAATTCCATTGGCCTTGGGATTACTATCGAGGGTTCTATACCCGAAACGTGCATGTCTGATCCATTTTGTTTATTGAATTTATATTTCTTTTTATTTCTTTCCTTTAGGGAATTTTTACCACAGGAGGAAAATCGCATAGAGGTTATCGGTCAAGAGCAAAGAGATACCTTAATGACTTTTGGAATGCAATGGACTTACTCTCTTACATCCTACTTATTCTGGCTATGTTAACAAGACACCTTTGGGAATCGCACCCCTATACATTAGCTCGTCGCATGTTTGCCGTTTCCCTTTTGTCAATGTATCTACGCATTCTTCAGATGTTTCTGATGAATCGTATTCTAGGTCCCACGCTAATTATGATTAAAGAAATGGTAAGTTTTCATATTTTTCAACTGATGTGTTTCATGTTACCTCAAACGGTATCTATGACATGATTGTCTTTTTCATATGTGTTTTGTGTGAAGTATTTTCTGTTTGATTTTTGGCGTCGTCTTGGGTGTTCCTAGTCTATCCTGTGTATGTCTAATGTACTACTCTGTATTCTACTCTGTATTTTCGCTCTGGGTGTTTCGATGTTTTGCTGCAACCGAATTTTTTCGGAGTTACCTCCTTTCTAGTTAATATTATTTTCTTTTTGAAAGGTTCCATATGCATGATATGGTATTATTTGTTGCTCTTCTATTATACAATAGCTCTTATATTAGGTTATAAGTGACAATTCTTCTGCGTTATCCCGGTATGATCAGTCTTGCTAGAGATTTCAGTATCTCTTTGGTTATGTTACAAAGAGCTCCTGATACTTTGCAGTCTCCTCCTTTTTAATTCAAAGACGTTTTCCTTGTTGTTAGACATATATAACTGAATTATTCATTAAGTCTCTGCTACTTTGCTTTATGTGGAGATGTGTTAATCGTTTTGATATTGTTTTAATGTCATTGTTCGTAATTTCTCCATCTATTTGTCATGGGGTAATTTAAGTTCACCTCCCCTTTTCTATCTACATCTCTTCTACTACTCACTTTATTTTTTCTATTTGTTGTTTGTATAAAAAATGAATATGGCAGACATAAAGCCATGAACACCAAACATCATTTTAAGTGATGTTTTTGTAAGAGGTAAAGAATCTACGCCACCCCCTTTTACCATCTTTAAAAGAACTTTATATCTTACATGTTTAGCTGAAGGATTTGTCGTATTTCCTGCTTCTTGCTTTGGTCGCTATAATTGGTGTTGGTATCTACTACCACGCTAATTTGTACCCAAATCACATAAACCTGATAGGACCCGGAACCTGGGATACATGGCACATCTGGAAGATCCTGTACTATCCTTACTGGCAACTATATGGGGAATCATTCAGTGAATTCCTGGAAGGTAAGACGATACACAGAGCTACTTCTCACTTGGGATGGTATCTGATGTAAACAATTTATGACGCAGTGAATATTATTCAATTTGAAGACGTTTACATTTATACCACTTGGTGAGTGTCACTGCTGGTGGACCAGGAGTCCCCGAGGGCACATGTAGCCAAGTTCGATCAATTTCGGTTGATCTTTTCTTCAACGCATTCTAAATTTCTGTTATCAAAATTTCTTGAAATTTCTAAAAAGTGGGTCCTGTAGCATCATATCCCACCCATCCTGCTACGTCTTTCGGTACACGTTTTCGACATAGTCAGTTTCATACTTGTTTGGCATATTACATTGTTTAGATCTAGGATCACTGATGAGGGTTAAGTACCCGAAACGTGCATGTCTGGTCCACGTTGCCAATTTTTCTGTTCTTAAATGATGCTATTCAATTTGAAGACGTTTACATTCAGAATGTGATGCTTGTTCCCATAGACTTGTAAATTTTCGTCACTGCTTGGTACTTAAAGGAAAGTGATTTTCAGACAAAGCCATATTATGTAGTAGTACCAACTAGTTCAATTTGGGGGGGGAGGTTTATGTATCTATCTATTTAGTAAAGAGTGCTCGGCTCCTAATTCCCTTTCGGATCGAATCAGTAGCATAAAATGACAAGTTGCCTTAATAAAGTGAGGTCACACACAAAAAAGAAAACCTGCACTACAACTGTGTATCATTAAGTGATAGATAATTATTTTTTGCATGTTTTAATTTTTTATGTTAATCATTTTGATATAGTTCAAGAACAGTCCAATTGTACAAGTGACCCATCAGTATATGAAGTTAGTGCGGACCTTGATCGCTGTGCAGAGAAAGATCCTACAGTTCCTATTGTATCAGGGATCTACATGCTCATCTCAAACCTTCTCCTTGTGAACCTGGTCATTGCTATGTTCAGGTACATCTTTTACAAGTCAGAACAAATTCTACGCTATTGTCATTTTGTCGATGTCGTTGTCTAGTAATTAGGTTGTCCGGTAAGTGATCGAAACGTTGCAGGTTCGAGCTTCACTAGGACCTCGGGTCGGCCGACATAAACCATTTAATGTTACGTACTACAATGTGTCCTTATCTGTGTATTTTGTACATGTCTGTTGCATTTTAGTTTTGCTCTATTTCAATTTTACATATGCATATTGCTATTATATACTGAATGTTCATGGATCATTGTCTTTTCGTTTTCCCTAGAAGTGACTAGTCTTAAACTTTGATAACCTCCATACCATCTGTAAGGTTAATTACATTATAAATTGTTTGGATATTAAAATTCACTTATCATAAAGTTACATGGAATTAAAATTGCGTCCTTGTGCATCATATCCTATCCTTTAAAATCCTTTGAAATCTTTTGAATTTGTTTTCAATGTTTCGATACTCCTTCTTTTGGCTTTAGAATCACTGACGATGTTCTATACGCGAAATGCACGTCTGATCTTTTCTGTAAATTTGACCTGTTTTTACGAATGATGTAATTTGAGGAATTATTGTTCCTCGCATGATGTGTACAGACTGAAAGACTCTACATAAATTATTCACGATTTTCAACTCCATAACTTTACTTTTTCAAAGAATATTCTTAATTACATTCTTTATATCTAATCTTCTTTATATTATAAAAAAAAACACTTCTTCGGAGTTCTGAGTTGAGTATGAATAAGTTTCACCGACGAAATGTTTTTGTTATATAAAGAAAAACCATGGTTTTAAAGAACCTGAATAGATCGTTTTATGAACTTCGTTTTGAAAAATATAGCATGACAGAGTCTTGATAGCTTTTGTAAGCATTATGTTTGAATATCGATCTATCGTGTTTTAAACTCACTTGAGCGAAGCTCAAGTGAGCTATTGTCATAGCGCACCGTCCGTCGTCCGTCGTAAACTTTTCGACATTTTCGACTTCTTCTCCAGAACCATTGAAGGGATTTTGATGACATTTTGTAGGAATGAAGAACTCACGGTCCACTACCAGTGTTGTTATTTTACGTCCGGATCCTAGGTCACTAGGTGGCGCCACCATAGGCAAAAGTAAGTCACAGGGGGTACCCTCCTTTGACAAACTTCTTCAGAACGGAAGCACGTATCGACAAACTTGATGTAACTCATTTACTGCATTTTTATCAAATTTAGGTTACTTAATGCTTTGATATGATTTTCATGAAACTTGGTAGGAATGAAGTGCTAATAATCCCCTATAAATGCTTTTTGTTGTTTTTTGTCCGGGTCCATCAACAGGTGGTGCCACCACAGGCAAAGAAGATCACGGAGGGTACCCTCCTTTGACAAACTTCTTCTAAAGAACTGGCGCACGTATCCACAAACCAAAAGCATCAGGATGATATAGAGAGATGTCTTAAGAAGTGTTGTTACTTGTGGTTCCACTCTAAAGTCAAATTTTTGACGCATTTTCACGTCTTTTTGGACTTTGTCAGAAATGCACATTTTGCACAATTTCTTTAAATAACTCAATAAGTGTATGATCTAACACATTCATTCACTGCATATTTTTCATATCAAAATTTCTAAATGCTTTGATATGTATTTTATACTAAAATTTTCATTTTTTGGTTTTTATGACTTTTTTATGTAAAAAGGAAGGGGGATGTTTTTCATAAATATTCAACTTCTTCTCAAGAACTGCTGAACAGATTTTCATGACACTTGGTAGGAATGAAGTACTAATGGTCCCCTACAAGTGTTGTTGTCTTTTTCCTGATCCATCAACAGGTGGCGCCAACTAAGACAAAAGTAGGTCATGGAGGGTACCCGCTTTTGACAAATTTCTTCTCCAGAAGTGAAGCACATATGGACAAACCGAAAGTGTCAGGATGACAAGGTGATCTAAAGAGATGTCTTAAGAAGTACTGTTAATTTTTGTTCCACTCTGAAGTCAAATTTGTTCCTTTTACAATCTTCTTCCTGTTTGATATGCTTAGTTAACATAGTTTTCAGATGAGCGATTGTGGTCCTCTTGGACCTCTTGTTTTTTATCCTATTCACTTATCATTGCAAGTAAGACCTTATAGAATTACCAGTATATCATAAGTTGTATTTCGTGATATAATGAGTAAAAATAATCTTACATTGAATTAGAGGTCTAAAAATCTTTTTATAGGGTTCCCTGTAAAGGGCGAAACGAAACAAAAACGAAACGAAACGAAACAAATCGAAACGAAACAGATCGAAACGAAACGAAACAAAACGAAACGAAACAGATCGAAACCAAACGAAACAGATCGAAACCAAACGAAACAAAACATAAAACTTAAAGAAAATGAGAAAAAGAGGAAAAATCGCCGAAAACGAATATTTCAAGACAAGATCAGCATGTAATATTGCCTTAATCCAAGAGTTCTACATTTGTAACTAGTGCCGAGAGGGTTTCTTGAAAGAGTCAAAGTTGACAATTAAAAAAGTAAATGTCAAATGCCATTCATGTATTTAGGAGGAATAAAAGGGAGGGGATAGAAAACCACGCTATGACTCCGTAATGAGATCATAATACGGGATTGGGGCACATTTCAGGACAAAAATCTTATCCTTTTTCAAACGAAATGTGCCCCCCCCCTCCCTCCAATTTTTAATTGTTCTCATTTTTCTGATAAGATTTTCAAATAGACATGGCGGAACAGTTCCGTTTCCTCTGCGCTAGACTCCTCCCTGCTTAATAATATTTTTCCGTCTATGACGAGGTTATTTATCCCATTCACTCTCCTTTAAAATGAAATTGTGCTATATACCGTATAATATATTATGTTTTAATCGTCAACTTTGATTCTTTAAAAAACCCTCCAGCCACAAGAACTAACGGTTGAAGGCAATAATGAGGGGGTGGACAGGGACAAAGGGAGGGGAGAGAAAGGAGGCGGGAGGAGAGGAAAGGGGGCGAGGGGAGGGACAGATCATTGGGAGGGTAACAGTAACCAAAAAAATTAGGAAATTACTTTTAATATAAATAATCTTGCTCTGATGCGTTCATGTACATAATCTCAATCTTAAAAATTACCACGAAATTCATCTTTATATACCTTAAAAAATTTTCCCGATCGCTTCCCTCGACGCAGTTTTCAATTCATTTTTCAAATACTTCAGGCTCGCTTCGCTCACCTTAGTTTTTCATCTAAATAGGTCTATTTCTTTTTTTCAAGGTTTGAAAAAGGAAATAACCAAAATAACTTCACTATTGCACCAATTTACACTTTAAAGTTTAAACATTTGTCTTGACCGCCCAAGACCTCCTCCCCCACGGGGAGGGGGAGGCGGCAGGAGGAGAGTGGTACCCCTTGACCCTTCAATATGATATTGTCTTGAAATATTCGTTTTCGGCTATTTTTCCTCTTTTTCTCAGTTTCTTTAAGTTTTATGTATTGTTCGTTTCGTTGAGATCTGTTTCGTTTCGTTTAGATCTGTTTCGTTTCGTTTTGTATCGTTTCGTTTCGATCTGTTTCGTTTCGTTTCGATTTGTTTCGTTTCGTTTTTGTTTCGTTTCGCACTTTACAGGTACCCCTTTTATAGTCAACTCGATTTTTTTTTTATTTCTATAATATTTGTTTTAGTTACACATTTGACACCGTAATGGCAAATTCAGAGAAGTTATGGCGTTTTCAGAGGTATACCGTCATCACGGACTATGAAGGGAAAGTCCCGTCTCCCATTAATTTCATCATTCGTCCGATCCAGCTTTATCGTTTCGTTTCAAAGAAATGCAAATGTAAAACAGAGTCTGACAACGGTTAGTACTTAGCTATATCTTACTTATCTTTCGAGTTATACAAGTGTAAACGGATTTTTTATGCCCCAGGAATCAAAGATTCGGGGGCATATAGTTTTTGGCCTGTCCGTCTGTTTGTCTGTTTGTCTGTTTGTCTGTCCGTTTGTCCGAAAAACTTTAACATTGGACATAACTTTTGAATGGGAAGTGATAGGGCTTTCATATTTCACATGTGTATTCCTTGTGATGAGACCTTTCCATTGATACCAAAATTTTGGACCTCGTGACCTTGACATTTGACCTTTTAACCCAGTTACCTCACATACATGTACTTCACAGAAAACAGTGTTCATACTAACAAAAATGCCACCGGGGGCATTCGTGTTTCACAAACACAGGCTTTATTTTTATTTTCTTAAGAAATACGAAACTTATGGTAGATTACGTAACATATGAGATACATGTATGCTACAAACTGGAAGTTCGAATACAGATAGGTTTGCATGACGTATCTCATCCTTTTCCTTCAAGTTTAATCTAAGTGATCCGTTTGAACATTTGGAATCCTTCTATTATTATTCTATTCAAAACCTCATTGTACATAATTTAAAAATAGCAATCCAAGGAATGCTTGTGTCGCCTGCGAAGCGGCTTATTCTAGGAGGTGGATCACATGGTTCAAAATTACTGATATCACTATAAAAGTCTAATGAAATTCATATGTGAAATATCAGACCTCTTACTTACCAACTGAAAGATATGGTCAATCTCAAATTTTCAGAAAATAGTGTCAATCAACTAGGTCAAGGTCACTGCGTAAATATTTTGGTAACAAAACAAAGGTCACATCATATGAAATGTATGCGTGAAATATTAAAGCCCTATCACTTAGCAATCAAAACATATACGCAATTCTAAGAAAAAAGGTTAAATATCTAGGTCAAGGTCACTAGATCAAAATTTATGGTATGTTTAGAAAGGTCTTGTCACAAAGAATACACATGATAAATATCAAAGTCCCATCACTTACCTATCAAAAGATATAGCGAATCCCAACTTTTTTGAAAAGTAGGTCAAATATCTATGTCAAGGTCACAAGGTAAAAAATTATTGTATGTGCAGAAAGGTCTTGTTACAAGGAATACACAAGTGAAATTTCAAAGCCCTATCACTTACCAATGAAAAGATATATACAATATTAATTTTTTTCTAAAGTAGGTCAAATATGTAGGTCAAGGTCAGTAGGTCAAAAATTATGGTATGTGTAGAAAGGTCTTGTTACAACCAATACACAAGTGAAAATTCAAAGTCCGATCACTAACCACTCAAAAGATAATGCAAATTTTAATTTTTTTGAAAAGTAGGTCAAATATCTAGGTCAAGGTCACAAGGTCAAAAATTATGGTATGTGTACAAAGGTCTTGTCACAAGGAATACATGTGTGAAATATCAAAGCCCTATCCCTTACCAATCAAAAGATATAAGCATTCTTATTTTTTTCGAAAAGTAGGTCAAATATGTAGGTCAAGGTCACTAGGTCAAAAATTTTGGTATGTGTAGAAAGGTCTTGTCACAAGGAATACACATGTGAAATATCAAAGCCCTATCACTTACCATTCAAAAGTTATGGGCTGTGACACCCAAAGTGTGACAGACAGACAGACGGACTGACTGACGGACGGACGGACAGACGGACGGACAGACGGACAGACGGACAACGGACAAAGTGATCCCTAAGTGTCGCTATGCTTCGCAGGCGACACAAAAAGTGATGAATTAATAAAAAAGAACTGAACAACCTACATTTCACATCAAAATTGACCTTACGAAAAAAATTGAGCTTAGAGCAAGTGACCATATTTCGCCGTATTTTTCGTACATTTCTTTAAAAATCTCAAAACTTGATGCCCAATTAAAGAATTGCTTTTGCTAGAATTTAACTTAACTCCATTCTCAATTGAAAAACTACAAAAATGATTTATTTCACGCAATTCATTGATTCCTAATATAATGTCAAAATATCTCGTTTCCATAATTTCGGGGGTAACCATATTTCGCCGTTTTTGTTAAATGTATCCTATATACACACAAACGGACAAAATTTGTAATTTTATTTTCAGGAAATGTTTTGTCACCACTACTTCTATGAAATCATGCCAAATAAAATGTTTTCTATTTTGGCTTTTGTAAAAATGTCGGATGTTTACGTCTAAAATTTGGTGTTTTCGTTACATTTTCTGTCAAAACTGAGTGCAGGATATATCACAATCTATAAAAATATGATTACTACGGTCATATTTGAAAGGATACAGAAAAATAAACTTGACGAACATTTCCGATAACCAGCGAGACGCAATTAACTATGAAACGGCGGAATATGGTCACCGGCGAAATATGGTTCCTCGCTCTACGTATCCAGTGAAAATAACAAAAATCCCGAAATTATTATCGACATTGAGCACAAAAACTCTTACTTAAACATTATATCTCACTATGAAATGTATAAATCATTGTGCTTCATATGATACAAGCTTACCAATATTTTTTCATTTTATTTTTCAGTCAAGCGTATGAACAAGCTGGAAAGCAAATTTAAGTTCAGACTTCGTTTTCAGAAAATGATAGCATTACGAATTTCATCTTCTAATGAAACTACATAGTATTTATGAGTATAACATCACTACAACAGTTGTGTGTGTGTGTGTGTGTGTGTGTGTGTGTGTTTTATAAACCTTAGTAAACAAATAATGTATCACTTATTGGAAGAAATTATTTAAAATGCGCATATGGTGTACTAATGTTTTTTTTTACAATAAAACAATTATTTCAATATTGACAACTTGTGAAGAAAATCATTATGTGTACAAACAGGTGATGGTGAGATTTAAAAGACATCTGATTTAAACCATTATTATTTTGATAATTATTCGTCTTTATATGTTCTAATGTGTACTTTATCAAAATTTCTAAGCTTTTGAAAACCTATTAATGACTTTTTAAAGAATGCTTAGAAAGATAAGCATCGATAATGATAATAAATGCTTTAGAGATGTCATAACAAGATACGACGAACTTAATTGTTTTTCCTATTAATCATAGTTTGTTTCTTTGTGTATGATACATTATTTTTTATTGTGTATTTGGATATGATCATATTTGTCTTTGCTTCCAGTAATGTGCCGGATATTCTATACCTCATTAATCTTAATTAATTCACACTCTTTTGCCATCTTACACTGTTTAGATTGAGGATCACTGACGAGGGCAAAGAACCCGAAAAGTGCATGTCTGGTCCATGCTGCAAATTTATCTGTTCTGAATTTGAAAAAGTTTGGCATTGATTACTAACCATTGATTTATTTTGATTTCGTATTATAGAACAAAAGATGCTAACATGTAGACATACAATCATTTATAGCAAAATAGCAGATCTGTCATTCTGAATCGTCCTAAAGCTATTTATCGAAGATGGAAAAAATGTTTAAGTTCTTCTCTCGAGCTTTTAATTGTTTCTCTTTCTAAGTTGACAAAATAGTAACATCGTTTATCAATAGTATCGTTAATTTGCTTTTTTGTACGGTGTTCATTAGGGGACATCGCTTCTTCAAATCTTCGCCCTACTATATATCACCAGTCGAAGAATTGAAGAATTGAAGTAATGATGCGAAGAATTGAAGTAATGATGCGAAGATTTGAAGTAATGATGCGAAGATTTGAAGAAATGATGCGAAGAAACGATTATTTCTTCAAATCTTCGCATCATTCCTTCAAATCTTCGCATCATTACTTCAATTCTTCGAATCATTTCTTCAAATCTTCAAATCTTCGCATCATTTCTTCAATTCTTCAAATCTTTAAATCTTCGCATCATTACTTCAAATCTTTAAATCTTCGCATCATTACTTTAAAACTTAAAATCTTCGCATCATTACTTTAAATCTTCAAATCTTCGCATCATTACTTTAAATCTTTAAATCTTCGCATCATTACTTTAAATCTTCGCATCATTACTTCAAATCTTTAAATCTTCGCATCATTACTTTAAATCTTCAATTCTTCGCATCATTACTTTAAATCATCAAATCTTCGCATCATTACTTCAAATCTTTAAATCTTCGCATCATTACTTCAAATCTTCAATTCTTCGCATCATTACTTAAATTCTTAAAATCTTCAATTCTTCGCATTTTGACTTTGACAGAAATAATCATTTTTGCACTATATCTTTTAATAATTCAGTGAGATATGATTTTATGAACTGATTTACTGTATATTAATCATTTTAAGTAACTTAATGCTTATAATATATCTTATGCTAGAATTTTATTCATTTTGAATCTTAATGAATTATTTCCTTATGTAAAATTTGAGGGGGTGATTTTCAATCTGCAAATTTTTAAGGAGGTTGACACGCCCGTATGTAAACCTGATTCAAAATCTTGAATAGAAAAAGATACTGGATTTCTGACGTAAAACATTTCTTTTTCAATGTCCCATATATAACAAAAGAAGAAAAAGCTACCAAAATGAATGAAAGTAACAATACAAAATCACTTAGAAATATATTTATAAAAACAAAGACTATGGGTTAATCATTTCGAAGATATCTCAATTTTTGAAATAATTATACTTTACAGTTGAAAAAGCATCGACTTACAATACGTTATTGTACATGTGATGCAATAAGAATTCTGGGTTCCCCCTGTTCCGAGTGTTTGTGGAAAAGAAGCATAAAATGCAACTCTAGCATAAAATATATATTTAAGCATTTAGTTACTTAAAATGATTAATATACAGTAAATCAGTTCATAAAATCATATATATCATTGAGTTATTGAAAGATATAGTGCAAAAATGATTATTTCTGACAAAGTCAAAATGCGAAGAATAGAAGATTTTAAGAATTTAAGTAATGATGCGAAGATTTGAAGATTTGAAGTAATGATGCGAAGATTTTAAGATTTAAAGTAATGATGCGAAGATTTAAAGATTTGAAGTAATGATGCGAAGATTTAAAGATTTGAAGTAATGATGCGAAGATTTGAAGATTTAAAGTAATGATGCGAAGATTTGAAGATTTAAAGTAATGATGCGAAGATTTGAAGATTTAAAGTAATGATGCGAAGATTTTAAGTTTTTAAGTAATGATGCGAAGATTTGAAGATTTGAAGTAATGATGCGAAGATTTAAAGATTTGAAAAATTGAAGAAATGATGCGAAGATTTGAAGATTTGAAGAAATGATGCGAAGAATTGAAGTAATTATGCGAAGATTTGAAGGAATGATGCGAAGATTTGAAGAAATAATCGTTTCTTCGCATCATTTCTTCAAATCTTCGCATCATTACTTCAAATCTTCGCATCATTACTTCAATTCTTCGCATCATTACTTCAATTCTTCGCATCATTACTTCAATTCTTCAATTCTTCGACTGGTGATATATAGTAGGGCGAAGATTTGAAGAAGCGATGTCCCCTAATGAACACCGTATTTTTGCGCAGAGGATGCTAGTATCTGTGAATCTCAAATAAAGCAGAGGTCGATTTTTTGTCATTTGTTTCGATTTCAATTATTCGATTTTATCACTAAGAGGGCAACAAGCGCAAAATGAAAGATCACCAGAAAGTATCAATATCATGATGTTGGTATATATTTTTAAGGGAATAAGTATAATCAGGGATTTCATTCAATTCCTGAAAGTTAAATGATTACATGCAATTCCTGGTAATTTTAGGGATTACATGAAATCCCAAAACTTTTAGGAATTTCATGTAATTCCTACAATATTTCAGCATTTTGCCCTTAATTCCTGACGGTCAAAAATCATATAAAAAACTAGAAAGGTTTCTTGTTGCGGTTGCAACAAGAATGTCTTCCTCCTATACAATTTTTGGTTTGGAAATATGAAGGACGTCACATTACATGTATTTATATTATATATTTAAGTTTTCAAATAGCAGTAACATTAAATTTTCAAACCGATAATTGTTGGTGAGCAACCATTTGATTTGGGGGGGGGGGGGGTAGGAATTCTATTGTCAGCCGGTAAAATTTTTTCAGCAATTTTCTGAGCAGGCCTTTTTTTTCAGCCATTACCAGAGTCGGAGAAAAAATTTTTGCCGGTTCTTCGGGCCGGATTTAAACAAATTGTCAAATGTTGTGAATGTCTGTGTAAGTTAAACTCCCCGCTGTTACAGAGTATGAGTTAATAACCGTTCCTTCAGATGTCTCTTTGCAATTAGCGAATTTCAGACAGATTGTATGATGTTTAAATAGAACCTTTTCTAGATTTTTGTGCCTATGCGTATTAGGTCTCTGGTAGATAGAGCTATGTCAACAGTTTGTATTTATATCAATTAATTTTTTGACTTTAAATTGTCTGGCACAAAGGGCCAGCAAAAATTTCCATATCATGCAATGTATCCTTACTTTTGCATGGTCCGGGAAAAAAATTGCCGGCCCTATGGGCCGGAATATTTTTTTCAGCATTTTTCAGAGCCGGGATTTTTTTTTTGCAAATTCTTCCTGCCCCCTTCCCCCATAAAAAAGGCGAGCTCGTAGCTGTAGAACCAATTTTCTTGAGAAGAGAAATGGTAATAACAAGTTACGTTCAATATATATATATATAAATACCATGAGGTTCTCGCTGTGCAGGTTCTAATTTGGACCCCCCCCCCCCCCCTTCCCTTTTTTCAAAGTTTATTTTGAATTTCCATCATGGCGACATCGTTCAATATAAACAGAACTGTTTTCGAAAAACGAGGAGAGGGAAGAATGTTGGAGAAATTGTTCATCAATTTGTAAATAAACCAACCGAAAATTATGTTCGAACGTTTGCTAGAATTAGAAATTAAACTTGATGTTCAAAATATAGTTATTGAAGTTTAGAAACAGGTTTGTAGGTTAGAAATCGGAATCAAACTACCACTTTTTGTGTGTAAATTCTGGTTTGTAGCTTATCTCTTCTAAATTAATCAACTGTTTTAAAATCAAATTGTGTATATCGAAATGTATTTATGAAATGCATATTCATCATTGCCGTGAAATCGGAATTTGAAAATCTCAACACTGCTTTTCTCGAGTCGGACTCGGACTACCAATTTTAGTGTGCGCCCGATCTGTTGGCGTGAAGGTGTATCGAAATACCCAACTCAAAATTTCGATGCTCATATCTTTTCAACAGTAAGAGATAGGAAAAATCAGAAAGACTAAATAAGACAGATATATGGATAAAAAATAATAATATTGAAATTTTTAGGAAACTTCATAAGCTTAATTTTTGTTTACTATTATAAGCAAAAAAGTGTCTTCCTCCTATGAACTTCTGAATTTGGAAATATGAAGGACGGTGAAGGACGTCATCGTAATAAATCGTTACAGTGTGCATCTAGCATTTCATATCTTGCATGGCTGTCGACTTTCAAAAAGAATGGAAATTGTAGATAGCAAAATACGAGATATTTAAGCTTACAAATAGCAAAACATGAAATTTTCGGTCCTTTTGAGTAATTCGACGCTCCCGTCAAATATTTGAATCTACTAAAAAACATGATAAAAAAATAACAGAGACCAAAAATAAAAAAGACCAATCTAGCTTTTACTCCAAACGTAACGTTGGAGAACTTTCATTGTCCTAGCTTACAGGGTTCTTGAGAAATCGCTGATCCAATTTTCCACGGTTACGAAAACAATAGGTCTTCCGACGGAAGTCGGAAGACCTAATGATCAAATTGTGATCTGATAGATATTTTACATGTTCATTATATAAAATCCTTTCACTGAAAGAGAAAGAATGGTTAAGTATATAATCAGAGATGCTTTTAAGGTTGATTATCTTAATTTAAAATTGATAGGAAAACGATATGTAAGAAAAACTCTTAAGTGGACAATTCTTTTGCATAGATAGATTTTGGCCCATTGATATGCTTAAATAAATCTCTGTAATTATACATGTTTTCTGTAACATTATATACTATATGCATGGAATCTTGATTGGACTATGTAACTCAATACAGCTATTGTACCTAAGTACAATGGTGATTGGTTCGTCCCAAAATCTTTCCTTTGCATCTATTCTCTTTCAATGAAACTTGTTGCAATAAAAATCTAAGTATTTAGATATAATAAAGATTTAAAAATTGGTATATAATTTATTCAATTTTTGGATAATGAATTTGGCTCTAAAGGAGTTCAGATTGCTGAAACAAATCGTGAACTATCTAAATTATTAAGCGTTCGAAAACATATAAAAGATTTGTTTAAAGAGTAATAAAGATACAGGAAATGCTTTATAGGTGTCATATCATGATACGACGAAGTTTATTGTCATATGGTTTGAATTCATGTATTTCCTTTTAATCATAGTTTGCTAATTTGCGTATGAAAGGTGATAAAATTTTTAAAATAAAATTATGAAGAGACTACCTTTACGTTGTTTGTCTATCTTTCTCTGCAAAAGAAAGACTGATTCAGTATTGTATGGAGAGATATCATGATATTTGATGATAAATATCATGAAACCATGATACACTTTTGCTTTGAATTTAGAATCATCTTATTCTGTGAGGAGAAAATATGAAATGTGAAATCTGACAAACGAAAAACGAATGCTATGGGATAAACAATTTTGCTACAAAACATGTAAATGATGAGAACGAAAGTATATTTTGTATGCAAACTAGGCAAGTATGGATTCAATTATACAATTCGTTTCTTAATCTGTGTTTACAGGTATGCAACACACAGCAAGTGAATTTATCTTACATGTGATTCGTGGCAAAAATAGAAGAATTTTTAAATTTTCTATTCAGGTTTTACTTTTGCGGAAGAAAATTTAGTTTCGTCATGACAGAATTTAGTTTTTCATGCCAGATTTGAGTTTGTCATGACATAACTGAAAATTGAGTTATGTCTTACAAAATTGATTTTTGTTACTAAAATATCAAAGCGACCTTTATCTTCAAAAATGAATTTAGTCATGAGCAAAGCTGATTTTTGCTAACTGATAAATTTTACATTTCAGAATTAAATTTTGTATCACATAGTTCATTTGTGTGCGTACAAACAGAATCCGTATGAATAGGTATTCTTGTTTAGTATAAATGATTTTATCGTGACAGAATTCAATTTTATGTAAAAAAAAAAAAGATTTTACAGGAAAGAAAGGAGGGGATCTCCGATAACACTCGGTTGTAGTACCCACAACAAAACACCAAAACAGCACTTGCAAAGACACAGCGTTGACAAGCACAACAATAGACACAAAAGGGATAAGAAACACCAGAAACAATACAGAAACCTCAAAAACAAAAGTCCAGAATTTGCCAACGAAATCAATTGACAACCGGTGCCGAATACGGACGGCAATCTGCTTACGCCAGTAGGAAATGGTGTGGTTATCCAGATAACGTACACACAACCATCAAACCTTCCCGACTACCAAGATGCTTCGAAGAATTCACAATAGTTGTGTAAAATAATCTCTTCATTGTACAAACAAGACAGCATGACGCAGGGGACGGCCCGAGAAACCCTCGGATGGATATGTAAAAGGAAAGAAAAAAGGGGGCATACGAAATACTGTCCGTGCTTTGACGGCTGTAGTGAGCTCTAGCCGACAGAGCACGGACTTTAGGAACAAAGGTACACTTTTCAAATTACGTTATTGTTTCGATGTACATATTGATGTATATATCAGGTAAATATGTCTTGTCTGGTTATGATTACAGCCATTCAATCGCAACCCAGAATGCATTGATCATTCTGAAAAGAGGAATATAATATGATTTTAAAAAATCGCCGTAGCAACCTCAACTTCCTCAATGATGATATCAATCATTGTTTAATATAACCCTGAACGAGTAACTTAATAGTTTATAGCCTGGCTCTTACGATGAAATGGTCATATTTGGAAAATACCCCTGGTGTACATTAGCTGAGAAACAAAACGTCATAAGCAGATCCTAATTTCAAGAGAAGCTGACTGTATTTTTTTGTAAAAATTTCCAGAATTTTACAAACACAGTTTTACCTTCAAACACGCAACGCTGACCTTAAGAAAAACCTTGCAGCTAACTTACTCTCTTAGGAAATCAACAAATTCACATAACAACAGAACACGGGAACGCTAAAGTTACCCATTTTTAATATGAGTCTCTTGATAAATATTTTTCCCTTAAAATGTGATTATCCTTCAAAAGATTTGATTATCGAGACACATATTTTATAGAGAGAATTCGAGTCCCTTTGCTATATACTTTGAATATGTAAGTTTGATCGCTGGGATTTTCTTTCCTGTGTTTTTTCCGTTAATCAACACAAATCATTTTGTGTTGGTAGATCTTGATTTTTTCTTCTTCTCATTGTTTGTAGCAAGACATCAATGCCTATTGATTGATATCAGTCTACAGTGCCGCCCGTTCTTTAATTACTCAAACATCGTGAAACAGGATTCACATACCTTGATTAGGTTACAATGAATTACGACATTTAAACATACGGTTCGCTTTTATCTCGACAGACGTGTGCATTAAGATAGCATATTTTAAACTTCGATCATTATTATTGATTCTATTGCGAGGCCTAACAAAATCGATATAACATTTTTTGAAAACTAAGGCACATGAAGGTCACACCATTTTAATTTAAACCGAAAGTAGAACTTTATAGCGTAGTCATGGTTGTTACGGTAAGATTCAAAATTTCTTGTTTTTACTTTTTATTGGTTAGAGGGCAATTGATCGAGCCTGGAATTTGTTGCCCGTTGATTAACCTTTTATGGAATAATAGTCCATTAATCTAAAAAAAAAACAACAAGAAAAGAAATGGTTAAACATTGAAATGCATGTTAAATCTTTTTTATAGGATATTATCCCTATTTTGGGGGGTTCTTTCGTTTTGTTTTAGGGGGGTTCTTCTTCTTTTTTTAATTTATCTATTGAATTTTTTTTTTGGGGGGGGGGGTGTTTGTTTGGTTTTTTTAATATAAATAATATCAATCTTGTCATAACAAAACAAAGACAATATCAAAACCTATATATAGTTAATGTCATAACAAAACATATACCATTCTACGGGTATGGATTTTCGTTACTGTTGAATTCAAATTCGTTAAATGATAATTGGAGTATGAGATGCCACATTTCACTCTTTACTTTAAAATGGAGAAAAAAAAAACAAATTTGTCTCAACGGAAACAGACCGTGACGAAATTTGAATTTTGAACACTTTTCATGAATTTCGCGTATTTTATCGGTAAATCACAAACACCACTTAAAGAATTGTTCATACCATGTTTGATCAGAAAAACATAAATAAACTGAATGCATGTGTTACAACAGCGATAATTAGCAAATAAAACTAAACGAATTTGCCGTAAAATGACTGCATGCTGTGACTGGTGCGTAAAATGAGCTTCCATTGACCAGCCATCTTTTTGTAGGCTTACTTATCATGAAAAGTGACAATGCGCAGGAAAAATTATATACCGCATTCGAAGGAAATGCTTCAACACAAAAAAACCTTACCCGGCATATCCATGATACCGGAAGTGTTATCGACTCGCAACGCATCAGAAAATTTATAAGCATATTATGACGAAACAACAATATCAATTGCCGATATCTCAAAATCCAAAAACGAATAGCAAGATAAGCATAAGAACATTTCTATTGTAGCCTTTTTCAGTCAAGAGTCAAAGTTTTCTTTCAAACCAGAAGCGGATGTTTCTGTTCTAAATTTCTGTGGAGTTTGAAGATACACATCACCTGTGTAGGATGATCACTTTTTTCATTTACAATTGGTTACAATTTTTTCATCTACAATTGAAAAACTTTCGTTGTTATTTTGTATGTATATATCAATAATTTTCTACCAATCGTAATATTAAAGTAACTGCAAAAATGGTAAGTTAGAAATTTCTGACTAGTATATATAGTAAGAAAAGGAAACCATTTAGGACCATATAGATTAAATATTTTGTTTTAAGTCCTTTGGCACCCTCCGGTCAGGCAAAAAAAAAACCCCAGATATATGTACACACACAAAACATTTACATTCGAAGATCCAATAAGGGGATAAAAGTCGACACTCAAAAAATGGAAAATTTCAAGTGAAATGGATCATGATACAACAAATACATATTGAGCTGGATGTGGAAGGTTCTTGTCTCGAAGTTACCTTTAAAGGATTTGGTTTGATTTCTTGATTTGAAATATATTTTTGAGGGTTTTTTTTAATGGTAAAACGTATAATTTCATGTGTTTCTATCTGAAAAAAAAAATCAAAAAAAAAAAAAAACAGGTCCTCTGGTGGACATTAAGTAGAAAAACGGTTCCGAACACGGCCTAATTGTACACAACAGGTAACTACAGGTTTATCTTCATTGTTGTAATTCTTCTCTTTGCTTTGAAAATCTACAATAATAGGCTTATTTTGCTCCATATTTGTTATCATTTACTTTCCTCATCTTATCATGCTATACATTAATCCTCCTTGAATAAATTCTTATAGTGACAAATTTCAAGTAGAAGAGTTTGAAAATTACATTTTCTGGGGGTTTTTAATGTTTCTGTAAAATATATAACTTTTAAGTAAGTGTTTTAGATAATTTTCCCCGACATGGAAGCCGTAGCACTTTCTATATAGACATTACCTCAGACAGTGCATGTTTTGTAGATATTGTTTTTATTTTCGTGCATGAGCATCGACGGCGGGTGCGGCTAGCCAAACAAGGGGTGCTTACTCCTCCCGGGAACCTGGTCTCACCTCAAGCTTGCTAGGGGTCCGTCGATGCTCAGTTTGGTGCTCTAATGTAAGTGCTGTTGAGATTTTCGTCTTTTTCTCATTTTAAATGTAAATAAAACACCGCTAAAGATGGTATGGCCGGATTGCAAAGTAAGTTTTTGTCACCAACTGGGTCAAGGTCACTCGGTCAAATATTACAGCATACATTGAGAGGTCTTGTCAGAGGCAGCCAACATGTATAATATAAAGTTTCTACTGCATACAGTTCCTTATATTTGGCTTAAACCAGAAACTTTAACCAAAATCTTTAACTAGGTCAAAGTCCAAGGTCACAAGGTCAAATGATACGGCATAAATTGAAAGGTCTCATCATGGGCGACCTAAATGTATAATGTAAGGTTTCTACTGTACATAGTTCCTTAGATTTTGCCTAAACCAGAAATTTTAACCAAAATGTTGACGGCAGACGGACGGACATCGTCAATCTATAGACCGGAATTGCTTTGCAATCCAGCCAAATATGTAATTTTTAAATGTTTCTGAAAAAATATGTAACGCACTTTATTTCTTGTCGAACTGATACCTTTTAAAGAGATTTAGATATCCATGAAAGGTATATATTTCAAACATCGCTAATATGAGTTGCAATGAACTCAAAATCACCATCATCACAATAAGGTCTTTTAGTGAGATACTCACAGACATAATTCTTTATGAAAATCGATATTGGGAATCATGCATGCAGTTCAAATTGAAAACCGTCGTTCTTACTATTTGTGGGAGTGTGTCAAAGGAGCGCCAATCGTGTTATGTATTGTCCTGGCTACCTATGTGAAAATTAAAGTTGTAGGACGGTGTAGACGAAAGACATAAACGTACACTTTAAATATCTATGATGAAGTTTAAGGAAAACTCCTTTCCTTTCCAAATACGAATAAAAGCTATTGTAGAAAATATACATGTACATCATACATTGTAGAAAGAAGGAACTTTGTAACATTGAGAGAATTTCGCCTTATCCTACATGTAATTTTGTTTTATTTTGATGTAATAAGATAAATCTGATCTCAAAACACTTTTTACCAATGTAATTCTTAAAAATCGAGTGTGTTCAATATTATTTTTTTAATATTTACATTACTACTAGATTCCCCATGTTGTAAATTTAACGTTATATTTTTGAAAGGAAAGCAGCCGATTTCAACCACACAGTATATAGTAATGCGTATTACAGGTTCGATAATGTTTTTAATTCTGTAACAAACCCCAAATTAAGAAAATTATGCTATAAATGGTATAAATTGATAAACCATTGACATTCCCAAATTCTTTTAAATATTATTAATGAAATGAGTCAATGTTAAACGTCTTCAAATTCATTAACATTATTTAAAAGCAGATTAATTAACAGCGTGGACCACACATGCTCGTTTCATACTTTTTTGGCATACTACATTGTTTAGATTTAGGATCACTGATGAGGGTTAAGTACCCGAAACGTGCATGTCTTGTCCACGTTGCCAATTTATCTGTTCTTAAATGATGCTATTCAATTTGAAGACGTTTACATTTAACCCTCGTCAGCGATCCTCAATCCAAACAATGAAATATGTCCAAAGTGCGTGATAATTATGTCCAAAATATACCGAAAAACGTAGCAAGATGACTGGGATATGATGCTACAGGACCCAGGTTTCAGAAATTTGAGAATATTTTGTAAACAGAAATTTTCGAATGCGTTTGAAGAAACGACCAACCGAAATTGATCGAACCTGGTCCACCAGCAGTGACACTCACCAAGTGGTACAAATGTTAAACGACTTCAAATTCATTAGCATCATTTAAAAGCAGATTAATTAACAGCGTGGACCAGATATGCACGTTTCGGGTATCTAATTCTCTAATGTCATATTAGAACTTTCTTTTGCAGATATTGATTGAATACTAGTATTGATTTCCATTGTTTCTTCCTTGGCCGTCACATAAAACCCCTGGTTTATCAGAAACATGGTAGCATTAAGAATCTATACTACTAAATAAACAGAGTTCATTTTTAGCCAGTTCCACGCTGAATCGGCAAGGAGTTAATTTTTAGTGTATTGCTTATAGTTACAAGGCCAATGGCCGCTAAGTCGAGTTTATCTTTTTATCCTCAATTGTGCTCGATTTAACTAATTATCTCGGTTTTTGATTATCGAGGTCCGGATTTCACCGAGTACAGTTTCGGTGTTACATAGGTTACGAGAAAATTCACGCAAAAATTTTTTGCTGCTGGGTAATTTCACGACGGTTATTTTCGCATCACTGGGAATAATCGCCCTGATTTTCACATAGTACATATGTAAGTGACTGTAAAGGACCTTTCTTGGCCAGATAGATCCCTCAAATTGTTCAGAAGGGAAAGAAGGGCTGATTTTGGGGGATTTTATAAAATACCTGTACTGGGTCCTACCAAGACCAAGATTTGTATGTGACAGTGTTTATAATAATCCTTCGGTGTTCTTTCTTTCTGTCTTCTTATGAATTCCTGTATTAAAATTAAATAGAAAAGAATTATAGCATCTCATTCTGATCTTTGATATTAAAAAAGGTTTTGAAGATGGTAGATCTTAATCTCTTCTCTATTGGACTTATTTTATGAAGCCCCCCCCCCCCTCCCTTTCCCTACCTACTCTCTGGGTAAGTGAATGTACCCCCCCCCCCTTTCCACATATCCATTTTTTCGTATCAAAGGGCAGGGAATAATCGCCCATGTATTTACATAAGGTGTATATCAGCAACTTAAAGTACTGTTTTTCGCCAATATTTTGAGAGGAAATGCAAAGGGTTGGGGTGATTTTAAATGTTAACCCCCCCCCCCCCCCCCATTTCCAATAAAAAGTCAAACGGAGAGTGCCTATTTCGCTGAAAAATTTACAGCTATTTTTATACATTAACCGAGATATTGCATCTAAACACACAAGGTTTTTCTGTCAGTATTTAACTATCTTTGATGTCAACATTTCCTACTTTTCTTAATATTCCAATTAATACCCATGTTTTGTAAGGGTTATAGTTTAGTGCTTTTAATTCATTCTACTTGTTTTCCTTCAAGTCTTTCATGGCTTGACATTTTGTCATTGTTTAGTAATGAGCATTCATGATATTCTTAATTCCTACTCTTATATCTTCAGATTTAAATAAAAGATGACAAGCAATAGAATTGAAAATTTGGAGATTTATCCAAATAACCAAAATAGATATGAGACACTGTCGCCAAATAATGAAATCAACCTTCAGCTCCCAAAAATGGTGTTTTCCATCATTGGCGATTCCGACAACTTCGTACCAAAGCCTTGGAGAAAAACAGTGTTTCAGTCAGCACTCATTGATGCTGCTCAAAATGCTGGAGGTAAAACTTATTTATTAATCAATAATCAATTTTTTTGCTCTTAAAACAAAGGAGGGGATCTCCAACAGCACCAGGTTGCAGCACCCACAGCAAAACCCCAATACAACCAATCAAAAACACCGAGCAGACAGACACAGAAAGAGACACAAATGGACAAGGAATGTCAACGCACAACACAGAAACATCAGACACATTTATAGGACTACACATAAACCAACGAGACCAATGGGCAACCGGTGCCGACTTAGGACGGACACGAAAATAGCAAAAGGCGTGGTTATCCTTGATTACGTGCGCACAACCCTCCCATTTTTCCGATATCCTAGAGATCTCGAAGAACAATTTTGGTGTAAAACAACCTCCTCATGGTCAGATGACCGCACACAAACATGACCGTAAAACACCGGGGCCCAAGCAACACAGACGAATATGTAAATGGATATAAAAAGAGGGCGCACGCAATGCAATCCGTGCTCTGCCGGTTGTAGCGAGCTCATGTATGTTTTCACCCGAGGAGTCCGACTGACATTCAGAGAGGACAGGTGGTCGGGGCCCTGTCTGCTCTAAAGACGTTTTGACAGGGCCCATCATGGAGTCCCGTCGTCACAGTCAGTCAGAGTGCAAGTTTTAAGAATGCGCTGGTACAAGACTGTATATTGGTCAAGTACCAAGCCTAGTGTCCGTCTGGTGACATTAGGATCATATCCATGGTATAAAAGGCGTTTGATGATTCTGACGCATTTTCGATGGTTATGTTGTCTATCTTTGATCCTTCTTATTTTGTTAATTATGTCACCGTAAAATGCAGGTTGTGAAATACCCAAAGAAATATACTCTGTTGCTTGTATTTGTCCGAATTTCAAAAGAAGTTGACAATATTTTTTTGTAAAATTTCCAGAAAGTTTTTACTAGTTTGCGAAAGCAAAAACCTTGTCCTAAAAGATTCTTGGTGATTTGTAAATTTCTACTATGAAAATCCAAAACATCAGGCTCTAGCATACCGGATGAGCTGTGAAATGTAAATATCGTATGACGGTAATCTAGGAACATCACCGTCAAGCCAGGGGGAAATTTACTATGTTGAATACATGTACCTACTAAAGTTCAAATATTGTTGAAGATTGAAATAATCTCCAATAAGACGTGTACGTTAAAATGACCAAGCAAGAAAAGAGAATGAGTATTCCAACACTGATAAAAGAGAGCATTCCTCTGAAAGTAATAAAAATCAAATTTAATGCAACGTTAATCATCTTTCTGATTATTAATCCTCCTCTTAAGTGGAAATACAATAAACAAAATAAGAAGGATCAAAGGTAGGAAAACGGCCATGGAAATTGCGACAGAATCATCGAACGCTTTGGTTCTGCTAGCACCAGGCGGACACAAAGGAACACGGTGCAAAATATTGTGAAACTGTTCTTAACAGGAATGATGTAAATTTATTTTGGTCTATAAAAAATTCCGGGGATGTGATTGACAAGATAAAATCTAGAAATTTTCAAGCCAATACGATTGCTTCATACGATTTTTCAAGTATGTACACCACGCTTCCTCACGACAAGATCAATGATCAATTGTCCAAACTCATTAAATGGTGCTATAATCGAGAGGGGAAATTTTATATTTGTACATCTGAATCAAAGGGTTTCTTTTCCGCTACAGAATACAAATCATACAAATCATGGACATGTAGCGACCTGTGTAGTGCCTTGTCCTTCCTCTTGGACAACATTTATGTAAGACTTGGTGAGAATCTCTACAAGCAGGTTGTAGGGATTCCTATGGGTACAAATTGTGCGCCTCTTGTTGCAGATTTATTTTTATACACATATGAAAAGGAATTTATTCAAAATCTTCAAAAGCAAAGAAAACATGATGATGTGAAATGCTTCACTGGTACTTCTAGGTACCTGGATGATATTCTTACTATCGATAATCCTGTTTTTGAAAAGTATAAAGATGTTATTTATCCACAAGAATTGACTCTAAACAAGGCAAACTTTACAGACACTGAAACACCATTTTTGGACCTAAATATCAAAATTGTCAATGGAGAAATTCATACAAGTGTATATGACAAACGAGATGATTTTGGATTCAACAAAGTAAATTTTCCCTGGCTTGACGGTGATGTCCCTAGATTACCGTCATACGGTATCTACATTTCACAGCTCATCCGGTATGCTAGAGCATGTACTGATGTTTTGGATTTCCATAATAGAAATCTACAAATTACAAAGAAACTTTTAGGTCAAGGTTTTCGCTTTCACAAACTAGTAAAGACTTTCTGGAAATTTTACAAAAATTATGATCAACTTCTTTTGAAATTCGGACCCATACAAGCAACGGAGTATATTACTTTGGGTATTTCACAACCTGCATTTTATGGTGACATAATTAACAAAATAAGAAGGATCAAAGGTAGACAGCATATGTATCGAAAATGCGTCAGAGTCATCAAACGCCTTTTATACCGTGGATATGATCCTAATGTCACCAGACGGACACTAAGCTTGGTACTTGACCAATATACAGTCTTGTACGAGTGCATTCTTAAGACTTGCACTCTGACTGACTGTGACGACGGGACTCCATGACTGGCCCTGTCCAAACCTCTTTAGAGAAGACAGGGCCCCGACCACCTGTCCTCTCTGAATGTCAGTCGGACTCCTCGGGTGATAACATATATGAGCTCGCTACAGCCGGCAGAGCACGGACTGTATTACGCACGTCCTCTTTTTATATCCATTTACATATTCATCTGTGTTGCTTGGACCCCTGTGTTTTACGGTCTTGTTTGTGTGTGGTCACCTAACAGTGAGGAGGTTGTTTTACACCATAATTGTACGTTCTTCGAGACCTCTGGGAAATCGGAATAGTGGGAGGGTTGTGCGCACGTAATCCAGGATAACCACACCGTCTGCTATTTACGTGGCAGATGGCCGTCCTAAGTCGGCACCGGTTGCCCATTGGTCTCGTTGGTTTATGTGTAGTCTTTTATGTTTCATGTTTCTATGTTGTGAGTTGGTGTTCCTTGTCCCTTTTGCGTCTCTTTCTGTGGGTATCTGTTCTGTGTTTTTTGCTTGGGTGTTTGGGGATTTTGCTGTGGGTGCTGCAACCTAGTGTTGTTGGAGATCCCCTCCTTTCTTGTTACTTGACCATTCTGCAGCATTGTGCCTGCGCATTCTAAAGAATTGCACTCTGACTAATTGCGATGACAGGACTCAATGGGTTGCCCTGTCCAAATTTAGTGAGAGAAGACATGGCCACATATACCTGTCCTCTTTGAAATTCGGTAGGACTCCTCGGTTGATAACATGATTTACGTCTTCAAATTCATAAACATCATTTTATAGCAGATAAATTTAACAGCATGGACCAGATATTCACGTTTCGGGTATTTAACCCTTGTCAGTGATCCTCAATCGAAACAATGAAATATGGCCAGAATCTGCGAAAATTATGTCCTAAATTAAACGACAGATGTAGCAACATGGTTGGGATATGATGCTTCAGGACATAGATTTCAGAAATTTGAGAAAATGTTGTAACCAGAAATTTTCAAATGCATTTGAAGAAACGACCAACAGAAATTGATCGAACATGCATAAGATCGCCACAGCAGGCAGAGCACGGTATGTATTTCGTGGGTCCTCTTTTTTATTTCGATTTACATATCCATATGTGTGTTGCTTGGGCCCCTGCGTCATCCTCTCTGCATGTATGATCATCTGACAGCGAGGAGGATACTGTGCATTCTTCGAAGCCTTTGGCGGACTGGAAAAGTGGGAGGGTAGTATGCACATAATGCGGATAACTACACTATTTGCTACTAACGTAGTAGATCGCCGTCCTCGGTCGGCAACGGTTGCCCATTGGTCTCGTTGGTTTATATGAATTCTTTTGTGTTTGATGATTCTATGTTCTGTGTTGGTGTTGATTCCCTTTCTGTGCTTGTGTACTCTGTGTTTTTCCTTTCTTTTTAAACTAATTTGATTCAGAGAAACTAGAATAATTTTAATTCGCCCTACTGTATTTTCTCAAAATTTAAGATAACTAAATAGCTGAGATAGTCTGAAATTTGGAGGCGTTTACTTTTGAAGCAAAGCTTTCTGAAATCGATCAAATGAAAAATAGGGTGCAAATTATGCTTCACAGAAAGGAAGGGACTCGGTTGAAATACCTTAAACCCTTATGCGAAAATTAAACAAGGGACACAAAACGGACATGGAACCGAAACATTCAAAGTCCAATGAATATGCATAACCCAACAAGACCAATAGGTAATCGATAACGACTGAGGACCACTTTCTGCAAAGAAAGCAAAAAAAACTAAGAGCTAAAATCTTGGCTTGTGGATTGATGAGGCCGTCTCTAGTTTCATGCTTTCCGTCTAAAGACAGGAATTTCATTTTCTTTCAAATGAGATAAAGAAGAGCCTAGCGACAATCTCAACAGTGCTCACATTCCGTCTAAAGACAGGAATTTCATTTTCTTTCAAATGAGATAAAGAAGAGCCTAGCGACAATCTCAACAGTTCTCCCTTCTCTCACAATAAAGCACCAAATTGAGCATCGACGGACCCCTAGCAGCTAGAAGTGGGACTAGGTACCCGGGAGGAACAAGCATCCCCTGTTTGACTAGCCGCAATCGCCGATGTTCACGCACGAAAATGAAAATAATATCAAAGAAACGGGCCTAAATTGGTTTTGCAAATTTTATGCTCGTCTTTTCAAATATTGTTGACATGACGTCATAGATTTCACGTTCTAACGTTTTGCCAGTATACTGAAGACATTCCATTAAAAATTCACAAAATAATAATTTATCACGTCTATAGGTCACTGCACATTCTTGAAAAAAAAAACTTCGATACGACATTAATAACCAAATTAATGAATTTTTTCATGTATATACGAAGTTGAATTTTAAGACAATGGATGGATGATTTCATTCTTCCTTTCACATTTCGTTTTCACTTTTTAATACATTATCTTTACAGAAAGCTGGATCACAGTTCGGGGAGACACTGGTGGTGTCAGTGAAATCGTCATCGATGCCTTCCAGGATTACTTTTGCAAAGAATACTTTGACGTCAAAGGAAAATACACTGGAAAGATTACAAAATCTGAAAATAAGCAGCCAATAAATTTGCCAATAAAATTAATGAGACTAGGAACGGAAGGAAATGTCATTAACCCAAGGCTGTTAGGATTTGCATCTAAATCTAAGCAGGAGAAAAAATTATATTACGAGGTAATTTACTGAAGCTACTTGCTGAAAAAATGAAATGTTGTGATAAATCTTCTGTCAGTGTTCATTGCCTTCCACGTACCCATGTGCGAACTCCTCTTTCATTTTTAATTGCATGTTGAATGTTATTTTTATAACTTCAAATTGAAGTATTCTTGATCAACATTTAAACCCAAATCTTATGCTCCATACATGTGTTTCGGATAGTAAATCCTCGTCAGTGTACTTCAATATGTTGAAAATTTATAACCCACATTTTGACCATTATAAAAACGGAGAAATACAGACAAAGATATACGACAAAAGAGAAGCCTTCAGCTTTAACAAAATTAATTTTCCTTGGCGATTTTCCAAGATTGCCATCGTGCGGCATTTACATCTCTCAGCTCATCAGATACGCTAGAGCTTGCTCTCATATTTTGGACTTCCATGAAAATTAAACAAATAAAAAAAATATCAGTCAAGGATTTAGATATCATTAAAATGTTTTGGAAATTTTACAATAACTATTCGGATCTTCTTTTAAAATTTGGAACACCTCCAGCATCAGAGTTTGTCTCAAATGGGAATTTCATTGCAATCATTTTACGGTGACCTAATAAACGAAATCAGAAGGATCAAAGACAGATCAAACTTTTCAACCACAAATAGAAAATAGTCGGTCGCCCTGCTTTAAGGAGGATATCATCTCAAATTAATAAAAAAAAACACACACACTGGGCATGGTACTGGACCAATCTACAATTTTGTATCAGTGTCTTTCTCAAAGTTGCGCACTGACCAACCATGACGACGGGACTCTATGACCGGCCTGGTCAAACTTCGTCAGAGACGACTGATTTTGTGTCCTATCTGAAAGCTGATCATACTTCTCAGTCGATTGATCTTTGAGCTCGCTTCAGTCAGCAGAGCACAGACAGTTATACGTATGCGATAGAATTTTTTTGTACATAGAATTTGTGTAACAAGGCTTGCTGCTTTTAACTATCTCGTTTGTGATGTCACCTTACAGTGACCTCTGTGGAGACCTCTGTGTATCCGGATAAGTGGGAGGGTTGTGCGCGTGTTATCCGGATAGCACGCCATTTGCTTATAGCTGATGGCCGTCCAAAGTCGGCGACGGGTGCACATTGGTCCCCTTCCTTTTATTGATCGTCATTATGTCTCCCCCCAACGGGGAGGAGACATATTGGTTTTGCCTTCGTCGTCCGTCCATCCGTATGTACGCCCATCCGCCTGTCCGTCCGTCCGACCGTCCGTCTGTCACACATCGTGTCCGGGCTATATCTCCTGAACCGTTTGCCCGATCACTTTCATATTTAAGTATGTTGTTGCTTATGACTAGCAGGTTTCACATCACCTTGACCCAAGGTCATGTGACCAAAGTCAAGGTCACGTAGTACATTTTTAATGAAATCGTACATGCATTCCTATACGGGCTATATCTCTTGAACCGTTTTCCCGATCACTTTTATATTTTAGTATGTTGTTTCTTATGACCCGAAGGTCTAATATCTTCTTGACCCAAGGTAATGTGACCAAAGTCAAGGTCACTAAGTGCATTTTTAATGAAATCGTACATGCATTCCTGTACGGGCTTTATCTCTTGAACCGTTTACCTGATCACTTTCTTATTTCAGTATGTTGTTCCTTATGACCCAAAAGTTTCACACAACCTTGACCCAAGGTCAAGTGACGAAGGTCAAGGTCACTTGGTACATATTTAATGAAATTGTACATACATTCCTTTTGGGCTATATCTCGTGAATCACTTTTTTATTTTTGCATGTTGCTGCTTATGACCCAAAGGTTCCAATCATCTTAACCCAAGGTCATGTGAAAAAGTCACTTAGTATATCTTTAATGAAATTTTACATGCTTTCTTGTCTGGGCTATAACTCTTGAGCCGTTAACCTGATCACTTTCATATATTAGTATGTTGTTCCATATGACCCGAAGGCTTCACATCACCTTGACCCAAGGTCATGTGACAAAGGCCAAGGTCACTTACTACATTTTAATGAAATTGTACATTGTACATACATTCCTGTCTAGGCTTCATCCCTTGGACCGCTTATTGGATTGCTTTCATGTTTTAGTATGTATTTGCACATGACCAAAACGTTTCACCTTGACCCATGGTCATTTGATCAAGGTCAAAGTTACTAAGTACATTTTCATGAAATTGTATTTGCTATCCCACTGGGGCTGTATCTCTTTTAACTATTTATCAGATCACTCTTATATTTTAGTATGTTGTTGCTTATCACCTAAAGGTTTCACATCACGCTGACTCAAAAGTCATGTGACCAAGGTCAAGGTCAATTTTTTATATTTTAAATGAAATTGTATTTGTTACGTATATTATGTCCAGGCTTAATCTTATGAACTGTGATCGGATCCATTCATATTTTAGTATGATTGTGCTGATGACCCAAAGGTTTCACACTACCTTGATCCAAGGTCATATGACAAAGGTCAAGGTCAAGTATTACATTTTTTAATCAAATTGTAAATGCTATTGAGTCTGGGCTATATCTGTGGAATCGTATAATGGATCACTCTGATACTTTAGTATGCTGTTGCTCAGTATTGGAGGGTTTCTTATCATCTTGACCCAAGGTCATGTGCCCAAGGTCAAGATCATCTAGTTCTTTTTAATGAAATTGTACATACTAATCTTGTCTGGGCTATATCTCCTGAACCCTTCTTACAATTGTTTTTATATTTTAGTATGTTGTTTCTCAGGACTAAATGTTTCTTATCACATTGTCCCAATGTCACATGATTAAGGTCACTTCTTACTTTGGTAATGAAATTGTTTGTGCTAGTCCTGTCCAGTCTGAAATAGTCTATGTTTATCATGTGTAGGCTTTATATTTTGAACCGTGTATCCAATCACTAATTCAGTTTTTTGTACCTCATGATCCATACAATGTAGGTTTCAGATCACCTACATCGCAAGGTCATGTGACCAAAGTCAATTTCACTAAATATTCTTACAAAGAAATTGTAAATGCTAATCATGTTTGGGCTTTACCTCAAAAAATATAATGAATCACTTTCATGTTTTATTATGATGTTGCCCATGACTCTGTGATGAAATATTTCTTCCAGCATTATATTTATTCCTTGGAAATTTTATCATATAATATTTTTCCCAAGAGCTTTTATTATGTATGAAAAATTCCGAAAGGAAATTTTATTATGTAATTAATCTTCCATGATCATAATAAAAGTTCTCATACCATGGAAAATATATTACATAACAAAAATTCCATCTGGATTTTTTTAATGTTCATCATATATGTTCTGATACTTGTACCATGGAAAAATCTTACATATCATAACAAAAAATCCAATAAGGATTTCATATATGTGCATAATAATTGTCATTGGAAAAATATTATAATGAACTTATTTACAAATAGAATTCAGAGTAAGAAATAATAATTTTTTAAAATCATGTACTGTACAATGTACTGTATAGCTTGAAAATGTGATTCCACAGAATTTTTGTCATGTAATATTTATTCCTGTAAGCTTACCATGTTAATGTAATCGTTGAAATGTTTGAATTATGAGAGATTTTCCGTAAATCAGTCATTCATGTGTTTGAGCATATACGGAAAAATTATTATACATGATACTCATATATAATATTTCTTCTGTTTTAAAGAGAAAGTGGTCCTTTGGGTAAGTGAAAAAGAACAAAACATCAACAATTTTCACAACAATTTTCTATAGACAGAAACGTTGTTATGAAAATTGTTGATGTTTACTCTTTTTCACTCACTCAAAGGACTGTGGAAAAAGTAGTATGAACAAGGAAAAAATATTCTATAATGAAAAGTCCTGGGAATTTTCGTTATAATAATAAATCTTCCAGAAGGAAGAAATATTATGCGGAAGAAAAGTTCGTTCACAACCCAAAGGTTTCACATCATCTTGGCCTAAGGTCAAAGTAACTTAGAGGAAGGGGGAGACATCTGTTTTTTTCTGGAAAACATTTTTTTCATTGATGTTTGATGTTTTGTACCTCTGTTTCGATTGCTTTGTATAATGTTCTTGCGAATGTTGCGTCTTTTTGCGGTTTGTAGTTTTGTATGGTGTCATTTATGTGTCACGATCGCAACAGTTCCTGTGGGAAATCTAATGATTTTGCATTGCCTTCTCGACTTTGAGACTGAATAACTGATAAGAACTTCTTTAATGTTTATTTCTTGAGGATTTGTTTCGCTGGATGTGTTCAGTTGTTTAACACCTTCAAATTCATTAGCATCATTTTTGAGCAGATAAATCTACAGCATGGACCAGAAATTTTTGTAAACAGAAATTTCGAAGTGCGTTTGAAGAAACGACCAACCGAAAATGATCGAACTTGGCTACATGCGCCCTCGGGGACTCTCGGTCCGCCAGCACTGTGGTTTTGCCGGAGATCCTTTCCTTTTTTTAAGCCAGAGTGATCTCAGACAAGAAAAATTTGGAGAAACGACCAACCGAAATTGATCGAACTTGGTTACATGTGCCCTCGGGGATACAAAGTTTCCTGTTGAAGTGTTCTCTGAATATACGTCTATACTTGACCAGATAGTAATTGATAATGATGGTCATATAATAGGTCTAAAATGAATTACTATAAATAATACGGAAGTGTTCCAACTCTTGAAGAAAATTTCAAACTAATCTTTCTGCACCAGACACGTGTTTCGAATATTAAATTCTCATCAGTGATGCCTCCAGCGGAGCCGCCCTGATTCATTTTAGTAGCGCTCTCTTGTTTCATTTTTTGAATTTAAATTTGTTCATTTGCTTTACAGAGAGTGCGCGGCTCCGAATTTCCTATAGGGTCGATTCAGTAGCATATCCAAATAAAGTCTTTGTTCGAAATAACATTGGAGGGATGGTGCTAATTAAGATGTTAACCTCCTTTAATTTCGATGATATTTTTGAATGTGATGACAAGTTTCCGAGTTAACAAAATAATAATTATGATGATTTAGACATTATTTACCTGGTTTAATCAAAGGCGATTCCCTTGAAATATATCAATGCATCGACGGCGGGTGCGGCTAGCCAACAGGGGATACTTACTCCTCCCGGGCACCTGGTCCCACCTCTAGCTTGCTAGGGGTCCGTCGATGTTTAATTTTGCGCTCTATTGTGAGTGCTGTTGAGATTATCGTCAGGATCTTCTTTAACTCAATTACGTTATATACGACAGTGTAACTGAATTCTTTAAAAATATTTTAGGCATATGAATTGTTATGATTGTTATAATTTTTAATGCTAAACGTCTTCAAATTCATTAAAGGCAGATAAATTTACAACATGAACAAAATATGCACGTTTCGGATATTTAGCCCTCTTCAGTGATCCTAAATCTAAAACAGAAGAGGGGATCTCCGACAACACCAGGTTGCAGCACCCACAGCAAAACCCCAAAACACCCAATCAAAAACACAATGCAGACAAGCACAGAACGAGATGCATAAGGGACAAGGAACGATAACGCACAACACAGAAACATCAAACACAAAGGACTACACATAAACCAACGAGACCAATGGGCAACCGGTGCCGACTTAGGACGGCCATCTGCCACGGAAATAGCAGAAGGTGTGGTTATCCTTGATTACGTGCGCACAACCCTCCCACTTTTACGATTACCCAGAGGTCTCGAAAAACGTATAATTGTGGTGTAAAACAACCTCCTCACGGTCAGATGACCACACACAAACAAGACCGCAAAACACAGGGGACCAAGCAACACAGATGAATATGTAAATGGATATCAAAAGAGGGCGTACGTATTACAGTCCGTGCTCTGCCCGCTATAGCGAGCTCATGTATGTTATCACCCGAGGAGTCCGACTGACATTCAGGGAGGACAGGTGGTCGGGGCCCTGTCTTCTCTAAAGAGGTTTGGACAGGGCCCGTCATGGAGTCCCGTCGTCACAATCAGTCAGAGCGCTGGCACAAGACTGTATATTGGTAAAGTACCAAGCCTATTGTCCGTCTGGTGACATTAGGATCATATCCATGGTATAAAAGGCGTTTGATGATTCTGACGCCTTTTCGATGGTTATGTTGTCAATCTTTGATCCTTCTTATCTTGTTAATTATGTCACCATAAAATGCAAGTTGTGAAATACCCTAAGTAAAATACTCTGTTGCCTGTATTGGTCCGAATTTCTGAAGAAGTTGACAATAATTTTTGTAAAATTTCCAGAAAGTCTTTACTAGTTTGTGAAAGCGAAAACCTTGTCCCAAAAGTTTCTTGGTAATTTGTAAATTTCCACTATGAAAATCCAAAACATCAGTACATTCTCTAGCATACCGGATGAGCTGTGAAATATAGATACCATAGGACCGGTAATCTAGGAACATCACCGTCAAGCCAGGGGAAATTTACTATGTTAAATCCAAAATCATCTCTTTTGTCATAAACACTTGTATGGATCTCTCCATTAATAATTTTGATATTTAGGGCCAAAAATGATGTTCTGTGTTTAAAACTGTTTGCCTTGTTTAGAATCAATTCTTGTGGATAAATAATTTTTTATACTTTTCAAAAACAGGATTGTCGATAGTAAGAATATCATCCAGGTACCTAGAAGCATTGAAATATTGCCAAAATCTGTGTAAATCAGGTCGAAAATATACCGAAAGACGTAGCAATATGGCTGGGATATCTTGCTTCAGGACCCAGGTTTCCGAAATTTTTAATGCGTATGAAGAAATGACCAACCGAAATTGATCGAACTTATCCTATATTTTACCGACTGACAACTTCACCTCTTCACATCCCCACTTTCCACACCGTTCATTTATCGTTTCTGTTATACTTTGTTAGTTAGGGAAATAGAATTTCCATCAGATTATCAATTAAATGCATAAGATTCCTTATATTCACAAGAGACAATCATTTTCAATCATAAGAAAGACTTATTCTTGATTAAGATACTCTGAAAACATCTGTAATGAGTTCACGTTCGAGATATCACAACAAAACACACGTCCTCCTTATGCATTCAATACGTCAATCCACTTTGGAATCCTAATGAAATTATGGAATAAAAGTCAGTGATTGAATAACCAAAATGTTATTGATCAGAAGATCGATTATTAGAATAAAAAAGTTAGCACATACAGGTCTTTATAGTTTACAGGAGACGCTGACTCTCCCGGGCACCTGGTCTCACTTCGGAAAAGTGTTTATTCCGAGGTTCGCAACCGTTACTGTGGAAAATCTAATGATTTTGCCATGCCTTCTCGACTATGAGACTGAATAACTGATGGATACTTCTGTAATGTTTATTACAATTGAATACTTTATATAGTTGACGTAAGCATACATGTATCAGTTTTTTTATTTCTCACTTTATAGTTCGAATTGGAGGAATGGCCAGTTACCATCCCCATAACAGGAAATGAGCTTTCAGCAGACAGTGCTGTCTTTGAATACGAAATGTCTAAACAAGAAGGACAATTTTTCAACCTAGAAGACCTTGGTAAGTGCTTGTGAGTACTATTGAGATTATCGTCAGCATTTCAATGAATCTGACAATGATAAGGCTCTTTGTGGATGTTTCACAAGTATACTATCAGTATAATACATTTTGACCCTTCGTTTCATTACTTACGTTTATCAAGACGATTCAGGAGTCAATACAAAACCCAAATCAGAACTTTAAGAGAGGCAACGATAAATGTGTATAGAAAAAACTAAACAGTCTGCAAAGTAGAAAGGTGAGAATGGGGATCCAGGAGGGATGAGCAACCCTGCTTGCTAACAACACCCGTAAATTTAGCAGCTTTATAGGAGACTCAATTTTTCATTGAATCGTCGAATCATTTTTGCATTGAAACAATCTGAACATGGTGTTTTTACAACTGAGTTGTAATCGAATTGTGTCACCCATGGTATTCTTTAAATCTTTTCGGCAACTACTGCATAAACTTTTACCAAAGTAGACTTTATTATGAAGTAAGTTATTTACGCCTAGTCCTCAAATCAATATGACCGCAAGATTCGTCAATAGACTTTGAATAGTATTAGTTGTGCTTAAATGACAAATGTTCGCTGAATGATTTGTAACAGGAAATTGTGTATGTGAGGGATGTAAGCCGAGTTTGACCTCTTGAGGTTAGTACAAACCATTATGTACATTGTCGTTGCATTTGCAATATCTTGAAAGCGACAGATCCGCTTCATACTATGATATACATCTATCTTTCGACGCAGAGGGTCATTTGAACACCTCACTGTATGACAAGCGTGATGATTTCAGCTTCCATATTACTACCTTCCCTTTCACGAATAGCATCATTCCATCTTCTTCCGCATATGGTGTTTTCGTTTCCAAGCTAATACGTACACCAGGGCATGAAATATGAGGATTTCATCGTTAGAGCTAGACGGCTTGCAGTAAACTACTTGTTCAGGGTTATATTGCACAACGGCTGAAATCATCTTTGAGGAAGTTCTTCGGTCGATACGGGGATATAATAAAAGCATATCAGATCCACCTTTCCAGAATGATCAGTGAAATGGCTGTCATCATCACCAAACCAGAAATACTTACCTGATGTGTACATCAATATGTATAGACAATCACCAAATTTGACAAGATTCCATGGCGCTATTGGGACGGTAGTTGCATGCAATACGGAGACGCTGAATCTCCCTGGGCGCGTGGTCTCACTTCAGAATGTTATTCATTCCGAGGTTCGCAGCCGTTCCTATGGAAAATCTAATGATTTTGCCCTGTCTTCTCGACTTTGAGACTGAATAACTAATAGATACTTCCTTAATGTTTATCGATATACAATCTTTTTTTTCTCTTTGGTGTACATTCACTTCAGTAATGTAGTCATTCTACTGATTTCATGTTGGAAATGAATCTCGTTGATCTCATTCCTCAGCAGGGAGTTCACTACTCTTCATATGGTAGACTTTTCTTATTTCCTTAGTTCTGGTTTTATCCTGGTTTTGTATGCCCTTAGTTAGATAGGGTTTTTTCGATTAACGATTTTGTATAGTTCTTGATAGTGATGTGGTTTTTTTTATATTTGTCATGTAATGACATCTTGTGAACTATGTGTCAGAAGTTTTGGACTTTTTAGTATACGTCAAAGATAAGACGAAAATCTTCAAAAGTTTTGCACATGATAAACTCATTTTTAAAAAATCATATGATTAAAACCACAGATTTTGGTCATATTACATTGTTTAGATAGAGGATCACTGACGAGGGTTTATTACCCGAAACGTTCATGTCTGGTCCATGCTGTAAATTTATCTGCTCTAAAATGATTCTAATAAATGTGAAGACGTTAAACATTATACAAGTAGGTTTGACGTTGTTTTATTAAAAACCTTACCTGTACTGATAATATCTAAGCTTTGTCGTTTTCTTTTCTTCATATAGGGATGAGAGTTCCTGTAATACTGATAGTTGTTGAGGGAGATCTTCAAACTATCGAATATGCTGAAGCAGCCATCGGGAAGAATATCCCAGTTCTTTTAATGAAAGGATCGGGGAAAGCTGCAGATCTGGTTGTTGCGTGCATAGAAAGGTAAACATCGTTTTCTTTTATAATAACTGAAATTTTATAGTCAATTCATATTTCATATTTCATGCATGGATCTTAAAAGATAAACTCGTGTAGACGTCGGCTTCGTTTGTTATTTGAGTAATGTTTTCATATACATAAACATTTTATGTGCTGATTTTGAAAGAGTAACCCTTAACCGCAGCCAGAATGCGCAGATATGTTTGATAATCATACAAAACCCTTAACCGCAGCCAGAATGCGCAGATATGTTTGATAATCATACAACAACATTAATAAAGTACCACATCAACAATATTTATTTATTTAAATTTGTCGAATTATTTTTTTCTTTCGATAAACTGTTATAATTAAAACCTTAACCCTAGAATTCACGACGCTTTCCATTGCTGTGTATTCGATTAAAATGATTCGGTACAGAAAATGTGATGGATTTCCTTTTTTCATTACACTATTTCAGCGATGCAGAGATTGATGTTGCCGTTAATGAGATGTCCCCATTGTTATTTGGAATCAGCTTTGACGAAACAAATCTGGTCAGATTGAGGAAGACAATAATTAATCTCGTCAACACTAAACATCTCGTAAGTCTTCTGTTCACACTTTTACTTGCTGTAGAAGTTGGTCATTTCCTAAAAGATAGTAACGAAAGACGTAACAGGATTAGTTGAATATTATTCTATAGAACCCACATTTGAGGAATTTCAAGAAATTTTGATTACATAAATTTTTGAATGCGTTGAAACAAAGGCGGGGATCTCCAACAACAATAGGTTGCAGCACCCACAGCAAAACCCCAAAACACCCAATCCAAAAAACACAGAGCAGACACCCACGGAGACACAAAAAGCACAAGGAAATCCAACTCACACCATGGAAACATTCAACATAAAAGACCACACATAAACCAACGAAAACAATGGGCAACCGGTGCCGACTTAGGACGGCCATCTGCCACGCATGTAGCAGACGTTGTGGTTATCCTGGATTGCGTGCGCTCAACCCTCCCACTTTTCCGATTACCAAGAGGTCTCCAAGAACGCACAATTAATTAAACAACCTCCTCACTGTGAGGTGACCACACACAAACCAGACTGTAAAACGCATGGGCCCGAGCAACACAGATGAATATGTAAATGGATATAAAAAGAGGACGTGCGTAATACAGTCCGTGCTCTGCCGGCTGTAGCCAGCTCATATATTCTATCACCCGAGGAGTCCGACTGACATTCAGAGAGGACAGGTGGTCGGGCCCTGTCTTTTCTAAAGACGTTTGGACAAGGCCCGTCATGGAGTCCCGTCGTCACAGTAAGTCAGAGTGCAAGTCTTAAGAATGCGCTTGTACAAGACTGTAGATTTGTCAAGTACCAAGCCTAATGTCCGTCTGGTGAAATTAGGATCATATTCACGGTATAAAAGGCGTTTGATGACTTTGGCGCATTTTCGATGGTTATGATGTCAAGTTTTGATCCTTTTATTTTGTTAATTGAAGAAACGATCAACCGAAGTTGATCGAATTTGGCTACATGTGCCCTCGTTGACTCCTTGTCCATAACCTAGGAAACGATCGAAGTCACGATAGATGACTCTCAGATAAGATGTTTTCTGTTTGTTTTACAGATAAGCATATTTGATGTCGACAACGATGATCCCCTTATATTGTCAAAAATCATTGGGGAAGCCATAGTCAGGACATGGGCAATGGAGAATGCTCACAAAGGCAATGACTTATGTCTATCTTTTCCTCTTCTTTTAAATATCAACCTATGAACTCGACTTATTATGAAGGAGCTTTTAATAAAAGATAAGGCGTAAAATCTGCCCTGAAAAGTAGAAATTTCAAAATGCAAAATTTGAGAATCTTTTTCGGTAGAAATTTCAAGTAACTTGGTACACATATGAATCTGCTGTCAGATGGGATAATTTATGCAGAATAAGACTGATATTTGGGTCAAAATAAGCATTTTTTACACAGAAGTCAATGGAAAACGGAAAAGTTTTATACAACATCGTCTCCCCCCCCCCTTTCGCTTTACAATGCCACTTTCACCAAAGGTGTATATCAATAAAACACATTTTCTGGCCAAGAGGGGTTCCGAAGCGAGGGGGGAACAATGTCCCACAGGCAAAACGAAAAAAGGGGGGACGAATGAATATTTCTAAATTTGCCTCAACAGCGATAAAGTAGGTTATATTGCCATCTTTTTCATTTTATATCATGGAACAATCTATTCAGAGTGTGTTACGATCAAATATTTTACAGTTTGGAAGGAAATAAACGAGAAAGTTGTCTATTTCTATTTCGCGCCAGAAAACTACATAAGTGGCTGAGAAGAACGAAATAAAACCGTTTTTTAGTTTCCGGATTGCAGAGTTAGCCGATTATATTGATATAATAACCTCAAAGTTAATTTCGCTTATCCGATTTTGACATGAAAAGGTAACAGAAGCATAATAAACGTACAAATGTGTAAAATAATGCATTTTTGTGCATTATCAAAAGATATTCAACATTTTCCGTCATCTATACCCCTACCTCTTCAACCCGTAATCATAACATCTTTCACCAATTTAAAAAAAAATCCTACTATGAATCTTATAATACTTCATATTTTTATCCTGACCAATTTTTATCTAAATTGGAAGGACAGCGCAAGAGAAATAATCGAGTGATTTTAGGGCTAAATCCGGCCCTTATCTTAACAGCTCCTTTGAGCCCTTTTCACAAAGTATTTTAAGTATACTTTATTTCTAAAGTTCAATGTTTAACTAAGTTACAGACTATGATTATATCTAAACTAACATATATACATATATATACACGTTAATATTGCAATACAAAGAAAACGTAATAATCTCTTTGATACAAAAAACGCAATACTTGGCATCTGACATTAATGTTAGTAAGTTTTGGGTTTAAGCTGACATATTTATTTGTAAACATGCCTTTAATAAGGAGAGTTTCATTCAAAAAGCTACCGATGTTCATTGCATCTCCATGTCATTAAAAATGAGTTTTGCGTGGCTTGCAAAAATTAGAATAGCACATTTTCCAGTTGTGATTTGGTATCTCTTCTTTAATGCGTTGCTTTACCACTATCTCATATCAATCGATACGCAAATAATATGTTCCACGGGAACCCCCTTTTATTGAACCAAGTGAATACTATCTAAATCTACTTTAAATGACTATTTTAGGCCTATCATATGACCATTATTTAAGAAATAACAACTAGCTAGCCGTGGATATTGTCCAGTTATTTCACGAGTCGCATGAATCAATCAAATTATCACCGAGCCGCGAAGCGGCGAGGTGATAATTTGATTGGTTCATGAAACGATTGGAATTACTGGACTATGAATCACGGCTAGCTAGTTGCTATTTCTATTCTAATATAGCACGTGAATGGGCGAAGCTTAGCGCACTGGAAGTTTGTTAGAGACTTTACACCAGGCGAGTTCTATGGTACATATAGGGAGAAAATTTCAAGCCATATTAGAATATCAATTATATGATGATAACAAGAATAGACGTATATCCAGAGAACACTTTAACAGAAACTTTTGTATCTATTCGTGTACCATACCATTACATGTCAATTCTGTGCTCTATTATGAGTGCTGTTGAGATTATCGTCAGGATCTTCTTTAACTCATTTGTGTCAAACTTATGCCCTTTGCCGTGTGAAGCTCGTGAAAAAGTTCCCCGCGAGGGATTTGACAGTAAGTGCTTTGAATACTGTTCCCTGACATTGTCGCCATGGCACTTCTATATAGACATAACTTCAGACAGTGTATGTATTTCATATATTGTTTAATTTTCGTGCATGAACATCGACGGCGGGTGCCGCTATGCAACAGGGAATGCTTACTCCTCCCGGGCACCTGGTCCCACCTCTAGCTTGCTAAGGGTCCGTCGATGCTCAATTCGGTGCTCTATTGGGAGAGCTGTTGAGATTATCGTCAGGGTCTTCTTTAACTCATGTTGTGAGCATCGAACATTTTCTGCTTAAGTGTAACATTTGTTTCCTATGTCTTTCTCTTTGTCTCTCTCTCTGTATTTGTCTTTTAATTTTTTGTCTTATTAGAGAGCGTGATGACATTTGATCAAATTGTACGTAACGTTACATAGCTGTTGCTAATCAAATGCAAATAATTCTTATAAAATGTCCATGAAATTATTCTGCTTTTTTAGGCAATGGCCCGAAAAGCAAAACAGTCCAGAATACGCCTGCAAAACAATTCACATACAATACAGGCAAAGGTTTGTTGCTCATTTGTATAGTTGCTCATTTATCAAAATCGAAGAGGATGATCTTAAATTAAAGATCTCTATAAAAGAAAAATATTTCAGAAATTACTTTTTCACGGATGTTTTGTATATATTAGTATCAAAAACTCATGACATTAGTTGAATGACAAATATGGATAATGACCATATCCCAATACATAGTACAAAATCGATAATTCAGAAAATCATAAACCGAAGGCATACACAACAATGATAAAACAAGAACCGAAACAAGCAAAAACCTCCACCATATGAAAAGAAGCGAACTCCCAATATGGGATGTTAATTAGTACTGACATACATGTAATTACTAAATATTTTACAGCTTCTGAGCCACCGCAAGTGATTTTCCCCGATAGCACAGAACCACCATTGGATGCGACTTTGTACAACGTTCAGAATATGTATAACCAAGGAATTAGCAGTTCAGGTAACAGACATCGTCAATAGAAAAAAATGATAAACCTAAGTTTAAATTGAGTTATAGTATTAGTAACAAGACGGCATTGCAAAACATTTACACAAGATTTTTAACGAACCAAACTACACATACAAAACAACGCGCCACACAAAGACAAAAAATCACACTAAAAACTAAGCACACAACTAAAACATGAAGGGCAATTCATAAAAAGAGAGGAAACACCCCGTTGCTATCGTTATATGGCATCCGAATGGATGCAAATATCTTCAGGTATTGTTTCAAAACAAACATAGAAAGGGATTTGTCTGATTTGAAAAAAATATTGAATATACGATCGAATTCGGGTGATTCTATTTAGGGGATAATCGCACTGTGTTTTGTAGTTCCAACAGGTATATGTTGGATATACTGTTGGAAACGCAGTTATACCGTCGGGTCTTGTCCCCGACGGTATAACGTATGTTTCAAACAGTATATCCAACCACAAAACACAGTACGTTTATCCCTATTCTTATTCATGTGACATATTTCAACTTTTTATACCCCTCAGAGGGTCTCACGCATCGTTTTAGAGGTGGCGTTGCTACGGAGGACTAACAACGACCAACAGAAATAATTGCGCTGCAAAATATGAAAAACAACTGCTTCGTATATATTACAATGGCGAAAAATCAAAGTGTTATCAATAATAAACTTACTTGCTCTGTTGTTAACATGTGGAGAACGCCTTTTACAAGCTCATTCCTTGAAGTTTTACGTAGGAATTTTGAAGTATGTCAAGTGAGTCGGTTTGCGGCATGTATATCGTCGTTATACATGCTTGTAGAAATCCTTTGAACCAATCAGAATGCGTGAAACAAACAGAATTAATTAGAATTATATTTTAGTACCTGTTCCTCATTTAATCTGTGACAGAAAATCACAAAACACAAAATTAGTATCCAAAATTAAAATTAATAGGCATACAAATTCTCGAAAAATTTAGAACAAAACAAAGTTAGGTAGGACATACTCAACAATGGAAAAAACTGCAGGAGGAGTAAATGCAGACGAACAGACGGAGATCCATAAAATCACGAAGGACAACACAATTTGAATTAATAATTTCCACAGAGCTACCAGCGTAAGAACGAATTTATTAAAGGCGTCATTCAAATGCGACGCCGCATTAGTATCAAATTCATATGTTTGAAAAAATCCCAGGGTTAAACACGCTTCCCGGTTGCTATATTTTCTATGGATTATCTATAATCCATAGTAAATAGAGCAACCTGTAAACGTGATCAATCCCTGTGCTGTGTAAAAGATCAAAAACTGTTTCAATGCTATTTTCCAAGCCTTCTAAACATAATAATTTCAGCTCTGCTGGCTGATACTTGTTAACATTTTTATGAAGTCCGATCAAATCCTATTTAGATGAGGGTAACGTCTTCACATATAGAATTCAAACTGGTCAGTTTTTAATTCCTTTCGTCTGTCTTTAAGTGCGTAATGCCTGGAAAAGGTGGATCCAGTACCATGAATACGATGTAATATCCATAGTCTTGTCAATGGAATTGATTTTATGAATTGATCAGGTTACTTTCGAAGGAAACCGGAATAATTCCAAGAAGTTTTGTACATCATACAATTATAAAAGAGGGAGGGGATCTCCAACCAGACCCGGTTGTAGTATCAACAGCAAACACCAAAACACCCGATGCAAAAACAAAGAGAAGACGGGTACAGCAAGCGACGAAAAAAGAAGCATACGGCATAGAAACATTAAACACAAGGAATGGGTCACCGGTGCATACTAAGGACGCCCATCTGCTACACAAGTATCAAAATTCGTGGTTATCGAATTACGTGCGCACAACCCTCCCACTTTCCCTATTATCAAAAGGTCTCGAAGATCCAACAATTCTCAATGACTTCATTTTTATCTCTCTTTACATATAACTAGTATTTTATTTAAATTCAAAAATGAAAAAATGAAAAGTATAATACATTCTTATATATCAGAACCGTCCATTCCGGGTCCTGGAGAGTATAATTATCCTGGTATAGATACTCGGAATCGTAATCCTGTTGTATACGTTGGAGTTCGCAAAAGCCTTTCACATGATCCAAAAGGTCAAGAGTATGTTAGAGAGTTGGACACTAGACCACATGTACTCAACACGAAGTTTTTGTCTCCTGCTTCGCTCCCCTTGTACTTCTATTTCGGTTACCAGCTTCTTCAGGGACAAAAGAGAGATAAGAGTTCGAGTTGTGATGAGCAGTTCTCAGTAAGTAGATTACCCAAGCCAGTTAGAAATGATCATATCATTCCTGAAAGCAATTGTTGTCTTTAAATATCATGCCTTCAAACCAAACTTACGGAAGCTCGTTAGTGCCACATATGAAAAATAAAAAAGAAGGAAACGTGAAATATATTTAGGAAAATGTGAAATTAATTTAGGAAAATGAGAAATATATTAAGAAAAACGAGAAAAATATTAAGCAAAATGAGAAATATATTTAGGGAAAAAATGAGAAATATATTTACGAAAATAAGAAATGAATATAAAAACGAAAATGGCAAATATATTTACAGTAATTGGAAAAATAAATAAGGGGTGGACAGGGTGAAAGGAAGGGTGAGGAGGGAGGGAGGGAGAGAGATAAGGAGGGGACTGTATAGGGAAGGGAGGCAGAGAGGAGGAAAGTGATGGGAGGGCGGAATGGTGAAGGTAAGGAGCGGGAGAAGGAGAGGAGTTCCCTCCTAGTCCATTCCCCCTTTAATATAAATTAAAACCACAAAAAGAAATACGATATTTATATAAACATGGAAATCCCCCACTACACATTACTTTTACCACTCTCAAAATGTTAATGAGATTCATATCTAGAATGAATATCTAGTAATAAAGGCCTTTTTGTATTTCTTCTACTCCTTTCCCGACCCCCACTGCTTTTACGAGAAAAATAAACGATTTGTACTGGTCAAGGTGCGGCTGTAATCTCTGTTCCATCTGCGGCGAAATACTCTAAGTTATGGATAATTAGCTTTCGCCAATTTTTGAAACGAAGGTTTGAAATAAGCCCAGCCGATGAAGAAGCTGCCCTTTCCACATCTAACAAGTTTGTCTAGAACAAATATACGTATAAATGGGGGAAAAGTCATCAGTTTTCACATTTTTAACATCCCCCACCTCGATTCGCGCATCAATTTGTGTTTTCATTAGAAAAAATACATATATATTTTGTCAATTAAAATGCACATACTGAGTACAATCTTATTTAAAGTATGAGAGAGAGAGAGAGAGAGAGAGAGAGAGAGAGAGAGAGAGAGAGAGAGAGAGAGAGCCTAACATTATAGCCTTGACCAGTGGCCGGCTGGCCATCATAGACGTATACATATACCATGCATCTTGATAATGTAAAAATAATCAAGCAGCGGGGGTTGCTTAGAAGTGGAAAACAAGAAAGAATTTATCTCTTGATAAGTCGATAAGAGACTATATGCATCTCATTAATATTCTGTGAGTGGCTAAGGGCTAGTGAAATGTTTACACATTCCGCTTATCTCTTTTTCCTAAATATTTATTTTTCTCGTTTTCCTAGATATTTTTTTCTCGTCTCCCTAAATTCATTTTTCATTTTCCTAAATACATATCTCTTTTTCCAAAATTTAGTTTTCATTTTCCTAAATGTATTTATCATTTTCCTCAATTTATTTTTCGTTTCTCATTTTCTTAAATATATTTCTGATTTTCCTAAAATTATTTTTCATTTTCCTACATATATTTCTCATTTTTCATGCAAAAATAGAAATATCATTGGTGTCATTCAAAAGACATATCGTTGTATCGGTGTTGACGTCCTAAAGTTTTATATTGAGAATATGTAAAACGTTACGACGTCAAGAGAAAGTTTGCCTGAGAAATAACCAACCTAAAAGATATTTGTCTATATCGTATAACTTGGGCATATTACATGTTATGTTATGTTTATATTGAGGATCACTGACAAGGGTTAAGTACCCAAAAATGTGCATTTCTGGTCAATGCTGCAAATTTATCTGTTCTTAAATGATGCTATTGAATTGAACGTGTCTGGTCCATGCTGAAACTGTATCTGTTCTTAAATGATGCTATTGAATTTGAAGACGTTTAACATTTGAACCACTTGGTGAGTATCACTGCTGATGGACCAGGAGTCCCCGAGGGCACATGTAGCCAAGTTCGATCAACTTCGGTTGATCGTCTCTTCAGCACACTCGAAAATGTCTGTTATCAAATTTCTTGAAATTTCTTAAACGTGGTTCCTGTAGCATCATATCCCACCGATCCTGCTACGTCTTTCGGTAATTTTTTGGACATAATAATTTTAACACTCATCGGTAATATCACATTGTTTTGATGGAGGATCACTGACGAAGGTTAAGTACCCGAAACGTGTATGTCTGGTCCATGCTGCAAATGTATCTGTTCTTAAATGATGCTATAAAATTTGAAGACGTTTAACATGTTTAACAATTATACACGTGAAATCTATTGAATGGTACTCATTTCATCTAAAGTCTAAAATCGCATTTATCTAGTGTTTTCCGAAATGAGTCGTGCGGACATTTGTTTTGGTCACATATTAGGAAACAGTGTAAAGGAAACATTTTAAGAGGAAATGTAACATTTTAAGAGGTAATCCAACCAAAGATTGTACTCTATGTCCGAAATGGAAGTAACCGGCTGTGACAGTTCTACCGAATTGAAGCGGTAGGTGTTGCATGCAAGCAGGAGATGCTTACTCTTCCTGGGCACCTGGTCTCATTCCCATATCGGGAGTTCGCTTTTTTCATGTGGTGGAGGTTTTTGTTTGTTTGCTTTGGTTCCTGTTTTGTCCTGATTTTGTATGCCTTCGGTTTCTGATTTTCTGAATTATCGATTTTGTGCTTTATACAGGGAATATGGTCATTATCCATATTTGTCATACATATATATAAATTTTCCCTGCAGTAACTTTATGCTTATAAAGTATAAACGATACAATGGATCCGAGATTTGAATATTTTTAAATGACGTACTTATAGCGTGCATGTATTTGGAAAAAAGGTTATACCGTTCCGGAATAGATGCAAGGGCAAGATATGATTTTTCTGGATAATCATTAAGGAAGTACCTATAAGTTATTCAAAGTCGAGAAGTCGAGAAGGCAAAGCAAAATCATTAGAATTTCATTGGAATGTTTGCAAACCTCGGAATGAATAACATTTCAAAGTGAAACCAAGTGCCCCAGGAGATTCAGCGTTTCCTGATTCCATGCAATAGCCGTCGCAACAGCTCCATGAAACTTTGTGGTAAATATCAGGTAATATTTCTTGATTGGTGATTATGACAGCCATTCAGTTGCAATCCAGAATGTAACTTATTATTCTAGAAAGGGGATCTGATATGATTTTATGATGTATCCCCGTATCGACCGACAAATGATGATTTCAGCCGTTGTGTAATGTAACCTTGAATAAGTTCAAGTTGTCCGTTTCATATTTGGAACATGGCTTGGCGTACCGTATCGACTGAGAAACAAAAACAATATTAGCTACTCATGAAAGGGAAGTTAGTTATATGGAAGCTGAAATCATCACATTTTTCATACAGCGAGGTGTACAAATGGTTCAGACGATAAAATGTTGCTTAAGGCCGAAGGAAACATTAAGTGTCACAGACTGAAAGACAGACGAACGAACATACGGAGTCGAAAGACTGAACTCTTCTATAGCGCAGTCGTTGTCACCGATATGGAGCTAAATCTCTCTTAAATTGTAATAAATCATGTGAATTTCAAAGATATTAGTATTCTTTCAGATCTTGTTATTAGAGGCTCTGAAGTCAAATAGACGTGATTATGTCCAGGTGTTGCTTGACCAAGGTGTCCAATTCAATATCAATCATTTACAAAATCTGTATAACACGGTAAATATCTTATTTTTCAATAATAGAATATATAAAACGATATTGCTATTGTCAGTTTTTAACGTTATTATAAAATGAGATTGCTATTGTCAGTTTTTAACGTTATACCAATAAAGTTGTATATATATTTTATGTTGTCCTTAAACATTTTTGGACTAACTAGTGGTCCTGTAAGTTTAGACAGTTCACAGAAAGTTCTCATATTATAGCAATGTCTTTAATTAAAAGAAATTATGTGGAGACTATGAAATAATGATAGATTTGCCATTTTTTTAAGAAAAAGAAATTTGTTCTCAATCTTCATGCGAACAATACAATGTCACATCAACTTCGTCTATCACATGTTTGCATTTACCTCCAAAGTCGATCTGAATCATGAATTATCCTCTGTTGATGAATTTCTTATTGACTGAAACGGATTCACATTCTCCATGCATTAATCTTACACTTGATATTGACGTAACATTTAGTATTCGGAGAATTTACTACAACCTTCTGTTAAAGTTACATTTGTTTTAATTTCCAAATTTAATTCTGCTTTTCTAGACGGTGAGATGTCCTTCATGTGACAAAAAAGATGAGTGCCTTCACATCTCATGGATTCTACGCGTAAGTACAACAGTCTCAGATATTATAATTAAGGATAATCAAATTATCAATTTAGTCTTGAAAATAGATTATGCAAGAAGTGTAAACGTATTACAATCATTTGCTTCAAGAATTGCAGAGAAATTTCTATCCAGATTACTTGCACATAACTTTCTCAATAAGACATTAGAGTGGACATGGGTCGAGCATTCAAAGTAGTGATGGTTACGCAATGACAGTAAAACTCTTCTATCTGATCGAAAAGAAAATAATTCATATAAACAAGTCATCATCATCTACAATCTTTCTAGATAAAGCTTGTTTCATGTTTCTATGATGTGAGTTGATGTTCCTTATCCGTTTTGTTTTGCGTCTCCATTGGTGTTTGCTCTGTGTTTTTGCATTGGGTGTTTTGGAATTTTGCTGTGGGTGCTGCAACTGAGAGCTGTTTGAGACCCCTATCCTCTCTTGTCTTTACCATTATATAGAATTGTAATGAAATAGTACATTGTACATTCCTCTATCTAAAATCGTACGGAATGCTTTATCGAAAATTACATTTGGAAGAAAAACATTGATTTGAGATTCATGTTTCCAGCAAACATTAAAGAAGTACCCATCAGTTATTCCGTCTCATAGTCGAGAAGGCAAGGCAAAATTATAAGATTTTCCATTGGATCGGTTGTGAATCTCGGAATGAATAACATTCCGAAGTGAGACCGGGTGCCCGGGGAGAGTCAGCGTCTCCTGATTGCATGCAACACCCGTCGCAACAGCTCCGTGGAAACTTATCAAATTCGGTGATTGTCTCGATGAACATATTAATGTACATATCAGGTAAGTCGTTCTTGTTTGGTGATGACAGCCATTCAATCACAATCCAGAAAGTCGCTGAACATTCTGGAAAGGTATGATCTTCCCCCAGTCGATTAACTATATAGTAGAACATCCCCCCGGAAGATCCGCTATATAGCATATCATTCCTCCGGATATTTCACTATATAGTAGATCGTCCCCCGGGGGACATTTCACTATATTGTAGATCATCCCCCCGTTATAGCAAAACTTCCCCGGGGGATGTTTCACTATATAGTAAATTATCTCCTCCTGTGTTGTGTTTCCGGGTTACTTACCATTCTAGACAAATTCCAACTTTTGTTCCATATTCATCTTTCAAGCTCAGAATGTTAAAAAGTAATTTCTTTCTCGGTCTGAAAGGTCGTGTCGAATCGATTTTGACAATACCTACATACTATTTTTTTTTTGGTGTGTGTGTGTGTGTGTAATGTCACCGTCTCTTTGGATATATGTTAAACGTCTTTAAATTCAATAGCATCATTTAAAACCTGATAAATTTACAGCATGGACCAGACATGCACGTTTCGGGTACTAAACCCTCGTCAGTGATCCTCAGTCTAAAAAATGAAATATGGCCAAAAAGTATGAAAATTATTATGTCCAAAAATGTACCAAAAGACGTAGCAGAATGGGTGGGATATGATGCCACAGGACCCACGTTTTAGAAATTTCAAGAAATTTTGTAACAGAAAATTTCAAATGCGTTGAATAGACGGACGATCAACCGAAGTTGATCGAACTTGGCTACATGTGCCCTCGGGGACTCTTGGTCCACCAGCAGTGACACTCACCAAGTAGTTCAAATGTTAAACGTCTTTAAATTCAATAGCATCATTTAAAACCTGATAAATTTACAGCATGGACCAGACATGCACGTTTCGGGTACTAAACCCTCGTCAGTGATCCTCAGTCTAAAAAATGAAATATGGCCAAAAAGTATGAAAATTATTATGTCCAAAAATGTACCAAAAGACGTAGCAGAATGGGTGGGATATGATGCCACAGGACCCACGTTTTAGAAATTTCAAGAAATTTTGTAACAGAAAATTTCAAATGCGTTGAATAGACGGACGATCAACCGAAGTTGATCGAACTTGGCTACATGTGCCCTCGGGGGCTCTTGGTCCACCAGCAGTGACACTCACCAAGTAGTTCAAATGTTAAACGTCTTTAAATTCAATAGCATCATTTAAAACCTGATAAATTTACAGCATGGACCAGACATGCACGTTTCGGGTACTAAACCCTCGTCAGTGATCCTCAGTCTAAAAAATGAAATATGGCCAAAAAGTATGAAAATTATTATGTCCAAAAATGTACCAAAAGACGTAGCAGAATGGGTGGGATATGATGCCACAGGACCCACGTTTTAGAAATTTCAAGAAATTTTGTAACAGAAAATTTCAAATGCGTTGAATAGACGGACGATCAACCGAAGTTGATCGAACTTGGCTACATGTGCCCTCGGGGACTCTTGGTCCACCAGCAGTGACACTCACCAAGTAGTTCAAATGTTAAACGTCTTTAAATTCAATAGCATCATTTAAAACCTGATAAATTTACAGCATGGACCAGACATGCACGTTTCGGGTACTAAACCCTCGTCAGTGATCCTCAGTCTAAAAAATGAAATATGGCCAAAAAGTATGAAAATTATTATGTCCAAAAATGTACCAAAAGACGTAGCAGAATGGGTGGGATATGATGCCACAGGACCCACGTTTTAGAAATTTCAAGAAATTTTGTAACAGAAAATTTCAAATGCGTTGAATAGACGGACGATCAACCGAAGTTGATCGAACTTGGCTACATGTGCCCTCGGGGACTCTTGGTCCACCAGCAGTGACACTCACCAAGTAGTTCAAATGTTAAACTTCTTTAAATTTATGACAAATATGGATAATGACCATATCCCTGTCTACAGTACAAAATCGATAATTCAGAAAATCAGAAACCGAAGGCATACAAAATCAGGATAAAACAGGAACCAAAGCAAACAGAAACAAAAACCTCCACCATATGAAAAGAAGCGAACTCTCGATATGAGAGTGAGACCAGGTGCCCAGGAAGAGTAAGCATCTCCTGCTTGCATGCAACACCCGTCGCTTCAATTCGGTAGAACTGTCACATCCGGTTACTTCCATTTTGGAAGATATAGAGTACAATCTTTGGTTGGATGGTTCAAATGGTCTATGACAGAATATCATCCACCATTCTGGATAGTGGGACATCAAAGTGTATGACGAGTTCCCCATATCGACCGTAGAACTTCCTCAGTGACGATGTTAGTCGGTCACAAACATATCCCTGACTGAGAAGCTTATCTGAAAGACGCCTAGCTCTCAGAACAAAATCCGTATATTTGCCATAAGCAGGCGATGAAGGGATGTTGCTACTCAGAAAAGGAAAGTTCGTAATGCTGAAATTGAAGTCGTCACGTTTGTCATAGAGTGAGGTGTTCATGTGACCATCAGTGTCGTAGGACAACATTATGTCCAAATAGGATGCTGAATTATTTGTCTCTGTAGTTTCTTTGACTTCAAGCTCCGAAGGATAGATACTGCTCAGGTAATCCGCGAATTTTGGATTATTGATGGACAACACATCGTCTATGTATCTGTAAGTGAAGTTGAAGTCAGAAGCTAAGTATCTTTTCCCTTCAGAGACCAAAGATTGAATGAATTCAGCTTCGTACGAGTAAAGGAAAATGTCGGCAAGGAGTGGGGCACAATTGGTCCCCATTGGAATTCCGACAATTTGCTGGAAGACCTTTCCTCCAAACACCACAAAAATGTTGTCGATCAGAAAGTTTAACATCTGTATAATGTCTGTTTCAGTGTACTTATTTTCAGAATCTGACTTTTCTTTTACAAAGTAGGTTTTGTCATAGTTAACAACAATAAATTTGTATTTGCGATTACCGTTCTTACTTGTAAACGCATTACTTATAATTTTTGCGAGTCTTTCTTTCAATTTAGAATGTGGAATTGTAGTGTAAAGTGTCGAAAAATCAAAGGCTTTGATCGAATGGACTCTACTAAAATGAGTGGATTTCAGATGTTCTAAAAGTTCCTTCGAATTCTTTAAAATCCACATCTGGTTGATACCACTGCGAGAATATACTGTCGAACAATATTTTTGTAGCCCAGATTTGATTTCAGATAAAACTTTGGTGAGTAAGATCGATACAGATTTGGTAGAACATTTTGAGGAACCAGCGATGAAACGTTGTTTGTACGGATTCTTATGCATTTTAGGTATGCAGTATAAGTATGGTAAATCTAAATCTAAATTGGTAGTGTCGAAGCCAAAGGAAGCAAGAGCTGATTTGTGGTTATCTATTCTTTCAGAGGCAGAAAGGTTTGTTGGGGTGTAAGTGGGATTTCCAGGTGTCGAATTTAAACCCAACTCTTTAACTAGACTGTCGAAATAGTACTTTTTGCAAGTAAATGTGTAATTATTTGAGGCTTTGTCCGCTGGTGTGATGACATAATGTTCTTGGAGGTAGGTAAGTTCTGTGATAACATCAGGGTCTTTAAACATAGACACGAATCTGGTGTTCACAGTTAATTTTAATCGGTTAATTCTAGATAAAAGTAACCCTCTGATTGATTTTATCCATTCGGAAAGGGTGTCGAGCTGTACATCCTCTTTCTTTGCCCAACGTCTTGCATATTCCTCACAAGAGTCCATGATAATTTTCACATTTTGGTTCCATGTAAAGGACATACTTTCTCTGTATTTGGGACCCTTTTTTAACAATTCTCTCAACTTGTCGTTCTTGACTATACTAAGGTCACCAGTAATAACGTGTCCACAAGGAGAGTAGTTGAAATCCGATGAAGAACATTCGCAGGGAAGTGGATGTAGTGAGGGATTACTTAATCAATACACTGCAGGAATCGTTTGTAATTGTAAATTTTAGATGCAACTGTTGGTGTGTAGCTATAGGAAATACAAGGAGTTTCTTTTCCTTTGAAATATGGTGGGATTTTTTCTGTGACAGTTTTGTGATTCAAAATTTGACCAAGATTCAAGTTATCAATACCTTTGTTTGCAAATCTTACTTTAATGAAAGGGCGGTTTGTTTTCTCCTCTGATTTATCTGATCTAACTGCTTGAAATAAACGAAAAGTAGAAATGTCCAAGATTACTCCTTGTAGTCTGTATTCTGGGGAACGTGTATCGGTATACGCGAGGTCCTTCGTATAATCGTAGATTTCTTGTAACTTCCGTAAAGGAACAGAGTATAATTTGGTACGAATATAATGCAGGCCTAGAGGCTCATTCAAAAATGGAACCAAGTCATCGAAGGAGAAACTATGTATCTCAGGCCTATTATATTTTCGAATGCCATGACTTCGAGGTCTTCTTTGTGATCTGTTGAATAAGCTAGTCACATTTACCGATTGACAACCGGGACTTGTTAAGTTTCCTATAGTGCTGATGTTATCGTTGCACCCATAGGGCGCTCGACAAAAAAAATGCATACATCATATTGTATAATAGTGTTTTTTTTACAATTGATCATAAATATTTAGTTAGACATTTGATTAAAGTACTAACAGCCATTTAAGAAAACAAAAAATTTGATTTTATGTGAAAACGCTTTAAGATAGACACGTATGAATATCGAGAGAAATATTCAACTAATTGAGCACTGTTTGAAAAAGAAATTTTATTTTGGTATCATTTTTGCGTTTCCTCTCTACACATATGAAAATAGCACGGTAAATCACCTTTTCCATGCGCTAAGTCATTAAAACCTACACTGGTCAAGTTTGATTAATGCAATAGCCATAATCATAGCTGTACACATAGATTTATGCCTGAATGATCAGTGAATATCTACCTGTGAGAATAGGTATTGCCGTTTTATTTAATACACTCGACCATTGTTTAGAAAAACGACTTGGACAATTTCTGAGCGTAAAATATTGCTATTTTACTATGAGTACACCAAAAATGATGTCTTATATGGTTAAAGATGCTAGTTCTTTGAATAGTGCTTTTCCTTCTTCATTACCATTTAAATTTTCTAGTAATTATTTTTTGCCGTTTACAAATAAGAGGTAAATTTCTGTTTTCTAAAGAACTTATTAGTACTTTAGTTTTCTTTTTCCAGTATTAGAATTACCGAGGACAATAATACGGAAGTGTTCCAACTCTCTACCTTTATGAAGAAAATTCCAAACAAATTTTTCCTGCACCAGACATGTGTTTCGAATATTAAATTCTCATCAGTGATGCTTCCAGCGAAGCAACCAAAAATAATTTTAGTAGCGCCCTCTTTAATGTTTTGAATTTAGATTTGTACATTTACTTTACAGAGAGAGCGCGGCCCCAAATTTACTGTAGGGTCGATACAGTAGCATATCCAATTAAAATACATGTTCAAAATAGCATTGGAGGGATGGTGCTAAGATGTTAACATCCTTTAATTTCGGTGATAATTTTGAATGGAATGACAAGTTTTCGAAATAGCAAAATATTAACTATGATGTCAAATCGATGATGGGTCAAAACAACGCTTCTATCAGGCGACAGAGCTGGAGAGAAGTAATAAATACACTTCTAAACATCAGGTCACGGGGAACGATTTTAACTGCTCCACACTACAACATGAAATAAGTGTTTATAATAATATGGAGGTGTTCCCCATTTCGATCATTTTTTTCGCAATATAAAGGGTTAAGTACCTGCAACGTGCATGTCTGGTCCATCCTGTGAATTTATCCGTTCTTAAATGATGCTATTCAACTTGAAGACGTTTAACATATATATCACAATCATAATGCTAAATTAAGCGTGCTGTTTCTAGCTCCTGTTGCATGACCGCAGATTTGGCATCCTTGTGAAATTTTGTTATTTGACCACTTTCAGCAAATTTTCAGTAAAAATGTAAATGAACACTGATTTGTCTATTCAAATCTAGTCATAACATGCCGATTAATCTGATTTTAATGAAATATTTTACGTTAGCGGAAATTTCCGTAAAGTGAAGTATGTTTTACAATAAAGGATATCATTATTTTGCCATTCTGATTCCAAAGGATAACTAATTTTATCTTCAGCCATTCTTAATTTTATCTGTTTCAGTTCAAAAATTTAAAGAGGGCGCTACTGAAATTATTTTTGGTGGCTCCGCTGAAAGCATCACTGCTGAGAATTTTATTTTCGAAACACGTGTCTGGTGCATGTAAATTGGTTTGGAATTTTCTCCAAGAAGGTAGAGAGTTTGAACCCTTCGACATTATTAATATAGACACTTATTTCACGTTGCAGTGTGGAGCAGTTTAAATCGTTCCCGTGGTCTGATGTTTGTCAAGTCTATTAATTACCTCTTTCCAGCTCTGTCACCTGAAAGCAGCTTTATTTTGGCCTTTTATCAATGTGACATCATATATATTTTTTGCTATTTCGGAAACTAGCCATTTAACCGATTAATATCATCGAAATTAAAGGAGTTTAACATCTTAGCATCATCCCTTCAATGCTATTTTGAACATACATTTTATTTGGATATGCTACTGAATCGACACTACAGATAATGTGGAGCAGCGCACTCTCTGTTATGTAAATGTAAAAATCTTACTTCAAAAAATTAAAGAGGGCGCTACTGAAATTATTTTTGGTGGCTCCGCTGAAAGCATCACTAATGAGAATTTTATATTCGAAACACGTGTCTGGTGCATGTAAATTGGTTTGGAATTTTCTTCAAGAAGGTAGAGAGTTGGAACCCTTCGACATTATTATATTCAACATCGCATTGAAATAATCAAATGAAATACCAAAATAGCTTAAAACTCATGTCCAAACCATTGAAAATGCACGTACAAAATGACCTGTCAAGACCGAGGTATTGTTTCTGAAAACTGAGCTTGTGTAAACTGATCAGATACCCGCCGCTTCAATTCAGTAGAACTGTCACATCCACATTTCTAGAAAGTGAATGAAATTCCAAAAAGCCATTTTGTGACATTGTGTTTTGAACTAAGTGTCTTTATCATGGCGCCGTGTCTGATCATGAAGACGGATTCGCTTTGCGTTTGACAGAATAAGTCACTCTTATAATGTCTATTCTTTATATCATACATTTTAAAGAATGAAGATTAAGTGGTGCGTTAATTTTTTGTAGTGTATGACTTTAGAAGGATAATGAGAATTAAACTTATCTTCGTAGACAAATTAAATGGATAGTTTAGTTTTATATACTATTTTCTCGAGCTAAGTGTACGTAATATCATACTCTTGTCTCGAGGAGATGTGTATCTATGTACCAAATTATTTACTAATATTTTAGTAAATGATTGTGTAAACTTGAAACAACAAAAAAGTCATTGATGTAGCTCACATGTTAAAGAATCCTTATATTTTGGGGAAAACGTTGAATTTGAACTTTATCTTTTTTTTTTCTTTATTAGGTTGTCAGAACTCTTTTAAAATGCTATTTTACGGAGCTTGAATCGACCAATGTACCCCAAATCAGAGCATTGCTGATGTCCTATGCCAATTGTTTAGGAAACACCCTGTCCACCGGTCAGGTTAAGAAGTTGCAGATATCTCTTCAAGTAAAAGTGTATCATATATACATTTACCATAACAAGTACTATACATTCTGATGCCAAGATATTTGACCTAGTGTCCTTGCCCTTAAACTTTGACCTTGATGCTGTTATTTGGTTCAGAGCTTCTCAAAGCAGGTTTCCTTTCGAGTGTAAGTTATACGGCTGTCATATTTCACATACATTTGCCATAAAAAGGTATTATATTTTTTAACTCTACCGTGAACTCTGACCTTATGATTAAGATTAAGAATTTCTTAAACGGCATTGGTCTATTATGATTTTGCCTGTCTACAAACTTATTGACAACCCTCGTAGTTTACAATTTTGCCACAAAATGCCAATTCGTATATCCAAATCACTCTCTTTAAAACATAAAAAAGAACCCAGTTGAAATAGATCAATAAAATACCCAAAGGCATTCATTCATTTCTTATATGGGAGACGTTCTACTATATAGCGGAATATCCCCCTATTTTCTAATTTCTAAACCCGTAACGGTACTAAGGGGGAAAATCTACTATTGTCTGAATGGGGGAAATATGCTATATTATAAACGACCCCCAAAGGGGCGTTTTACTATAAAGTAGATCGTCCGGGGGACCATCTGCTATGGGGGATTATCTACTATATGACAGGGGATCTGATATGCTTTTATTATATCCCCGTAGCGACCGAAGAACTTCCTCAGACATGATTTGAGATCATACAAAGGACATTCTGATGCCAATTTCCTATTCTTTTATACTTACAGCAATTTGTTGATCTTGAACTTGATGAAGTCAGATCAACCCAAACTAGACAGAAAGAAGGGGATAAAAAGACCGCGATTAGAGAGAAGGCGAGGCATCTGGTCAGGAAGCTCTTGGGATACAAAGGTATTGTAACAATATGGAGATAGTGCTTAGTTTGTATAATAGTTGATTTCGTCCGTAATAAGGTGTGGGATATTTTAGAATGTTTGCTTGTCATACTTCTTTACTAATTATTGGCGTCTTTTCTAATATAATCCTGTATCGTCAGCATCATCAGACTGACATCATCAGAGGAGTGTTTAGTATTTCGCTATTGGTAATATAATTAGACCTTTAGTGATCTTCAAATTATTGAACACATACACATAAAGGTTGCGAATTCGCCGTTTGCTGCTTACTTAAATTGTTTTCAGTTTTTTTTTTCTTTATTGATTCACTTCTTCATATATAATTATCTTCACATGATTTCTGAAGATTATGAGAAAACCATGAAGGCGGAAGATATAACAGATGCAGAAGGGAAAACAATATCTGACATTCTTTTATGGTCCATATTTGCCAACAGACCGGACCTTTCACAAGTCCTTTGGCTAGCCACGGACAACCATCTCAGTAAGAACTCCAGTCAAAAGATTAATAGAATCTTTCACGACGTTGAGACTGAGACAGGGGAATCTCATCCGAGTGTAAAAGATTTGCAATCCACGACGAGGCTTGCCGAGTCGTGGATGTAACAAATCTTTGGCACGAGGATGAGATTCCCCTGTCTCAGTCGTAACGTCGTGATTGATTATTTTTCTCACTCACCTCATTATGTCTCCCCCCCCCCCCCCAAACGGGGAGGAGACATATTGGTTTTGCCTTCGTCGTCCGTCTGTCCGTCTGTCCGTCTGTCACACATCGTGTCCGGGCTATATCTCCTGAACCGTTTGCCGGATCACTTTCATATTTTAGTATGTTGTTGCTTATGACCCGAAGGTTTCACATCACCTTGACCCAAGGTCATGTGACCAAGGTCGAGGTCACTTAGTGCATTTTTAATGAAATTATGCATACATTCCTGTCCGGGCTATATTATTGATCCGTTTGTCGGATCACTTTCATATTTTGGTATGTTGTTGCTTATGACCCGAAGGTTTCACATCACCTTGACCCAAGGTCATGTGACCAAGGTCAAGGTCACTTAGTGCATTTTTAATGAAATTATGCATACATTCCTGTCTGGGACATATCTCTTGAGCCGTTTGCCGGATCACTTTCATATTTTAGTATGTTGTTGCTTATGACCCGAAGGTTTCACATCACCTTGACCCAAGGTCATGTGACCGAGGTCAAGGTCACTTAGTGCATTTTATTGATATTGTGCATACATTCTTGTCCGGGCTATATCTCTTGAACCGTTTGCGGATCACTTTCATATTTTAGTATGTTGTTGCTTATCATGTAAAGGTTTCACATCACGTAGACTCAAGGTCATGTGACCAAAGTCAAAGTCAATTAGTATATTTTAAATGAAATTGTATTTGTTACATGTATTATGTCCAGGCTTAATCTTTTGAACCGTGATCGGATCACGTCATATTTAGTATGATGGTGCTGATGACCCAAAGGTTTCACACCTCCTTGATCAAAGGTCATATGACTAAGGTCAAGTATTACATTTTTTAATGAAATTGTAAATGCTACTATTATTACTAGTATTGAGTCTGTGCTATATCTGTGGAATCGTATACTGGATCACTCTTATACTATAGTATGCTGTTGCTCAGGATTGGAGGGTTTCTTATCATCTTGACCCAAGGTCATGTGCCCAAGGTCAAGATCATTTAGTTCTTTTTAATGAAATTGTACATACTAATATTGTCTGGGTTATATCTCCTGAACCCTTCTTACAATTGTTTTCATATTTTAGTATGTTGTTTCTAGGGACTAAATATTTCTTATCACATTGTCCCAACGTCACATGGTTAAGGTAGCTTCTTACTTTGGTAATGAAATTGTATATGCTAAGCATGTCCAGGCTGAAGTTGTCTATGCTAATAATGTTTAGGCTTTATATTTTGAACCGTATATCCAATCACTAATTCAGTTTTTTGTTGCTCATGATCCATACAATGTTAAACGTCTTCAAATTCAATAGCATCATTTAAAAGCAGATAAGTTTGCGGCATGGACCAGACATGCATGTTTCGGGTACTTAACCCTCGTCAGTGAGTGTAGGTTTCAGATCACCTATATCCAAGGTCATGTGACCAAAGTCGATTTCTTTAAATATGCTTATAACGAAATTGTATATGCCAATCATGTTTGGCCTTTACCTCAAACAATGTAATGAATCACTTTCATGTTTTAGTATGATGTTGCCCATGACTCAAAGGTTTCACATCATTTTGCATTTTGGCCTAAGGTCAAAGTAACTTAGAGGGAGGGGGGAGACATCTGTTTTTTTATGAAAAACATTTTGTTTAATTTTATCATCACTTTAATGTTTTTTTAAAGCTAGGATCGATACCAGAACTTACACAAACCTAACGATAGCGTGACGTTACTTTCTATGACGTCATTATAGGAGTCACGTGGAGTGTGAGACAAGGAAATCTCAAACTGCTACGTCTACGTTTTTCTTTTGTCTCACGACGCAAGTGAGTGAGAAAATGAAATGAGGGCTTATCAAGATTAAATCTTCAAATTTTGATATTCTATATTCTCTCAATTCAAGTGAAAACCATTGAATAGGTTTTCGTCGCAAATTTCTTTTAAATACCCTCCTAAACTGACTTAGACAATTTAGATCCTCTAACCGGCTTTTATGATTTCTTTACAGTGACGGGTCTGGTTTGTACAGCTCTTTTGAAGAAAATAGCTAAGAAAGCCAGCAATGTGAAGGAGGAGGTGCTGTCAAGATCACTCAATGAACATGCCAAGTATCTTCTTCATAAATTTCTTATATTTTGATTACTTTACTAAAACTCGGCATACCTACTGTATGAATGATTGTTTCACCAGAGAAAATGTCTGTCAGATTTAGTATCTGTATTCTGTTCATTTTAGCACGATATCCCTGGAGATGGTCATACATCCGAAAATGCATTTTATGTAGAACATAAAAAGATAAAAGAGGATCCTTATATCATGAGGACTATCAAATAATCAAATCAAGGAGATAAAGGAGATCCTGAGGACAATATCAAGAGCTCTCAATAGAGCACCAAATTGGGCATCGACGGATTCATAGAAAGCTAGATGAGAGAACATGTGCCCCGGTGGAGTAAGCATCCCCTGTCCGGCTAGCCGCACCCGCCGTCGATGTTCACGCACGAAAATGATCGATTTTGTACTGTGTATGGAGATATGGTCATTATCCGTATTTGTCATTATGGATACTATTTCTAAAATCATGAAACAAAGGAGGGGATCTCCAACAACACCAGGTTGTAGCACCCACAGCAAGACCCCAAAACACCCAATGCAAAAATGCAAAGCAGACAAGCACAGAAAGAGACGCGTAGGGGACAAGGAACGTCAACGCACAACACAGAAACATTAAACACAAAGGACTACACATAAACCAACGAGACCAATGGACAACCGGTGCCGACTTAGGACGGCCATCTGCCACGGAAATAGCAGAAGGTATGGTTATCCTTGATAACGTGCGCACAACCCTCCCACTTTTCCGATCACCCAGAGGTCTCGAAGAACGTACAATTGTGGTGTAAAACAACCTCCTCACTGTGAGATGACCACACACAAACAAGACCGCAGAACGCAGGAGCCCAAGCAACACAGATGAATATGTAAATGGATATAAAATGAAGGAATGTATCTTAGTTACAGAGTGTTGATAATGTTTCGCGGCATACGCTTCCATTAAATAAATGTCTGTAAGGGTCGGAATGACACGCACATGTCAAATAGTCTTAAATATTGTCATATATATTCAGAGCTATATCACTGACATAAAAAGGGACGTATATGTATTAGAAATACAATGTATATGTTCCATCGTAATAATTTGGTACACCATTTGCGCATTTCAATAGATAATGTATCATCAGTGATGCTTGAGGTTGAAATGACAAATATGGAACATATCCCTATCAAGAAAGACAAAATCGTTAATCGAAAAATCATCTACCCAAGGGCATACACACACTGGTAAAGGGTTTGAGTCCCGGTTATTAGTGTTGGGGGGAGGTTAAAAGAAACTAACAGTCCCGGTTAATAACAAAAAACCCAAAGGGGATATCATATTTAAAGTGAAAACTTCGAACTTACAGCATCCCAGTTCTATATTTATTAACCGGGACTGTTATTTTCTTTTAACCTCCCCCCAACACCATTAACCGGGACTCAAACCCCTTACCAGTGTGATACAAAACCCGGATAAACCCAGAACTAATTGTAAAGGTCTTCAAATTGAATAACATCATTTAAGAACAGATAAATTGGCAACATGGACCAGACATGCACGTTTCGGGTACTTAACCCTCGTCAGTAATCCTCAAATCTAAACAATGTAATATGCCAAAAAAAAGTATGAAAGATACTATGTCGAAAAAGCATACCGAAAGACGTAGCAGGATGGGTGGGATATGATGCTACATGTTTTAGATATTTTAAGAAATTTTGATAACAGAAATTTTAGAATGCGTTGAAGAAACGATCAACTATCAAATTGATCGAACTTGGCTACATGTGCCCTCGGGGACTCCTGGTCCACCAGCAGTGACACTCACCAAGTGGTATAAATGTAGACGTCTTCAAATTGAATAGCATCATTCATTTAAGAACAGATAAATTGGCAACATGGACCAGACATGCACGTTTCGGGTACTTAACCCTCGTCAGTGATCCTCAAATCTATATTATGTAATATACCAACAAATGTATGAAAGTAACTATGTCGAAAAAGCGTACCGAAAGACGTAGGCAAATGAACAGAATTTAAAAAAATCTACCATATGAAGCGAAGTAAGTGAGATCAGGTGCTTAGGAAGAGTGAGCATCTCCTGCTTGCATGCAACACCCGCCACTTCAATTCGGTAGAAAGGTCAAAAAGAGGAAATCCATTTATTGAAAATCTTGAGTAAAATTACAAAAATGATCGAATATTTATGCCACAGAGCCAGCGAAGACAGAGCTATGCCATCGGTGAATAAGAATAGAATAAGGGTGGATTTGATCAGCTCTTTCACCTTTTATCAATTTGACATTATACTTTATTCTGCTATTACGGAAGCTTGTCATTTCATCCAAATATATCATTGAATTGAAAGGTGATTAGCATCGCAGCGCGATCATTCCAAAGCTATTTTGGTCATAGCATTGCCTTTTTTAACTGTGTCACTAAATCGACTCTACATGAAATTTGGAGCCGCGCGCTCTTTGCTAAGTAGATACAAAAAATCAAATACTAGTAATCTAACTAGAGGGCGCTACTAAAACAAATTGTGTCTGAAAATCACTTTGGTATTAAACAAAGGAGGGGATCTGCAACAACACCAGGTTGCAGCACCCACAGCAAAACCTCAAAACACCCAATGCAAAAACATTGAGCAGACAAGCACAGAGAGAGACGCAAAATGGACAAGGAACGTCAACGCACAACATAGAAACATCAAACACAAAAGACTTCACATAAACCAACGAGACCAATGGGCAACCGATGATGACGTAGGACGGCCATCTGCCACGGAAATAGCAGAAGGTGAGGTTATCCTGGATAACGTGCGCACAACCCTCCCACTTTTCCGATTACCCAGAGGTCTCGAAGAACGTTCAATTGTGGTATAAAACAACCTCCTCACTGTCAATTGACCACACACAAACAAGACCGCAAAACGCAGGGTCCCGAGCAACACAGATTAATATGTAAATGGATAGAAAAAGAGGGCGTACGTAATACAATCCGTGCTCTGCCGTCACGAGCTCATGTATGTTATCACCCGAGGAGTCCGACTGACATTCAGAGAGGACAGATGATCGGGGCCCTGTCTTCTCTAAAAAGGTTTGAACAGGGCTCATCATAAGGTCCCGTCGTCACAGTCAGTCAAGTACTGCTGATGAGGATTTACTGTCTAAAACACGTCTGCGGCAATTGGTTTAAAATCTTCTTCAAAAATGTAAAGAGTTGGAACACTTCCATCTTATTTGTCACAAAATAATACGGAAGACATTTTCAAAATGAACAATGTTGAATACTGGTTTATGTTGCTTGCAAATAGCTTTGATTTGCTTTCAGGTTATTTTCCGATCGTTGCTTGGAAATGTTGACAGAAATGTATGACCAGAACGCCAAAGCCGCAATGAAAATCGTTGACAGTGAAGTCAAGATTTGGGGAATCTTTTCAACACCGATGACGTTTGCGTACGAGAACTATGAAATGGACTTCATAGCTCATACCTGTCCCCAAAGAAGGCTGAATCGAATTTGGTACAACAAACTGGCTCCCGATTTTAAGATTTTCTTAAAGGTTTAGTATTGATTTCAAGCACATAAAAACTACATATTAAGTTCTTATCAACAGGCGAGATCAATGATCAGCTGGTGCAAAATAAAGAGGTCATACGCTTACTTTGTAGAAAAGGATATCCGGATTATGCACTAACGACCCCCTTTTATATCACATGAATAGTAGTTTATTATATTTAAGAAATCAATAAAAGATAAATTCCGACATCACATGAAGTAAGTGTTGTGTTCTTTTTAATGACATTGTAAGAGAAGAATATATGTCACTATGAAATCACTGTTTTATGTCGACGTGATTATTGAATACAGACCATTGTTGCGGTAAATAAGTTCAAATGACATTAATTGTAAGAAAGTATTAAGATCTTTGTGTTTCTACTTAGTCCATCGACGACAAAATATCGAACACAGGATGAAAGAATAAATATACAAAGGAAAGAAGCTAAGCCAGATGGCATTAAAAATTGAATCATTAATGAAAAAGTTTCGATATGATCAGTTTTATTTCGTATAGTATTGCATTTAGAATGATAATATGGACTTACTCTCTTTATCATAACTTCTTATTGAAGGCTTCAGTGCGGGAACCAAAGAAGTTTTTACAGGCTCCATTCACTCGATTTCTCATCAACTACGTGAGTAGTTTAAAGGTTTAATTGCATTTTTGTCTTGTTCATATCGTAAAGAAAAGCTCTTCATCAAGGCCACTTTGTAGCGACCAATGCAGGTCAAATCTACAGTGTGCAAGGGATAGCAGCATACAACGGTAATCAGACAAAACATTATCCAATGAGACGATTTAGAACAATCAACTTACATATATATGTATCGGTCTTCTAAGCATTTGGCTTCGACACAAGAATGTTAGATTTGTGAGTGAAAGTCAATCACAAAACCAAAACTAGTAATCAAAAATCACAAAAAACGGGCATAAAAACCACTTAAATATACTAATCAAAAGAGAAATAATGTTGATAATCTAAACAATTCTGTGGTGATTCCAATATGTTGCAAAAACACCGGTTTTCTTCAAGCCTCCTTTTATGAGTAGCACAAATTTGTCACTACCTGCCCAGAGTGTATTCATTCATCATGTTACTCGACATACCAGAATACTAGTAGGATGAAAGTTTACAATGATTTTTTTCTGAGGGTCAGAATTACGATCAAGGTCGGTCGTCGTACAACTGCGATAAGCAGAATGTATGGAATATCATATTGTAACTAGGACGGCCTCCCTTTCTTCCCCTCGCCAGTCTCTGTATAATCTGTATCATATATCCAGCCCTTGCTATTTCACTTTCTTAGAGTACCGGAATTGACAAGTCGTTGTATAACAGTTCAAATCTTTATTTCAAGCATTGTAAACAAATAACAGCATGGCAGTGGGAGACGTATCTGATGGCACCGTACACTCTTCAATCATGATAAAGGGGGGGGGGGGGGGTCGAAAGGGGTGTTTCTTGCGTGGTGGGAGATAGCGATAATCAAATCATGTTCAAAACTCTAAATTTGCTTAAGGAAATATACTTGTTTTATTAGAAAATTACTTGTCAGGATTTCATTGTCAGGAAAGAGTGATTGTCAGGAAAATATTCTTGTCAGTAAATTAATTTCTCATTTATCACTACGTTTGCTATATATTTGGTATGCATTAAAATTCCTGACGCTTATAATAGTTTTCATCATCGTTTTCTGAATCCATTTTAGTACCTAGTTCAGTTTTAGATTTCCTGACAGGACGTGTTGCCTCTACGAGCTATGTGTCGAAACTGAGTTCTTGCGTTCCTTATGTAGCCTAAAAATCCTGTCAACCAATCAGAATGCAGAAATTTCCTGACATCCTGACAGCCTGACAGGGGGTCCTGACAATGCATTTTAAAGTACTTTATCAACAATAACTGTGTAATCTATTAGCAGAAATCATTTCTATGGATATTATTCTACAAATTATGATCATGGGTCACTTGATTTGGGACTTACATCATAGAAAATAAACAGGCAAAATGTTGACTACTACAGGCCGCTTTGCGCACAAGGATGTAACAATTCACTGACACAAAGTAGCGCAAAGCCTGACAATACAAAAATGCATTAAATAAACAAAGTTTGACCATTATAATTGTTAATAAAATAAAGTTTGAGACATTCTGTAAGAAATACAATAATAAAAATACTGAAAAGTTATCATAGGTAAAGTGGTTACACAAATTTAAATTAGTGCGCCAGGCAACTTATCGGTGCATGATCAAAATGGCGGTGATCGAACAAAAACAGTGGAAACACAGTGAAATAATTTGGATTTACATCAATACATGTGCTTCTTATGAAAAATTACAATAATGCTGAATTAGGCCGAAAAATGAATTCTCGGGTAAGAATAATTACTTGGTCGAATCTACCTGTGTTCTATTTATACATGTCAACACACGAGAAAATGAAAGCAGATGCCCGGCGAAATTTGACAGTGAAAAAGCTATTTTCTTGACAGAATCGAAGTAAAATGGAATAAATCAGGTTTGGTTATCATCTAGAAACAGTATTTCAAGTTATCTAATTCATGAATTTGCTGTAGACATGGTTCATTACTAGAAAATACAAAATCAAAACATAGTGATACTCGCACTGCCTGTTCGTGCGCTAACAACATGTAAACAAATACTCTTGCCATCAGATACTCGTGAAATATTACATCTTGACAAACATTATGAATGGTTATAACAACATAAAATACTTAAATTAATTATGAAAAGTTGACTAGCTAGTAAATCTCAATCAGATGATACATGGTAAAATCTACCCCCTGCCCTAATGAGTTAAAGAAGATAAGTAATACTTGTATACATGTTATTACACACCCCCCAACTTAAAAATGAAAATTCTCCCGAATTTAGAATGTTCATAAACGAACTGGAACCCTAGAACTGTCCAGAATGTCCAGGAGGTGGTCTACACTTGTGTCCCTGAAGGCGGCAGCTGCTCTTATCTGTTTGACGAAATCCTGGGAAGATTGGTATTGCGGATAGTTTCGTAAACATAGTATCTGGCTTTCCTCTCTGGGGTGTCAATGGGTGGAACTTGTGTTCCAGGCAGGGCCAGGAAGTTGAACTTATCCAACAGGTCACCCCTGGACAATGGCACCTGTATGCTGTTGGGTGAATGAAACCTCATGGCTGTATATTCCCATGCCAGTAGCTTCTGGTATGGCTTGAAGTTGGTCCAACCTTCAGGTGGCCAAGTTATGGTCTCACTTCCGGATACTGGCAGCTGGACACTCCATCCCCAGTTACGCCTTGCTGGAGGAAACAAGGGCATCGCTCCTCTTCTCAATAAGTCTTGTATATCTCCATCAACGGGCACTGCAAGACTTGAACATGTACTCCTCAGGGGGGTTGATCTCAAGGACTCTGGAATTTCCCTTGGGGCGCTGCGTGCTTCAAGGTCCTCCACTTCACTGTTTTCATCATCTGGATCTTCCGACGATAGTCTTGATATTGGTGTCAGTAGATGTACTGGGGAGAACTCTGGTAAGACCGTGTGGCTATTCTCTAGAGTGCAATCCTCTAATTTATCATAGTAAAGTTCCTGCTGTTCAGTCTGCAGTACACTGTTGGGACCTGGATCAGCCTCTTCTTTTTCTGTGACCTTGTCTCCACTTATAGATGAGGGACTGAAGACATCGCTGGACTTCTCAGACTGACTAGCACTGTTTTCTGGTGGGTCATCAGCGGATGGTACATCTTTAAGAGAGGTTGAATGCTCCTGCTCCTTCTGTGGTAATGTAGGATGGATTTATCAGAGGACTTCTCAGGCTGAGGACTCTTACTAACTTCTGGTGGAGCATCAGCAGATGGAACATCTTTCAGAGTGGTAGGATTTTCCTGGTCCTTCTGTGGATTGGTGACCTCAATGTCCATCCCTGACTGAAGACTCTGGCTGACTTTTGGTTGATTGTCAGTTGTAGGCGTTACTTTCAAAGAGGTAGGAGTATTCCCTTGGCCATCCATAACTGTCCCATCACTGCTCTTGGTATCATCACCCACTAAGACTGGCATGGAGTAGCTTGGTTGGAATGGACTGCCCTTTGTTGTTGTATCTTCTCTGCTCTTGTCAAATGGTACACTAAGAATTGTTGGCTCTCTCTTTGTCCTTTTAACTGGCCTAGCTATCTGGTCAATTGTGGCAAATTTGGCGGATCGTATGAGATGAAGATACTCCCAGGCCTTTTGACAGTATCTTCGCCAACGATTGGCTTATGGTGGCATGTCTCCAGGATTCCGGTTTTGAACATGGAAGTGGCGCTCTGAGTCGTCTGAAGACACTGGCTATCTCTCTCACCATGCTACAAACCGCTTTGGAACGGAACACCTTGTACCATACCGCTTCATCTTCCGACACCAATATAGCCTCTAAACCACCCTCCACGCTTGTAAGTTCTCCAAGGCGGAATTCAGCATCACTCTTTGGCTTCGATGGAGAATAGCCATGTTCCTCGTAGTCAGGCTGGAAATTTGACTCTGGTTCCATGGATGGGTCCCAGGTTCGTTTCATCTGGCTTACAAGTGGCTCCATAGATGGCTCCCTGCTAGCGTTTCGTCTGGTTTACATGTGCCCATCCAGCCTCCCAAGCTTCCAACTCCTTCGATCCACTATGGAACTTCCCTCTGATAAGTTCCCTGGCCTTGACTGCTTGTATGTCTGTCTTGCCAGTCGGCTCCACCAGTTGCATGTAGTCTCTAGGGTGTCTCGACAGCCAGAACCCATTAGCCTCCGCAAAGAATCCTTTCGGTAAACTGATTACCTCCCTCTTGTGCTGTTTGGTACAATTGTCTAACAACTCAGGAATCGATCTCCGGAAGAACTTCTCCTTTGGACAAAATGGGCAGATGACTCTCAGGCAGTTGTGCTCCTTATTAGCCATATGGTTTTTCCTCTCCCTCAAACTTGGAAAAGACTTGTCACACTTCCAACAGACTGCTCTAACCATGGAAGACGCCATTCTGAAACAAGCAAACGGTTTGATACTAAATGTGACAGAAAAGCAATGACATACTGTCAATGCTACCTCCAACCACGCACGAACCTACTTTAAGGTGACAGAGGAGTAAGGGGAGGTGGAGACTGTACAATGCCATCTCTTTCACGTCATATGACACAAACTGGATCATGAGTTTATCAAAACAATAGGCAACAGAACACAATGGATGATCATTTCCACAACACGTTCAACACTTAGAACACTGTATCACGTCTTCTTCGCGTCAGTAACCTCTTTAGTCCCACAACATACCCGGCGGCCACGACCCAATAGGCATTTCCGGGTGATCAGTCCGTACATGTCCTATTAAAAAAATAAACGTCGGTTAACCATTCTCTTCACGTATGTCCTCTCCTCACAGTATACTCCAAATTCACTAAAATCACAACCGATCATCACTAATCTATGCTCCGTTTCATCCAGTCTGGTAGTCTCCTTCCCCTGTACTCCATCAGTCTGTCAATGTGGTAAACTCTAGGAGGCTGATGCTTGTTTCTTTTCACCAAATAATGAATGTCATCCACTCGTCGTATAATCACATAGGGTCCCTTCCATGATGATGTAAGCTTTGAGCATACCCCAACTTTCCTCTGTGGTTCATATATCCAAACTGGCTGTCCAGTTGGAAGTGTTCTCTTCTTTGATCTTAGGTCGTAATGTCTTTTCTGGTAAGCAACTGATCTTTTTAAACTTTCCCTGGCCAACTCATGGACTTTGACAAGGTATTCCTGTAGCTTTTCAACATATTCAGCAACATCAACTTCTGATTCGTTCTCTCCTCGAGGGAGTCGTGTAACTGCTCGCATCGGCATATTGATTTCCCTTCCTATTATCATTTTATTTGGGGTTTGTTGTGTACTTTGATGAACAGATGATCTATATGCCATCATCACTTGAGGCAAAAATGTGTCCCAAAGCTTTTGGTTTTCTTCACAATACATTCTTAACATGTTTGTCAGGGTTCGATGGAATCTTTCAATATTCCCGTTTGATTGAGGTCTCATCGCTGTTGTTCTGGTCTTATCTATCTGTAAAAGTTCACACATCCCCTTAAATACAGACGACTCGAAATTGTTCCTCTATCACTGTGCAACTGTAATGGTGTTCCGAATCTGCAGACAAAGTTGTCAACAAAGGCTTGGGCAATGGTGGTAGACTCTTGCTTTGGTATTGGTATGGCCTCTGTCCATTTTGTGAAGCAATCACACATTGTCAGGATGTACTTGTTGCCTTTTGTAGTAATTGGAAGGGGTCCATAGATGTCTATTTCTACTCTTTCAAATGGCTCTCCCATTATGTAAGTTTTCATTGGTGCTTTGGAGGAACTCTGAATCTGCCTCTTTGAAATGCATTTTGGACATTCTTTACAGTAGGTATCCACATATTCCTTCATCCCAGGCCAGTAATATCCCGTTTTCAGTCGTTCATATGTCTTGTCAACGCCTAGATGTCCAGCAGATGGAATGTCGTGATGGCTTTTCAGCACTTCCTCTTTCATAGAATTGGGAACTACCAGTTGCAAAATTTCGTCGTCTGTATCTGTGAACCAAATTCTGTGCATAACACCATCGATTATCTTTAGCCTGTCCCATTGTCTCCAAAGAACTTTAAGGTGATTTTTACCGCTTGATACGTCCTCCCAGCCAGGTCGCTCTTGGTGAGATTCCTTTGACAGAAGAAGTTGTCTGATGTTCTCGTCGGCCATTTGATGTTCTCTTGCCTCATTACAAAATGAATTTTTATCGGTCTGGTTTTGACGAGCTTCTGTTGATGGTTCACCTGTTTCTTGTACTTTGGTGATGGCCCTTACTTGTCCTTCTTCTTTCAGTTCCTTACAGGATGTCTTTTGTTCCTCATCGTCTTTATTCTTTATGTCATTTTGATGTTTGCAAGCTTTACAAGGATTCCTGCTCAGCGCATCAGCATTCCTATGTTGATAACCTGGCCTGTGAGTCACCACGATGTTGTAAGTACCCAACTGTTCCAACCAGCGTGCAACTTGTCTAGTAGGATTCTTCAGGCTCTTCATCCACGACACAGCTGCATTGTCTGTCCTTATGAGTATTTCTTGGCCGTAGAGGTAGCAGTGGAAATTCTTCAAAGCTACAATGACTGCCAAAAGTTCTTTCCTGGTCACACAGTTCGCCACTTCATGTTTGTTTAAAGCTTTACTCATATAGGCTATAACTTTCTCTTTGCCATCCTCAATCTGAGAAAGTACAGCGCCTAGGGCGTAGTTACTTGCATCCGTGTCCAGAACGAACTGTAGGCCTGGTTTTGGATAGGCTAGGACTGGAGACGTTGTTAGAGCTTCTTTTGATCTGCAGAAAGATTCTTCACATTCAGGGGTCCAAACAAATTTTGTGCTCTTTTCACACAGTCGATGTAATGGTCTAGCAATTTCAGCAAAATTCTTGACAAACCTACGGTAGTATGATGCCAGTCCTAAAAAGCTTTTCATCTGTTTTGGTGTCTTTGGTTGGGTCCAGTTTTTAACTGCACTGATCTTGTCAGGATCGGTTTGTATGCCCTCTTCAGATACAATATGCCCTAAAAACTTTACGCTGGTTTGAAAAAGGATGCATTTGCTTGGCTTCAGTTTAAGGTTGGCCTCTTTAAGACGCAATATTACTCTCTCCAATCTGTCTAAGGTCTGCTTTAAAGAACTCCCTGGAACTATTATGTCGTCGATGTAGAGTAAGCATTCCTCCCATTGTAAATTTCTTAGTACATCCTCCATAAGTCTTTGGAATGTGGAGGGTGAGTTGGTCAGTCCGAATGGCATCACACGTAATTGGTAAAAGGCCCATAGTTGTTGAAAATGCCGTCTTCTCTTTGTCCTTTGGGTCCATTTTAATCTGCCAAAATCCCGAATTCAAATCTAAGCAACAGAACCATTTCATTCCACAAAGTGAGTCCAAGCATTTATCGATCCTTGGCAGTGGGTAGGCATCTTTTACAGTGACATTATTTAGTTGGCGATAGTCTACACAAAATCTGAAGTTGCCATCTTTCTTTTTCACCAATACGATGTTTGAACAGGGACTGCGTGACGGTTCTATGATGTTGTTAGCTAGCATTTTCTCAACTTCTTCTTTTTCTGTTTCTCTTTTTCCAAAAGCAAGTCTTCTATGTGGCTGTCTAAACGGCATGGCTGTACCAGTGTTTATCTGATGTTTCACTCTGTCTGTATGTCCTATGTCTTCCTTTGTCTTTGAAAAAACGTCTGCATACTTCGTAAGAAGGACTAATAGTTGCTGCCTTTCATTTTCATCAAGATGTTCACAACTTCTTTTAAGTAGATCAGCTATGTGATATGGTGGATGACTAACTGGGGTTGTACTATCCTTTACAATTGTTCTGCATTCTCGCTGGTTTGTCTTCAGATAGACTGATTCACATGATGCCAGACGCATATTAGGCTGGAGTTTGATGTCATCTTCTCCATGGTTTGTGATTTGGACCAAAATGTCTTTATCTTTGAGGTTAACTATCCCGGGTGTGATTAATATCTGTTTCTTGTTGCCATCAAAATTGTCCACCATTGCAGTTTGATTAAGATGTTCTGCATTAGGAATCGTCACTGGTACAAGCATTGCTGTCTTTTGAGGTATAACAGTAGTTTCCTTTGGAAATACAGCACACACCATCTCAGCCTCTCCTCCTATCCAGCATTTCAACTTTGTTTGATTCATCGTTGCTTCTAACTTTCCAAAGTCTACCTTTACTTTATTTTTCAACAGGAAATCTTGAACGAGTATTCCATCCATTTGGATTTCACAAACTAATGTTGGTACTCTACATTTCTCTTTGCTAAGTTCGATGTTAGTGTAGACTAAACCATATGTGTGGAGTTCATTTCCTTTCACATCCAAAAGAACAATATCTGTAGGGCTGCAAATTGGTGCCAGGTGTGTGAGTTCTTTGAAATGTTTTCATAGAAATAATTGTTGAAGTTGATCCACTATCAAGGAGAAGATCTACAGGTACACCATTGATCTTACAGGAAAGGTAAAGGCCATTGCCATATGTCTTCTCTCCATCGAAGCAAGTTCCCAAACGACATTTCGAAACGTCATTGTCATGTATCCGTTCTTCAGGCCCTTGCAATCCCGGCATCCCCTGGCCTAATGAGATGACGGGTTGGAGTTTCCCTGATTTTGTTGTCTTTGCCTGTTGCCAGATTGCTAATTGTTTTGTCGTCTTGTGTTTGGACAGTTTCGCACCAGATGATCCTCACTGTTGCAGTTGAAACAACGGAGTGGTTGTCGTCTTCGTTGATTGTTCACGTCTTGAAACCCTCTTGGTCTTGCCTGAGGCCTCTGTAGATTTTCCAGAGCAAACACTATTTCACTAAGTGTTTTCTGTATGGAACCTTCGGACTGATTGCCTTGATCATTCTGCCCGTTGCTATTCGTCACCACCCTTACAGGTTTCTTCTTCTCCTGCACGTCACCCGATATTGCCTCATATCTTTCTATTATGTCTACTGCTTGGGCTATACTACTGCAATTTCTGTCGATGCAGCGTGCCTTCATCTCTAAACTGATTGATTTGTACAGCTGGTTCAACGCCAAACGTTCTTGTGCTTGGACATCTAAATTTGGATACGCCCTTTGTGACATTTGTCTCAAGTCATCTCCCAATGATGCTATGTCCTCATCTTGGCCATGGCGTCGACTCTCTAGTCTTGATAACCATCTATTCTGCTGTCTTGTACTACTAAATCTCTTTCCAAGTTGCTCCACTAATTTCCTGTATGAGCCTTTTTCTTCTGCAGTCAAACTTATGTAAAATGTTCTAGCTCGGCCCCTCAAACTGGCAGCTAAAGCTAACATCTTATCCAATTCTGTCCATCTCCCTAGTTTAGCACATAGCTGGAAATGTGAAATGTATTCCTCCCAGTCCTCTTTTCCGTTGTATGGCTCTGGTTACATTGGAAGCCCCTTGATTCCGCCGATAAAATGTCCATCAATACCAGGAAGTCCATCACCCAGTCCAATGGCCCCAAATGGTCTCCCTATACTACTAATCTCATTTGCTTCCACGTCTTCTGGTTGCTCAACCGTTTCATCTTGATTGATATCCCCCTGACCAATTTCTTCATGCTCTCTATCTTCGCCCATGTCATTCTCCCTAAAGGTTACTTCCGGATCAGGTGATTCTGCCATCTTTTATCAAAGTCTATAAAATATATGTACAAGTATTTACAGGAAATTGGTCCACCATACAAGAAAGACATAAGGTTCATATCCTGGATGCCAAATGTTGATAGGCATCCCACATCTGACACCATTTGTAACAGGACGGCCTCCCTTTCTTCCCCTCGCCAGTCTCTGTATAATCTGTATCATATATCCAGCCCTTGCTATTTCACTTTCTTAGAGTACCGGAATTGACAAGTCGTTGTATAACAGTTCAAATCTTTATTTCAAGCATTGTAAACAAATAACAGCATGGCAGTGGGAGACGTATCTGATGGCACCGTACACTCTTCAATCATGATAAAGGGGGGGGGTCGAAAGGGGTGTTTCTTGCGTGGTGGGAGATAGCGATAATCAAATCATGTTCAAAACTCTAAATTTGCTTAAGGAAATATACTTGTTTTATTAGAAAATTACTTGTCAGGATTTCATTGTCAGGAAAGACTGATTGTCAGGAAAATATTCTTGTCAGTAAATTGATTTCTCATTTATCACTACGTTTGCTATATATTTGGTATGCATTAAAATTCCTGACGCTTATAAAAGTTTTCATCATCGTTTTCTGAATCCATTTTAGTACCTAGTTCAGTTTTAGATTTCCTGACAGGACGTGTTGCCTCTACGAGCTATGTGTCGAAACTGAGTTCTTGCGTTCCTTATATCCCCTAGCCTAAAAATCCTGTCAACCAATCAGAATGCAGAAATTTCCTGACATCCTGACAGCCTGACAGGGGGTCCTGACAATGCATTTTAAAGTACTTTATCAACAATAACTGTGTAATCTATTAGCAGAAATCATTTCTATGGATATTATTCTACAAATTATGATCATGGGTCACTTGATTTGGGACTTACATCATAGAAAATAAACAGGCAAAATGTTGACTACTACAGGCCGCTTTGCGCACAAGGATGTAACAATTCACTGACACAAAGTAGCGCAAAGCCTGACAATACAAAAATGCATTAAATAAACAAAGTTTGACCATTATATTGTTACTAAAATAAAGTTTGAGACATTCTGTAAGAAATACAATAATAAAAATACTGAAAAGTTATCATAGGTAAAGTGGTTACACAAATTTAAATTAGTGCGCCAGGCAACTTATCGGTGCATGATCAAAATGGCGGTGATCGAACAAAAACAGTGTACATCAATACATGTGCTTCTTATGAAAAATTACAATAATGCTGAATTAGGCCGAAACATGAATTCTCGGGTAAGAATAATTACTTGGTCGAATCTACCTGTGTTCTACTTATAGGGATGTTCGAGTGACGAAAAAGTGACGTCACACTGCGCATGCGCATGAAAATTGGTTGGCAAAAAATGGTTCTCTTATATATCTGTATAAGCGATGTCCACTGCTATTCACGTTAATAATCCTTATCGGTACAGTTTATCGACAGATATAATTAAATTAAGATTACTTAAAAGTTGTTATAATTTTAATTTAATTGCTTGTGATATATTTTTTTTTAATTTAATTTTTCTCTGTTAATCACCGGTATGTATAGAAATAGGATTTAGTCTCTCTTTGGGTTGATTTAATTTCTAAAGTCGTGAATGTGAGCATGTTATATCATTCATCAATTTGTCAAGTACAACCTTTACAGTGTATCTCGTATGTACACAAGACAATGATCTGACACCTGCCATTTACCTTGATTTTTGTCGGCTGTCCAGGTAGATTTCTCACCCAGGCGCCGCGGCGGAACCAATGATCCGCAAAGGAGAGAAAGCCACTGCATGTGATCTATCCATTTCACATTTCAGTTTTTTTTATTTTGACACGGATGAAACATCTAAACCAATTTTTGCCTTTTAGTTGAAAGAAGCAAAAAGGAAATATATCGATCATAATCATATAAGTTGGAACAGTGGATCATTATTCAAAATTTATTTATTTATTTATTTCAACGGGATAATTGTTGAAATAATTCCGAAAATTAGATAGATGGAAGTCCAAACATCTATTCTTGAAATTCTTTTCAAATATTGGATGTTTTTACAGTCGAGGTGCAAAAGATGGAAATAGAATGCCAGAATTTTATATGGTCCGAGATCCCTCTCTTTAATTCATATTAACATTTATCATTTATTTTTATTGTGTATTTTAATCTTATCTTTCATTTTAAATTCATTAATGTCACTTTTTATCCCAACGATTTTCAATCTTAAGGGGTGCGGCTGCCCAAACTTACATGGAAGTTGAGAAATAAATGCTTCATTAGGCATTCTAAAATTCTAATCTTGAGCCCCCCCCCCCCCTTCTCTAGCAAGCAAAAAGTTAGATAAGGCATGTCAATTAAAAAGAAAATTCCATATCCAAAGTAAGAAAATTACTGAAGGAAAAATAAAAGAGAAAAAGAGAATTTGTGCGTGTTTTCATTGTTATTACTATGACCGGCGTTATCTATAAATTGGAGACAGTCGTGATAAAAAAACAAAAACAAAAAGAAAAAAAAGCTAAGAAAATTAGTACTCTTTATTTCATTAAACGTTGTGAGTTAAATTAATTTTTTCCGTTTTGCGTTTTCAAACAGTTCGACATTAATTTTGGTCAAACTATTTCCCTCTTTCCATCCCGTTCAAATGCTCCGCCTTAATTAAATCTCAACTAATATGCATGTTCGAGGGATCTAGGTGTGTACTTGTCAAAACAACTGGTTATTAGTCGGGTATGTTACACCTAATACAGGAACATAATAATGCGACACTATAAATTACACCGGCTTCTTTGAAATGCAAAATTTGAAGAAAAATAATATCGACAGTTTATTGATTCTTGCCCCCCCCCCCCTCCCCACCCCCCCCCCCCCCCCCCCCCAATCGAACGGCAGTCTGATATACTAATAAACTCAGCAGGATTTCTTTATTGTTGTGATTAGAATGGTCAGTGTCACAGCAGGACTTATCAATGAAATAATAATAGGAAAGTAGCGCATATTAGAGCATCAATTGTCGATTTATCCCCGGGTATAACGTATATTTCCCTTCTCTGCCAACCGTTTTTGCCAACCAGCCTCGTTTTCGCGAGACTCGTGACGTCACGGCGAACATCCCTATACATGTCAACACACGAGAAAATGAAAGCAGATGCCCGGCGAAATTTGACAGTGAAAAAGCTATTTTCTTGACATAATCGAAGTAAAATGGAATAAATCAGGTTTGGTTATCATCTAGAAACAGTATTTCAAGTTATCTAATTCATGAATTTGCTGTAGACATGGTTCATTACTAGAAAATACAAAATCAAAACATAGTGATACTCGCACTGCTTGTTCGTGCGCTAACAACATGTAAACAAATACTCTTGCCATCAGATACTCGTGAAATATTACATCTTGACAAACATTATGAATGGTTATAACAACATAAAATACTTAAATTAATTATGAAAAGTTGACTAGCTAGTAAATCTCAATCAGATGATACATGGTAAAATCTACCCCCTGCCCTATAGGCCCTAAGTAATACTTGTATACATGTTATTACAATATACATGTATAGAGAATACAGAATGATTTGAGTGTTCTACTGAATAACTTTTATTCTAAAAAAAAAACTCAACAAATATTAATTAGATGGCCACCGGTAGTGACTGCTACAATGCTTCCTGTAAAGTTTCGTTAAATTCTATTCTGTGGAGCAGTTGCAGAGGAGATGTCAAAAATGTAAAATGTTTACGCCCGGCGGACGACGGACGGGCGCTATGACAATAGCTCACTTGAGCTTCGCTCAGGTTAGCTAAAAGCATAAAAATCATATTAAAAACATAACAAAATCATTAAAAGAACATAAAAAATCATTTAATCATAAAAAATTAATATGAAACATGGCAAAGCCATAAACGCGCGCCAGCGAGTTAAACAATAAATTCTAGATGAATACTAGCTGATAAGTAAATTTATAATTGATTGTATAGTTTTTAAAAAATATATATTATAATAAGAATAAAAATTTATATATACAATACTGAAACATCACGAAAAGGTACATTCAAGAGACTACAACTTGATGTACATGTATACTGCCCCTGGTAAGTGGCAGATTTGTATACTATGCAAGAAGTGTGAGAGAGGAATTAGTACTAAGTGGTTTTTCACTTAATGTTTTCCAATCTAAAGAGATGTGTTTTGTGTGTAAATGTCATGATGAGCTTTTTGAATAAATATTGTTGAAGAGCTTAAAGATATTTTTAGTTAGTACATGATTTTGTAAAGTATGTATATATATATATATTATATAATTATCAATGCACTACTTTTCAAAGACATCAACACATAACAGTGTAGGCCATGCATATCTCATTCCTACTCACTCAAACCAAGCCAGATCCTGATCTTTTCACAGTCACAGAGGAACCCCTCCCCCCTGGATTTAGCTAAAAATGCAAATTTTCCGGGTTAATTTTTTTATGTATGATTCTTTTCAAATTGATAAGCTGGAAACACATGACTCACTGACGACTGGACCACCATGGACAAATCAGGTTTTCTACATCTGCCGTCATACCTGTTGCCTTAGCTTCAATATTTTGCCCATCTCACATGTTATTTCTATTCGGTATAACCGAATAGAAATAACGTGTGAGATGGACGAAATATTGAAGCTACTGTTGCCTCAATGTCTCCTTACAGAGTCTGAGAGTCCTGCTCAGTTCAGTATGTTGTTGAATTGAAGTCAAGCAGATTAAGGGATTGACTGTCTGACAAAAAACTTAAATATTCACATGATTCATTAAGAAGCTTAGGAGAGGGCATTATATATTAATCATGTTATGAAAACTTTTGCCAAATCCTTTTTCACTGAATTGTTTTAAATAAAAGATGATTAAACTAAATGGTCTTAATTTGTTATTTCAGTGGTTTCTTCAAGTCTTATTCCTCGACTCTTTTGACAAAATTTATGTGTATTCTGCTTTTGGATGATGATGATTATATGATTTACACTCACTTCAATTTTAATTTTCTGTTCCTATTTCCATCAGTAAACATGGCAAAGAAGACAGAAAACTTTACGTACTCTGGTGGTTCTTTCTAATGCAGACTATATTTAAGGAAAAAAAATCTCTTGCAATTTTCGATTATATCAGACTCAGTAAAGCCTGAATTAATGACCCAATGTTATATGCTGGCACCCTGCTGCACCCATTCATATGATTGAGTTTTTGATCACTCTTTGCTAGTCCATTTTCTACGTGTAATACAGTATAATCATGTAATTAGTTTTAAATTTGTTTTGTCTTGGTCACTTTGTTACTTTTATTTTGATGTATGCCAACATGTTTAGTGATAACAATAAATATTTGAAATACCTATATGAGTCATCCAGGTAGCTGATCCTGAACCCCCCCCCCCCCCGGTCCATGCATACGCTTAGAGAATTGATTTGGTGGCCAGTAGGCAGTAACCCCCCCCCCCCCCCCCCCATCTCCTACTTATCATCAGACTTATCGGCTTTTATTCATTGAATTATATTGCAAACCTTTGCCGCCTATGACTGTGTAACTTGTTTGAAAGTTGCCCCCCCCCCCCTAGGATTAATGATTTTGCCTGAACAAATTACCTCAATTTGACCTCCCCCCCCCCCTTTCTTTAGAACTCTGACCTGTGATTTTTAAAAATACCTTTCTTGGAACTTCTTGTGACGTAATTAGTAATCGATGCACATGGTCTCGATGCACCTAGATGGTAAAAATCCGAGTCACTATGTGAAGTGCATGGAAAATGAAAGTAACACAACTTTCAGTCTTGATAAGTTAACATTGGCCCTGTGATTGATGACGCATTTTTGTAGAGTCTGCAGCCGACCATGTGCATGTATTTGTTGTGTTGGGATTTACCTCTTTTTAAGCTTTCTCTGTACCAGTAGATTTTATATTCGTAATCACTGCATACACAATGTTAATCTACTGGTATCAGAAGTAACAACGACTTTCCGTTTACATTGCATTGACACGGACTGACGAAGTAAATGGTAAGCTTTTGTTTTTTTTTTTTATGTGAGCTCTTACTGATCGACAAATGTTTGGATTGTTTGGCAGTCGCGGTTCATAAGCTCCAGAAATCATTGAAGTCTTTCTATCGTGTCTACTGTGATGAAAAAAGAATAAAAAAAAACATGCAAACATTTTGCAGACTTTGATAATGATTCCAAAATGAAAGACAAACTTTATTTAATTTTTATTTTTACGAGTATAGTGAAGCATCTTTATGAGTTAGAATAATAAATACAGTATTTGATTTTTAAATGTTGGTAATTTTTTCCTCCTATGTTCCCCATGAATCAAAATGGCGTCCGCAAACTGGAACGTTTAGGCGATAGCAAAGGAACATAACTCTGTATAGGACCTGATCGTAATAGCGCTTTCGCACGCGCGCTTCGCGCGCGCGCTGGCGCGCATATAAAATCATATTTTCTTCCTTTCCATAGATACTATTCCTTCTAATGTTGATTGCCTTCAGTGCGCTTGTCATGACGAGTATAGACGATCACTACTACAGAAGGTCCATAGCCAGGGTGTGGGAGTATTACATATATATCTGGGCAGGAGGAGATCTCATCGAGGAAATAAAAAATGGAATGGTAAATGACAAATATATATTATTCTGAAACAAATGAATACCTACTTTATGGCATAGCTGGTTCTTTGGCATGTCTTAACGACTTCTCTAATATGTACACCACACTTCCTCATGACAAAATTAATGATCGATTATCTAATCTCATTAAATGGCGTTTTGATCAAGAGCGAAAAACTTACATTTGTACATCTGAATCGAAGGGTTTCTTTTCCTCGACAGACTACAAATCATACAAATCATGGACATGTAGTGACCTGTGTTATGCCTTGTCCTTCCTCTTGGACAATATTAATGTTAGATTTGGTGAGGATCTATACAAGCAGGTTGTAGGAATTCCTATGGGTACTAACTGCGCGCATCTTGTTGCAGATTTATTTTTATACACTTATGAAAAAGAATTTATCCAAAATCTTCAAAAGCAAAGAAAATTTGATGATCTGAAATGTTTCAATAATACTTCTAGGTATCTGGATGATATTCTAACCATTGACAATCCTCCTTTTGAATTATACAAAAATGAAATTTATCCACAAGAATTAACACTTAACAAGGCAAACCTTTCAAATACAGAGACACCGTTTTTGGACCTAAATATCAAATTGTAAACGGAAAGATTCATACAAGTGTATATGACAAAAGGGATGATTTTGGATTCAACATAGTAAATTTCCCTGGCTTGACGGTGATGTTCCAAGATTACCGTCATACGGCATTTACATGGCACAGCTCATCCGGTACGCTAGAGCATGTACTGATATTTTGGATTTTCACAGTAGAAACTTACAAATTACCAAAAAAACTTTTAGGTCAAGGTTTCCGCTTTCATAAACTAGTTAAGACTTTCTGGAAAGTTTTACAAAAATTACAGTCAACTTCTTTTCAAATTCGGATCTATACATGCAACAGAGTACATTACTATGGGTATTACACAACCTGTCTTTTATGCTGATATGATATAACAACATAAAAAGGATCAAAGGTAGGCAGCATAACCATCGAAAATGCGTCAGAATCATCAAACGCCTTTTATACCGTGGATATGATCCTAATGTCACCAGACGGACACTAGGCTTGGTACAGTCTTGTACAAGCGCATCCTTGAGACTTGCACTCTGACTGACTGTGACGACGGGACTCCATGACGGGCCCTGTCCAAACCTCTTTAGAGAAGACATGGCCTCGACCACCTTTCCTCTCTGAATGTCAGTCGGACTCCTCGGGTGATTACATACATGAGCTCGCTTCAGCCGGCAGAGCACGGACTATATTACGCATGCCCTCTTTTTATATCCATTTACATATTCATCTGTATCCCTGGGGCTTCTATGTTTCGCGGTCTTGTTTGTGTGATGTCATCTTACAGTGTGGAGGTTGTTTTACACCACAATTGTACGTTCTTCGAGACCTCTGGGTAATTGGAGAAGTGAGAGGGTTGTGCGCACGTAATCCAGGATAACCACACCATTTGCTACCTACGTGACAAATGGCCGTCCAAAGTCGGCACCGGTTGCCCATTGGTCTCGTCGGTTTATGTGTAGTCTTTTGTGTTTGATGTTTACATGTCGTGTGTCTCTTTTCCGTCTCGTGCTGTACTCGTCTTTTGTGTTTTTGCATCGGGTGTTTTGGTGTTTCGCTGTTGATGCTGCAACGGGGTCTTGTTGGAGATCTCCTCCCTTCTTTAATATCTTTTAAGCTGGCTCTTTGGTATATACATTTTAAGTCATGGGTAGAATTTCCTTCTTCGTATATTCGCTATTTTGATTTCCTTTATGTCGGCCTCGAGCATCACTGATGATGCATTAGCTTGTTGAAATGCACATATGGTGCAACAGAACAAAGAGGACAAAGAATTCTAACTTTGAGCGCTGCTAGGTGTGCAATACTAGTTTGTTATACATAAAAGTTAAACGTCTTCAAATTGAATAGCATCATTTAAGAACGGATAAATTGGCAGCATGGACCAGGCATGCACGTTTCGGGTACTGAACCCTCGTCAGTGATCCTCAAATCTAAACAATGTAATATGCCAAAAAAAGTATAAAAGTTATTATGGCGAAAGAGCGTACCGAAAGACATTTCGTAAAACGATATGTGTGATTCAAACTAGACACACCCATTCCTCTCAATTGAAATATCAATCCTTAAATCATTTTAGTCATCAAAATTCATTGGCATATATATTTTCTAGCGAAATGATGCAAATAGTCCCCGTATTCAAAACTAAACTTCATTTCGTAATAGCGGCCTCATAACATTCATTTACGTTTTATCCACAAGAGTCATTTGAATAATTATGTATCCTTACCATTACTCCAATTTATTAACTTTCAGGGAATTTTCACCACAGGAGGGAAGTCTCATAGAGGTTATTGGTCCAGAGGAAAGAGATATATTAATGACTTTTGGAATGCAGTAGATTTACTTTCCTACATACTGCTTATCCTGGCTTTATTAACAAGACACCTGTGGGAACCTGATCCCTTCATCATAGCCCGCCGGATGTTCTCAGTTTCCTTGTTGATTATGTTCCTACGTTACCTACAGTTATTCCTGATGAATCGTCGTCTGGGTCCTACATTGATAATGATCAAAGAAATGGTAAACTTACATGTAGCTCAGCAGTACACAACTTGAATTATTAAATGATCAGGAATTATTGCCGATTTTGCTTATTTCTGATTGGTCGAGACGCTGTTTGATAGAGTGTACCTCAGATTGAGTTGACCGCTAACAGGTGTGACAGCTGTATAAGATTTTATGCAGTTTTCAACCAAATTATAAGTCACATTTCTTTCTTACAAAAAAATTGTGGACACTTTCACCTATTTAGTCTTGAAGTCTGAACTTAAATCTTTATTTTAAGAACAAAAAAGTATACCTTGTGTTTATGAATCGAAAGATAAGTACACATAATGTACACTACCCTCTGTTTACGTACATGCGTGCATAATTATCTCTTAGGACCCCCATGATCAGAATAGTATCGAATTTGATATAAAGAATGATTTCACATATGTATTATTTTCTTAAATGTCTTCGGCTATCCTCAAAGATAATACTGATATCAAATTCAAGTTTATAATGCTTGTCATTGTCAACATTTCATAGCAAACACGTGATAGCTCTGATGTCAATTTTCGTGACCTGAGGTTACAAATTTGATTGGCTTATACAGCCATGTGACCTTAAGATGCTCACCTTTTCACATCTGAATCAAATTCACAATGTTATTATATACATCAATACCTACTTTTGTCATGTTCAAAGTTTCAACACAAAATGTTCATCCGTCTCCATGAAATACAGTGCTATCGGAGGTAACCCTATTGTATAAAAGTTGGCGAAATACACAATTTTCCTTGATTTTAATTTTCCACATTTATTCGTTTTTAGAAGCACAAATTTGCATCAAATATGTCACATGATCTTCATTTAACTTTCTAATTATTAGATTTATCATTATCAATGCTTTTTGTTTAAATTTGAAAGTCATATGATCTCGATTCAGATGTCCGTAAGTAAAAGTCTGAAAATATAGAAAAATGCAATTAAAAATTGAGAAAAATAAGAGTTTAATTTTTTTTCAAAAATTTTGGGCTGTTTTTCATCTTTAAAACATATATACAAGACTCAATACTCATAAGATAATGCATCTAATCAAATAGCAGTTCGTAATTCACAAAACATAACCCCTACCCCCTTAACTGCATCTGATCTGATCTTAACTCTTTATTTTAAGAACAAAAAAGTATACCTTGTGTTTATGAATTGAAAGATAAGTACACATAATGTACACTACCCTCTGTTTACGTACATGCGTGCATAATTATCTCTTAGGACTCCCATGATCAGAATCGTATCGAATTTGATATAAAGAATGATTTCACATATGTATTATTTTCTGAAATGTCTTCGTCTATCCTCAAAGATAATACTGATATCAAAGCTTGTCATTGTCAACATTTCATAGTAAACACGTGATAGCTCTGACGTCAATTTTCGTGACCTGAGGTGTGATACAAATACAGCCATGTGACCTTAACACTCCAAAGAGGTCTATTCGGGATGAGCGCGTGCGTTGATTTTTGTAGTGAAAGATCTTTGACTAGTTTGCGTATCATCCTGATAATTTAATATAGCAATTATTGACTTTTAATATCGGTGTACTCGTGACTATACAGACCTGGTCAGACATTGGTTAACCTCGGCCTTCATCCTTGGTCAACCAATGTCTGCCAGGTCTGTATAGTCACGAGTAGACCTCATCAAAAGTCAATAATTGTATAATATACAAATGCTTGATATTCTGTGACTAAATATGGCATTGCTTTGACCTTCGGGTATCTCAAGTTCCTTACAAATAGCTCTCAGTCCTTTTTTGATCCGTTTTCATCCTTTTAAAAGACTTAGTATGCATCCTTTGGATTTTTCAACTTTATGGATTCCAAGCACCAATTAATTTGTCACTATGCAAATATGTTTTTTAAGATAATCATTGCAGTATATATTTTATTTTTTCAGCTGAAGGATTTGTCATATTTCCTGGCTATAGCCTTCGTTGCTATAGTCGGTGTCGGCATCTACTACCACGCAAATCTTTACCCAAACCATATTAACCTGGTAGGAGAGGGAACATGGGATACTTGGCACGTGTGGAAAATCCTGTATTATCCTTACTGGCAACTATATGGGGAATCATTCAGTGAATTTCTTGAAGGTAAAGAAAATGTACTATCCCAGTAAAAACCTTTGCAATCCCATTAGATACGAGTCATTTTCAAGATCTATATGCATTACGTCCGTTGTCAGCAGAAATGAAAATCTGAACATCGCCAATTGTGTATCATGTAAAACGTTCTTTGTAAATAGCATTCATATATTCTTGGCTGCATGGGGATGTTCATATACCGTTATTCGAAATCAAGTTTATAGATACTAACAATCAAGTCTGGCAATCTGGCAATCCCAACATTACCCGCAATCCCCACACTGCCCTGTCAATTTCCGCAATGTACGAGGAGCTAAATTTTGAACTTTGATTTTTTTGTTATATTTACACAACGGCTCAGACTTGGACTTAAGTACCATACACTATTTTGGCCATTATATGCTATTCCTTTGAATGAACACAATTGCAAAAAGGCATAAGAGATACAAATCAACTGGAGAATGAAAAAAGGCAAAATTCAAGAAGAGAAAGTCTCCAATATTACAATGAGTCGAATGCAAAATAAGTACATCGACTAACGGTCGGAGACAAATCGAACGGCGATCAAAGCAAAGCAATCTTTGAAACATCAACAATATCTGTCATGGAGTTCCGTCATCACAGTCAGTGCAATGTTCGAAAAGATATTTGAACAACACTGTAGATAGGTCTGGTGCTGTTGGTATTGCTGTCAGGATCTTCTTTATCTCATTTGTGTCACACTTATGCCCTTTACCGTGTGGAGCCCCGCGGGGGGTTTGACAGTAAGGCACGGTCCATTTGATATTCAGGGGGGGGGGGCCTTGGGTTTTTTGTCGGAGCATGATTATTTTTTTCACCCCGGATCGGAGCAAAATTATTTTTTTCGCGCAAAGTTGGAGCAAGAATTTTTTTTCAAACATTAGTGATGTGCAGAATGCTTGTGTTTTATCAATAGAAATTCTTTATTTTTACTAAAACTCTGAAACATTACTAAATATGCAAAAATTCACTTCACTTCTAAGGAACAGAGATATAAAATTTTGACAATATAATCCTCTGTAAACAAAATTTATCTATATAAGGCACAAGTTAGAGGGTCGGAGGGGAGGGTCTTCTAGACAAATGTTCAAATTTGGAATTATTGTATATATAAATTGGTGAAAAATTAAAGTTCTCCTTCAGAGTTTGTATATAAAATTAGACTCTATGGTGATATGCATCTTTCTTGTATATTAAAAATTCAATAGTAATACATTATACATGTATTGATAATATGCTTTCTTTTGATTCATGAAATAGGAACTTTGCCATTAAAGAAACTATGTTTGATAGATAAGTATGGCGAGCCTAGCGAGCCAAAATTTTTTTTTATATAAATTGAAAAATGGCGAGCGTAGCGAGCCGGAAAATTTTCAGGGAGTTTTAAGCGAAATTTTATGGTAAATCTTCAAATTCAGATTACTTGTAAAAAGAAGGGAGGAGATCTCCAACAAGACCCCGTTGCAGCATCAACAGTAAAACACCAAAACACCCGATGCAAAAACACAAAAGACGAGTACAGCACGAGACGGAAAAGAGACACACGACATGCAAACATCAAACACAAAAGACTACACATAAACCGACGAGACCAATGGGTAACCGGTGCCGACTTTGGACGGCCATCTGTCACGCAAGTAGCAAATGGTGTGGTTATCCTGGATTACGTGTGCACAACCCTCTCACTTCTCCAATTACCCAGTCTCGAAGAACGTACAATTGTGGTGTAAAACAACCTCCTCACTGTAAGATGACATCACACAAACAAGACCGCGAAACGCAGAGGCCCCATAGACAAAGATTAATATGTAAATGGATATAAAAAGAGGGCATGCGTAATACAGTCCGTGCTCTGCCGGCTGTAGCGAGCTCATGTATGTAATCACCCGAGGAGTCCGACTGACATTCAGAGAGGACAGGTGGTCGGGGCCCTGTCTTCTCTAAAGAGGTTTGGACAGGGCCCGTCATGGAGTCCCGTCGTCACAGTCAGTCAGAGTGCAAGTCTCAAGGATGCGCTTGTACAAGACTGTAGATTGGTCAAGTACCAAGCCTAGTGTCCGTCTGGTGACATTAGGATCATATCCACGGTATAAAAGGCGTTTGATGATTCTGACGCATTTTCGATGGTTATGCTGCCTACCTTTGATCCTTTTTATTTTGTTTATCATATCACCATAAAAGACAGGTTGTGTAAAACCCATAGTAATGTACTCTGTTGCATGTATAGATCCGAATTTTAAAAGAAGTTGACTGTAATTTTTGTAAAATTTCCAGAAAGTCTTAACTAGTTTATGAAAGCGGAAACCTTGACCTAAAAGTTTTTTGGTAATTTGTAAATTTCTACTGTGAAAATCCAAAATATCAGTACATGCTCTAGCGTACCGGATGAGCTGTGATATGTAAATGCCGTATGACGGTAATCTTGGAACATCACCGTCAAGCCAAGGGAAATTTACTATGTTGAATCCAAAATCATCCCTTTTGTCATATACACTTGTATGAATCTTTCCGTTTACAATTTTGATATTTAGGTCCAAAAAGGGTGTTTCTGTATTTGAAAGGTTTGCCTTGTTAAGGGTTAATTCTTGTGGATAAATTTCCTTCTTATATAATTCAAAAGCAGGATTGTCAATGGTTAGAATATCATCCAGATACCTAGAAGTATTATTGAAACATTTCAGCTCGTCAAATTTTCTTTGCTTTTGAAGATTTTGGATAAATTCTTTTTCATAAGTGTATAAAAATAAATCTGCAACAAGAGGCGCACAGTTAGTACCCATAGGAATTCCTACAACCTGCTTGTATAGATCCTCACCAAATCTAACATAAATATTGTCCAAGAGGAAGGACAAGGCATTACACAGGTCACTACATGTCCATGATTTGTATGATTTGTAGTCTGTCGAGGTAAAGAAACCCTTCGATTCAGATGTACAAATGTAAGTTTTTCGCTCTCGATCAAAACACCATTTAATGAGATTAGATAATCGATAATTAATTTTGTCATGAGGAAGTGTGGTGTACATATTAGAGAAGTCGTATGAAGAAATCGTATTGGCTTGGAAATTTCCAGATTTCATTGTAAGAGCAAGATTATTTTTTTTTCTGACACACCCTAAGCAAATTTATTTATTTCATCAAAATTCAGAGCAAAATTATTTTTTTCGAAAAAAACCCAAGCCCCCCCCCCCCCCCCAGAATATCAAAGGACCGTGCCTAAGTGTTATGAATTTTCCCTGACATGGTCGCCATTGCACTTTCTATATAGATGTGATCTCGGACAGTGAATGTTCTGTAGATATTGTTTCCATTTTCCTGCATGAATATCGACGGAAGGTGCGGCTAGCCAAACAGGGGATGCTTACTCCTCCCGGGCACCTGGTCCCACATCTGGATTGCTAAGGGTCTGCCGATGCTCAATTTTGTGCTCTATTATGAATGTTGCTGAGATTATCGTCAGGATATTCTTAAGGTGGCTCAATAATCCAAGAATTCTTTGTCAGAGTCAAAAAAATTATTCTGTTTATTTGACATTCATGTCTGATGATTAATATTTGTAATTAAGGTTACATATCATCGTTCATTAGATTGACTAGTGGTCCTCTGAATATACATGTGTAAACCAATTCCGAGATCTGTCGCAAAACAATGAATTTTGATAGATAAATACATGATATAGAGATAATAATTTCACACCAAACCATTCCTGTGATTATTTTCACCATGATATAATCCAATATGTCTATTTCTTTATAGATAATGCTTTCAAAGAGTAAAATAGCTAAAACTGTTCCTGAAACGTACATTTTTGTGCACCCCCACCCAAAATGAAAATCTAAAAAAAAGTACCCAGTACCCTTATTTGTCATCAAAGTGATAAGAAGTCTTTGTCAGAAGTTATTTTCTTTTACATATTTCTCAACGACAAACTCTGTTCTTCAAAAATAATTATAAAAAAGTACATGTTTTCGTTCATCCTGATTCAAGATACTTGGTTGTCATAGTAACGATTTTAAGGGGGGGGGTTAGGGTTGTCAATAATGTTTAAAGATTGGGGTGATTCTGAAATAAGTAACACAGAAATTTCTAGATTTAGTTATATTTTAAACGGCGTTAACAATGTAAAATTAGCGTATTTTTTTCAAAGCACAACGATCGACGGGTGTCGGAGAGACGGAAATATGAATAAGAGGAATAGAAAAAGTAAACGGAAGCGTTTTTAAACATTTTGACGTTCAAGGTCAATAAGTAGACGTCGCTAACCTCCCTCGTTCTCGATAATACGTGAACTCATCTGTAAAATGGATATATCTTTGAACAAAGCAGGTTTAAAACTAAAATTCACTCGCTCAAAGTTTTTAAATAGGGAAACTTTATTCGATAACATCTTGCTGCAAAGTACGATAGTTGACAAAATTGTAGAAAAATTTGTATTACCTAAGATAATTAGAGAAAGCAAACTTGAAATATTTTATCTATTATATTGCTATAATCTCGAAGAAATATCCTGTTTGATCATTAAACTTTAGTTTTTCTACTTGATTTTATTGCTAAGCAACACACGGTTGAATTTCCGATGATGACGTAATAAAAATAATACGTTTGCGGCAGTAGCAAGGGTGTCTCACTTACGGGATATTTTTTATATATAGATTTAACGATGCATTTGACTATATATTCATTACACTCAGATTGTAGATGATAATTTTCTTGTTCCATCGATACCAAACTTGTCGAAATCTGTCAAGAAACAAGCGAATTAGAGGAGTTTGAAGACCGAAACCGCACTTGCTACTATTCGAACAAGTATTGACGCCGGGAATATGATGACGTCAAACGATTATTGAGCCTCCTTAAACTCATTTGTATCATGCATACTTTTAAATGTCCCGGTTAAGATTACCTCTCTGTTGAAGATGCATGTCCCGCTTATCTTATTAATCACGTAATTGAGGAAATCTCAAATGACACATACCCGGATGAATCTTTCCAAAATTCATTTAACAATGTGAAAAACAAAGTAATAATGCAATAATCAATTAATGTTATAATTTAGTAAATTTCTTAAGGTTTTAGTAACATGCTCATTTCACTATGTAATTTATTATGTACGTCCGAAACATAAGAACAAGACTTAGCATATCTGGTAAGTTGAGAAATATAAACACCGTAAGATTGCATTCGGGGAACATCAAGGTCAAGCCCAGATATTTGATATATTGAATCCAAAATCGTTTTTTTTTTTTGTCAGATGCTTATTTCTGAATTTTTCCACACACACAAGCGCGTATGAGAAACCTTGCAAAATACAAAAACAAAGACATTTTCCTTATTTTCTTTTAGTTCAAGAACAGTCTAACTGTACGAGCGATCGGTCAGTGTATGAAGTCAGTACAGACATAGAGCGCTGTGCAGAGAAAGATCCTACAGTTCCTATTGTATCAGCGATCTACATGCTTATCTCAAACCTTCTCCTTGTGAACCTGGTCATTGCTATGTTTAGGTAGATAAATTTCATTAATTAACTGCAGTGTTTTATCATCACAACTTACCGGTATTATGTATGTCAAATATGTTTACATGTTCTTAAAAATGATCCACGGAATTTTAATTTTTAAAAGATATCAGCTTTGTTTTGTGTTTGGGATTTCATCGCTTAATAGTACCAATAATTATACTATAATATGTTGCTTTTAGTTACACATTTGACACCGTAATGGCAAATTCAGAGAAGTTATGGCGTTTTGAGAGGTATACCGTCATCACGGACTATGAAGGGAAAGTCCCGTCTCCCTTCAACTTCATCATTCGTCCGATCCAGCTTCTTAACTTTGCAAGGAAAAAGTGCAAGAAGAATCTTTATAAAGAAAGTAAGTACAGTGTATACTTTGATACGTGTACGTGCAATACGATCATCACATTTGTATCAGAATACAAATAAAAATCTTGATTAATCAGAGGACATCGAAACCTTGCAAAATACAAAAACTAAAACAGCAACAATCATACCATTCTACAAAGGAGGAAAAGTGAATCCCAATGGCGATAAGATCAGGTGCCCGGGAAGAGTAAGCAGCTCATGCTTGTTAGTTACACCCGTTATTTTAGCCGCAGAGAAAAGTCAGAACCAGTGAATGTATTGAATTCCGGATTTTATTTCATTTTATTTTTTTCTAGTTCTACACTGAAATGTCTTTCAGCATTGTTGTCAAAATGTTATTAGTGTATCATATCTTCATGTATCGTCCAAAACTTTTTGCGGAGATAAAGCCAGTCGCTTGTAAATTTACCCTTGGTTTGTTAGTTTCTCGCAGGATGTAGAAGTTGAAAAATAATCTCTTAAAGTAGTGAATATCAAAGTTTAGTTTGTGCCATCCACAGGGCCACTCAGAAATAGTGAAATTGTCCTGGAGAAAAACAAACAGACATGTATGATCTGATTTTTTTTTTCTTTCAGATGAGCACAAGAGGAAATTGCGCAGCAAATGGCTGTTCAAACTTCGTTTCCAGAAAATGATAGCATCACGAATTTCGTCTTCTCAAGACAGCACGTCTTCAACATGAGCCTAACGTTCCTATATCATTCGAACATATATGACAATTGATGTATTATGTGTTTTTGATATTTATTTATTTATTCTAATCTTTTGATACCTTTGCAATGTTCGTTTAGTTTGATTTGATAGATTTTCATACGTGCACCGTTAACTTGTATGACCCTAATTACTTTTAGATTGCTCAACAACTCGAGATCTTTAATCTTAGAATAGTCTCTTTTTGTGAATTACGTGAATTTCATTCATGTTGTGATAGATATGAATTGATGTGATAATGATGTGTGATTTTCCCCCGCTGTAGGTATTAGATTGATATATCATAGTATATGAATTGATGTGATAATGATATGATGTGTGATTTTCCCCTGCTGTAAGGTACAGTGTATTAGATTGATATATGATAGTAATTATAGTGTGTTTGCATCTGTATGTCTGCCATTATATCTTTGTGGGCAGGTTACAGACTCAACATTAAAGGTCAAGGGATATCTGTGACAACAAACCAAATTGGTTTGATACAAATAAACATAGGTCGTCGGTATATTCAAACTTGTTGTATGGGGAGGAATCTGATTTTAGATATTTTTCAAATGTCGTGGTAAAAGAATGTACAAGTGAAGCTTTCTACCTATCATCGTTACATTTGTGATCATCTTAAGAGGAAGAATCATTGGACTATTCCGGTCTTAAAGCTCAATAGAGTTTATGTTTATCTGTTATTATGACATGCCAACTTTAAAGGTACACATAGTCTAGCAGGGATTAAACTGTCAATAATGAAGTTTTACCGTAAATAACTTTTAATTACATTTGTACTACCATTTGAACATCTATATATTACTTGCATGAAATATCTTTCATATTTTTGTTTTATATACGTTTTTACTCTCTGGTACACACGATTTCGGTAAACTTCGGAAATTGTTATTCCGTCGGAATCCTTTCTGTTATTGTATTGTCTTTTCTTTATTCTTATTATTATTCTTATTATTATTATTCTTACCCCCAAACCGTTCCGGACACTTAACAAAAAAGCAGCGCATTATATCAAAAAACGGAAAATACCATGTGAAAGTTCAAATTAAGATCTTGATTATATTTCTCTTTTCTAATTTTGATAACGACGATTGTCGATTCATTTTCTTCCCACGTGTTATCCGTCCGCCATGTTGCTTTGTTTTGATACAGTACTAGCCTAATGCAAATAAGTGCTTACACGTGTTCGAAATCGGTCCTCTACGGAGAAAAGTAGGTTATATTAGGGTACCCATTTTATAAGAAATAATTAATCATAGCTCGGCAGTGAGGGAATATGTGACTATATTGTAACCAGCAAGTTTCTAATTTCTAAGCATGATAGACTCGTTTGCGTCAAAATTTTGACAATATAGTTGATTCATGGTTTTATCTTGACGAGACCTAGAGTAACTTTAAATAAAACTTATGTTTATTCAAAAGCCTAAGTTCAGGGTCATAGATTTTTGTTTATTTTTTCTACCTCATTGTAATTAGGCACGCTCCATTTGATATTCGGGGGGGGGGGGGGGGGGGCTTAGGTTTTTTGTCGGAGCAAGATTATTTTTTTCGCCTCGGCCCGGGGCAAAATTATTTTTTTCTTGCAAAGTCAGAGCAAGGAAATTTTTTTTAAACAAAGTGATGTGCATATATATTAAGAATGTTTGTGTTTTATCAATAGATATTATTTATATTTTTACCCAAAACTCTAAATATTAATACATACTTTATTTTAATGCAAGTATTCAATTTTATTCTAAATAGGGAGATAAAAGATTTTTACAATAAAATTCTAGATAAACAAAATTTATACAAGGTCCATGAATATAAGAGGGTATTTGGGGGAAGGTCTTCTAAACTTTTAAAATTTTAAGTATTAAAATGTAGAATTGTAAATCGGTGAATAACTGAAGTTCTCCTTCCAAGCTTACAAGAACATAAAAGTGAGACTCTATGGGATACATGCAACATGTATTAATAGTAATACATATATATTGCTAACACTTTTGATATCTTCAAATATATGAACTTTGACATTAGCAAATAATGATTGATAGAAAACTATGGCGAGCGAAGCGAACCAAAAAGTTTTTGATAGACTGAAAACTGCGGCGAGCGAAGCGAGCCGGAAAATTTTCAAGAATTTTAGCAACATTTTATGGTAATTCTTCAAATTCAGATTATTTGTAAGAGCAAAATTTTTTTTTTGTCACACCATAAGCAAATTTATTTTTTTCATCAAAATTCAGAGCAAAATTATTTTTTTCGAAAAAAAAACCCAAGCCCCCCCCCCCCCAGAATATCAAATGGACCGTGCCTTATATATATATTCAAAACAATCTCTTGACGTGTCGGCAAATCAATAAGTACATGATTTACTCCTTTAATTCTTACCTATTTGAATATTAGAATTATTTACAGATCAATTTTTACTTTCTATATTTGAGAATCTCCTCAATTCTCACCTTGTACATTCCATATTGCCAATCATCCTCCATTATCTGCTTTTAAACTTCCTCCTAGTGACGAATTTTAAGTAGTTTTTTTTTTCAAATTCCATATTTAGCATTATAAATCAAAAGAGACATGACAAAGTAAAAATGAACATCGAGATCCACTTCATTTTTGCTACAAAAGCCTTGGTGATGTTCTTAAAATAATAACGTTGTTTAACAGATCTTTGTTCCTTTTTTTGCAAAAATTCTTACGATTTTTTAAGAAGTTTTCTTAATTTTTGATTGCTTCTATCTTTGGATAAACAGAAATTAACGATGTTGTTTCGAAATTTCTCCTCAGTTTATATAATAATTTCATTAAACATGAAATATTTCAAACGGAAAGATATAAAGAGTCCTAAATTTTTTTCCTATCATTTTCGTGAAATCATTTTCCGCGCCATGATCTAGTGTATAGGGCGTCGGGCCAATGACCGAAAGGTTGCTGGTTCGAGCCTCACTAGGACATATACTCATCAAAATGTCCTTGTCTGTGTGTTGTTTACGTGTCTGTGGTGGTGTAAAAATTTTTTCGTGAAATGGTATCCTTTTTCTACATTTTTGCAATGTACTTTTTTTGTTTGGTTGTTTTCTGCAGCGGTAAGATTTTGTCCATAACTACACTCCTCAAAAAATAAAAGGAGCAATATTGTTATATTATGGTACAAAGAATGAAATATTATATGGAATCAGCAAGGCCATCTCATCGTGTCCATTTATAAGCTCGATACAGACACAGGTAAGTAAGAAATGACCATTAAATGTGTCTGAATGCATTTTTTGTTCATACCCTAGAATAAGCAACTGCAAATAATAGAAACCTTGCTCCCTTTATTTTTGAGCAGTGTAGTTAGATAAAGTTCTTATCGGATACAAGATACATTGCAATATTAATTATATGCGCTTTAGACTTTGTCATCCACTATGATGTTTATATTTCTCCTCGACAATTTAGAACTAGGTAGCAACACTAATAAGAGTTTCCTTTCATTATATGTCACGTATTAAAAAAAACACACCTTTTTGATGACTACCAGCGGACATATTTCTTTTTTGAATATGTATGATTTTCTAAAGTAACACTGTAGATCCAGAATTATATACCAGCGGAAAAAAGAACTGTGTGTTGAAACAAACTTATTCGAGTATCTATTTACAAGATAATGTACTTTATTTTGTATTCTATTGTCAAATATGATGTAGTATTTCATTTCCAATTACAAGTTTTGTTCAGTATTTTTGTTCTTTTTTTTTTTACTTTTTAACTTACTTACTAAAGGAAGGGGGTGCAAAACAAGTTTCGTACGTCAGGTAATCTGATACGACCAACATGTCAAACTTTGAAAATTCACCACTGGGGCAATATAAACGCTTTGAATTGCGTAATAATGCCCTCGAATTGTTCGGTCAAGATTCGGTTCAGCGTATCATGCGATGCGTTGACGTGAGGTGTTTGACGTCGAAATGAACTTTATTCATGTCGAAATGACTTTTTGAGAAAAATATAAAGTATTATAGCGTTCATTCGTCCTAAAAACATGCTTGAGTATATCTATTACATATCTGCATACTTTGCCGGTTGCACGCTTTTTCACATTTTCGAGCATGAACATTACGTAATGATTTTTTAGAGTTCGGTTTAGAAAATATTGTTTTGAGATTGTTGTGTACAAGAATAAAATTTGGATTTCTTGCATTCGGGAAGCTTGGTTCTTGGACGACGTAACGAGGCAACTTTGACTAAACTATTCTTGTACACAACAACTGTGTTTTTCCGTAAAATGATCAAAATTTAATTTTTAAATTAATTACGTAACGCGCATATATACGACAGCCGATTGATATGTTGTGAGCCTCGGTTTTCCTTATTGACCCGATCTTGCTCCATCACTTTCACTTCACTTTCGGTACTTTCAGTCCGATGATGACGTCATACGTGCAGTGGATAGTCTCAATGGATTATATAGAAAATAATGCAATATGTCTGATAAAATTCAAATCCTTAAATACGAGGCTCACAACATATCAATCATCCCTCGTGGTTTTGCGGAATCAGTGGACAGACGGACAAATGTTGCGAAACGAACATACCTCCTGAACTGCATGGGTCAAGCTCGTCCAATTGATCTATTTCTTAGGTAAAGAATTTTATATATAATTTAGCATACTTTTATACATGTATACTGTTTTCGATAATATGGCAAGTTAGACCTTGACATTTGAGCTTTTTATCGACTATCCTTTCCTTGTGGACAATTTACATTTGTAGTTTATCACTATACATCAAAACTATTTAAGTTTTTTTTTGTGCAGAATAGGTAAATTTACGCCGTTTTCTATACAAGCTAGGCTTGACCTGTACGCTTTTTAATCCAAAATCAATAGATCCCTTTCGGTCGTAGCAATTTATATTTGTAGGCAATAAATAGCTATTCTCTGTAAGCATTTGCACTTTTATGAAGGACGCATGGCACGACATGTCTCAGATTTCGATAAAATTTGTACATAAGGTTGAGTCGAACCCAACAGTAGAAATTTTCTTAATATCACATCCGGTTGCCATGGAAACGGACTTTGAATATTGAAAATATGCAATTTTTGGCGTTTTTGAAGTCACATACATGTACATCATTTATGCGGCATTATCTTAAACAAACACTGATGAAAAATCAGTACCCTATCATTGCTCTTTCATGTTAAGTAATAATAATGTTGGGTTTATGGTCTTATCTATATGTTTCCATAGCAACAACACAGGTACCCTATCAAAATAGTGTTTTTGGCATTTTTTCAAAATTCAATGAAAAATTACTTACATTTTTTAGTTTTTTATGCAAAAAAACATAAGCATTCACATTGGGACAAAGTTTCTGTTCGTTGCTATGGCAACATGACCTCAAATCGCAAAAATGTCAGCAATTTTGGACAATATTTAGAGTCCTTTTGTTACTAGATCATTGAAGTTTAGTAATCTGAATTTCAATTCAAAGTGATAAAAAAATTAATGTATTCAAGTAGATCTTTCATTAAATGAAAGAATTTTTTTTTAAATATTCAGGAAATAGCCCGTTGCTATGGGAACGATTGTGTAAAATTGCACATAGGCCCACTTTGTGTCCTTGGATACGGGCATCAAAAGTTTTGTAATCTGAATTTTTAAAAATCTTAAAAAAAGTTTAGACTTTGTTTTATCGTATATGTAAAAAAGGTTGTGTAAGCTTGTTTCGTTTTTTGAGGAAAAGGCTTCGAAAAACAACAAAAAAATGCTTATTTTTAAAATATATGTCCAAATTACTATAGCAACCATTAATTATTTGAAACTTTTTTATTGGATTTTGATAGAGGCTTATTTGATCTTTATTGATATTGAATTTGAACTTCCTGGGATTAATAATGACTGTTTTATAAAAATAATAAAAAAAAAAATGGTTGCCATGGTAACATATGTTCCCTATAACATTTTCATGGTATTTGAAAGAGCTGTTTGTGTTGGATATTTTCCATCAATTTATATCTGTTCATCATGATGCAAATTTTTTTAAATGAATCTGAAGTTGCAAATTTAAAATAAGTAATATTATAGACAATAGTTACCGTTGCCAAGGTAATTAATGTACATAGCAACAAGTGGGTTTATCTTGAATCTGCTCATTTTATAAAATAAATCCTATTTCCTTATTATATACCCATCAAAAGAGAAGGAAAATTGGAAAATACAAACAGCATTTTGAAATCAATATATCAAAATTAGCCAATTATGTTGTCATGGTAACCAGCCTTTTTACAATATCAGACACTACTAGTGAGCTTATTTCTAAAAAATTTTACGTCCTAATCTTTAGGATGCATAAAAAATCTTCAATTAATGTTGTATATAGACCAAATTATAGACCTTTAAATAAGCTCAATTTTGCCAATTTCTCAACTTTAAAGGTCGTTGCCATGGGCACCAGATGACCTAGAAATGAAATTTTTGTCAAATTTTCCTTTTTTCATTCGTCCCTACTTACGTGTGAAATTTCATGAAAATCGGAGACCATGATTGCTGAAATTGTTTAAATGGTTACAGAGAATTGCTATTGTTTCAGTTATGATGTAGAAATGCTGCTTTCTATACTCTACCCTTAGGGAACATCTTAGTTATAATCAACATACATGAGAAATTTCATCACCGTAGGTCAAAAATATTTCAGTTTTGGTGTGATAATGCTTTTAAATGCTGTTTTCTATACACATGTATATGGTAATTTTGACCTTGACTTTTGAGCCCCAAATCAATAGGGATACTCAAGTCTATAAGTGAAGTTTCAACACTGAATTCTTAAATTAAACTTGGGTTATGGTGTAAAAACGAAACTTGCGTACTTAGACAGACTGAAAGTTATGATGAAACCAGTATCCCCCCCCCTAACCTGATAACTCTGGGATATCAAACAAATTATCTGAATATTTCGAGAGTGAGTTATGGTATTCATACATGTAGGAAGATTCATCAAGGATTGTAGTGAATGCTTAGCACCATCACTATGATGATGGAGGTTACAAAGACAAATCATATTTAGCCTTTCCTCCTTTAAAATCCCTGTCTATATGTCATAAAATAGAAACTGAGTAATATAACAGTACTTTCTTTATTTTCTACTTTTAATGACAAATATATTAAATAAATATATATTCAATACTGCAGTCTTTCTCTTGTTTAAAAAGCACCAATACAGACACTAGAAAAATTGTAAAGCAAACAAAGAAAACAAGCAATTGAAGAGAATTGTGGTCCCCCTTTATGGTGCATTACAATCAGGTCAATTTTTTTTTTATCAACAGAAGATGTTTTTACAAGGAAAACTTGTGCACAAGATATATCTCATTGAAATTTGAAAGCCTTGTCATTTACCACTTATAAAAGTTGTGGTTAAAGTTTTTTTGTGATGGACATATGGACAGATAGACATACAAATTACAAGCTTTATCTTTACCCTTCTTTTCTTTTGTTTTCATCTATAAATAATTACCCTAACTAGCCATTGTAAATATGAAATTAGGTATCCGTTGTACAATTGAGTCATTTTACATAGCGTTTTCATCACCATTGTAAAGTATGGTAAATTTTATGCCTGGTAAGGTACTATAAACTATATATTTTCTGAAAGGTAATGATGCCCTGAGTTCAGGAATAAGACTCCCAGGTCTTAAAAATTGAAAGGAGAAAAACTCTTGTACAACTTTGTTATTTTGCATATATTTATATAGAGAAAATAGACAATTTAAATGCTTCATCAGTTATTCTCCTTTGATTTTCTGGCCCCATAATTATTATTTCTAAGCAGTGGGCATTATTACCTTTCAGAAAATAAATATTTTATAGTACCTTACCAGGCATGGAAAAATGCCCTATTGTACATGGGATACCTTAAAAACTTTGTGTTTTTAAAATTTAAACTTTATTTATTTTACGTTTAACAAACAAGTTACACAACTTATATAAATGTCTCACGTTGGCTCAGATGTTGGCGTGAGGGGGTCCAAGGAGCAGGAGGAAACCAGAGTACCCGGAGAAAAACCCCCTGCAGAGGCCTGGGTGGGGGACCACCTACCCTCCCACATAAGACCCTTTTCCGAATCTGAGATTCGATCCCGGGACCTTAGAGGTGAGAAGCGAGCGCGCTACCACTGCGCTAACCCGGCCGTTTTTGTGTTTTTGAGATAATAATCAAGCTGGAAGTCGCATGATCAAAATAGCTGCACATGTACAAATAGATACATCTTAAGTTTGTGAAAGCACTGTCACCCAAATCGTACTTTGTTGTTCCTATTTTATTGAAAGCTAAATGAAATGATGGACAGACAGACATAAGGACAGCCAGGCGAATGCTCATCAAGAAATTAGACACTTGATCAAAAACAAGCTTTAAATCATAAAATTCTTCTTAGTTAAACTGTAATAAATACATACATTGTAATGATATTTTTAATTTGTAAAGACTGAATTCTATAACTACAAACCATTCAGTTTCAGACATTTTACTAATATTCCCATGATATGCTTGTATGCATGATTGAATAGCATATATATGAATATTAAACTTTAAAAGATCCAAAAGAAAGTCTTATGAAAATAAAATTTTTAACAAGACCAGGATTTGAAAAAAAAAATTCTTGAACTATGTAGCAACAAGATGTTTAAGAACCACTTTGCCCAAATTTGACAGATTTTCTTTTCATGTTGGAAGCTATTACTCAAAGATCAAGGTCACCAAGTCAGTGGTCAAGATATAAAATGAAAATTCATTTCACAATGAATTCATATGTGAAAAACACAAAAGCCATATCAACAGTTTAATGTGTTTGGTTAAACCTTTCATAATGAGGTCAGTCATAAAGATCAAGGTCACAAGTTCAAAGGTTGTAGTATTAACAGCATTGTTACTCTACAAGAAACTCAGTATATTAATGAAATGAAAGTCAAACTGTATCTAAAATTCTAGAGATATTACAGTCAGTGTGTTTCCTTAAAGTATGTCACACTACAAGGTATTGGGAATTAAGTCAGATAAAAATTTGTGTCACAAGTAATGTATACCAGTAAATGAAACAGCTGTATCTGATATGGTCAAAATTATATGACAAAGTTGAAAATTCAGAAGAAGTTGAAGGTTCAGACAGACACATAGAATAGAAAATTTATATAAACTGAAACTCCCTCAATTTGGATACATCAGAAGCTATAATTACAATTCAATATATAACAAATAGTAATCAAAATCACATATCATTTCATGATATTTCATTGATAATTAAGTTTAACAAAATAATCAAAATCAGTATTAGATTAACACCGGTGTGTGTTCAAATAAAAAAAACCTATATGCATAACACTTCAATACATTTACATAAAAATTAAATGCCCATAAGTTCTAATTCAAATTAGATTTGATGCATAATTATATAATTTTCAGCATGCAAAGCAAGTGATTAAGCATGCAATCCATCTTACATGTATGCAAATCCATGTATAACATTATTTGAAGTCTGAATATAATAAATTTATGCTTTGCAGTTGGAAAAATCTCATATATTATATAATGAATGACTATAAATACATTATATTTATTATTACATATCATATCATTCAATATCATTATGAAATTATCATATGTAAATTTCAATTGAAAATTTCTTCCTCATCACCACTATATAAATAATGACAATAAAAGGACTCAAATATGAATTATTCTTGTCTGAATACGCACTAGTCAACTACAAGTTGATGAACCAAAATTCAGCTACTGCAGATTGTTTTTCTTTCATATTGCCTTTATTTGCATAATTTTCTTTTCATCTGTGATCGATTAATGTGACAGATGGCTTTCTTACCCTCACCACTACTTTAATGATAGTATATTAATGGCAAATGAATATGTATTTTTACTAAAAATTCCTGCTGATCTTCTGGCTGTTTCTTAAATGTCTCCATTCGCATAGTTTTATTTTCCTATATGCAAGTTGATAAAGATATCAAATCTAATGTAATGAAATCAAATGAGCATTCTTTTAAATTTGAAGATATCAGATCTACTGTTTGTCAGTGGGACAGACTCGGTGTTCAGGTTTCGATCTTAGATAGAATTCTGTCCATGATCCATCAAACACAGCCACGTCTTCTTTTCCACAAACTGATGCCGCAAATGCTAAACAGCATGCTGTTATACCTGCAGAATATACAGATCAATACACAGATGTTAATCATATTTGTATTACATGTACACGTAAACTTATCGCTTACAAACTAGGGCTGGGTATCGAAACCAAATTTTCGATACGATACAACACAATACAAAAAGTACCGATATCCGGTATATCGTATCTTATTTTCTATTTTGTTAAACGCACAAATATAACTATTCTATTCAGCAATATCAACCCCTCCCCTTAACACAAAGTCAAATGGGTTCCTGGTGGTTAGGTCTAACTTATAGTTCTCGTGCATTCTTTATATTCTACATACAATAACATTCCCTGAAGGTGAAGGGGTTGCAAACTTTCCTGTAAAGTCCTTTTCTGAAATGTGTTCTAGGAAAAACAAACATGAGTATTCAGAGTTTGCATTCCAAAGTTTCTAAAATTAAGATTAAGTCGATGTTACTTTGAAGTTTCAATGAATCATGTTGAATGCCAAAAATATAATCCTAACATGCCGACCTTCCAATTAAAACTAGATGCAATATTCCTTCATCATTGTTTTTATTCGTAGACTTCTTATCATCAAATAATTTGTATAGATAACATGAAAGACAAGTACATGTATAAGCTCAAAATGCATCGAAGATGCAAAATGCTGAGTTGCAAAACTGGAATGTAAGTATGAATATGCAGACTAACATGAAATGTGTATGGTTTGTAACAACATTTTGTGGTCCTAAATGAAAATTTCTGGATCAAGAAATGGTCTTCTCTTTATTCTATATCAGCGTGTAATATATTTTCAAGGATACACATTTTCCTGTGACCTTGATCTTTGACCTTTTGACCCAAAAATTAATGGCAAGTTTCATGATTATAGGTGCAATACAGGCTCAAAAATGGTCTGGAAACCATTTTCAATTACCTAAGTCCTGTGACCTTGATCTTTGACCCTTTGACCCCTAAATCAAAAGTGGTCATTTTCTATTCACTGGAAACATTTCTGGCAAGTTACATGATTATAGGTGCAATACAGGCTCAAATTCAGTCGGGAAACCATTTTTAATCATCTTAGTCCTGTGACCTTGACCTTTGACCTTTTAACCCCAAAATTGATAGTGGTCATCCTTGATCCATGGGAAACATTTCTGGCAAGCTTCATGATTATAATTGCAATACAGGCTGAAATATGGTCCGAAACCACTTTCAATCATCGGAGTCCTGTGACCTTGACCTTTGACCTTTTGACCCCAAAATCAATAGGGGTCATTCTTGATTCATGGGAATCATTATTGGCAAGTTTCATGACTTTAGGTGCAATACAGGCTAAAATATGGTCCGGAAACCATTTTCAATCATCTGAGTCCTGTGACCTTGACCTTTGACCTTTTGACCCCAAAATCAATAGGCCTCATCCTTGATTCAAGGGAAACATTTCTGGCAAGTTTCATGATTATAGGTGCAATACAGGCTGAAATATGGTCCGGAAACCATTTTCAATCATCAGAGTCCTGTGACCTTGACCTTTGGATCCCAAAATAAAAAGTGGTCATTTTCTATTCACAGGAAACATTTCTGGCAAGTTACATGATTATAGGTGCAATACAGGCTGAAATATGGTCCGAAAACCAATTTCAATCAACAGAGTCCTGTGACCTTGACCTTTGACCTTTTGACCCCAAAATCAATAGGCCTCATCCTTGATTCAAGGGAAACATTTCTGGCAAGTTTCATGATTATAGGTGCAATACAGGCTGAAATATGGTCCGGAAACCATTTTCAATCATCTGAGTCCTGTGACCTTGACCTTTGACCTTTTGACCCCAAAATCAATAGGCCTCATCCTTGATTCAAGGGAAACATTTCTGGCAAGTTTCATGATTATAGGTGCAATACAGGCTGAAATATGATCCGGAAACCATTTTCAATCATCTGAGTCCTGTGACCTTGACCTTTGACCTTTTGACACCAAAATCAATAGGGCTCATCCTTGACTAATGGTGAGTAAGTGTATGAAGTTTCATTGTTATAGCCTCTTTCGTAGTTGACTTATAGTCCGGAAACCAATTGTTGACGCCTTCCCGCCCGCCCAGACGCCCGCCCAACCGCCCGCCCGCCCGTCTCACATCAAATTAAGAGCCGAGTTTTGCAACTCGGCTAATAATTGACCTTAAGAATATATCTGCCTTTTACTTAGAATCATAAAATCATTTGAATAGCCAGCATGAAAGGCAAGTATGATCGATCAAAAGAACATATAGATCTGCCTTTTACGAACAAAAAAATATAATCAAACATACTTTTTCATGAAAATGCTTGAGATTTCACACAAAAAGCATGTTTTGTGCTAAAATAACTGTATCTAAATGTATCGTAGCAAAAATATTGATACTCGTATCGATGAGCAATATCAATATGTACCCAGATATCTATATATTGACCCAGCCCTATTTCAAACTAACTGGACTTTGAATTGATTATGAATCTCAAGTAAAACTCTTGTTGCCTCAGAATCTTATATACACAACACGCACAAATGATTGATTCATTCTTTAAAACAAAGATTAGAATACCATCAAAATTTGAGAAATTTGTAACAGGCAAACATTGTGTGTTTGGAAAACACTGATGCCTTTGGAAAGCTGCACAAGCAATACAGCTGAACTTTTTCACATTATCAAGTTCAAAGGTTAGTATTTTGTTACCAATAGAAAGGATTCATATGTGAACAATGGCGAAACGAGTACAGAGATTAATCTACAATTTGATCTTAATGGGTCCTCTGGACGCAATGAAACTTGGCCAATGGGTCCCCAGCCAAAACAATGGGTCCGGGCAGAAATTAATGCGTCCCAATATTCTACAATCCTTCTTTTTTTGCGGCATTTAAAGTTCACGAATACAAGTGAGCTGACCTGCTCGCGACGTTTTATGTCCTTGAGATCGTTATATGTTCCACAAAAAACATCTAACTCTTAAACTTCAATCTAATTTTGCCGAATTAAGTACATGTATATTGATTGTTTATTTAGCTATCGATACTTCATACATGTGTATAGTAAAACGATATCCAAACGAACCAATTCTATACGGTTTACAAAGACTGTACGCTGATGGTGTGAATTTAACGATTTCAATAGATTGATTAATAATGTCATATATATGCACGACCAATGTAGTTCTCTGAGATGTTACTATTGAAAGGAACGTGCTGCAATTCGTGTATTAACACTCGTGACCTCACAATGCATAAGGACGCAGAGGTAGATTAATCCCTGCGAGTATATCTATCATTTACAAAAATCAAGTCATGGTCAATGTTATTTAAGATTTAAAAATGTAGAAAAATTGGTACATGAATCAATACTATTAAATCAAGAGTTATGCCAAATGTTAAAGGTAATAAAGTAAAGCGTAACTTTACCTGAGCCACAACTTGTCACCATAGGTTTGTTCATATCGACACCTGCTGATGTAAACAAAGCTTTTAACTCCTCTGGTGTCTTTAACCGCTTTGTGTTGGGATCTATTATTTCTTTAAACGGGACGCTGATAGATCCTTTCATATGGCCTGATTTTGTATCTGGTAAGATAAAGCAATGAAAAAAAATTAACAATCGTTAAAATACAAGCTGTTTATAATTACATTGTACTAATAATCTACTTCGAAAATCAATCAAATTGAAAGAAGGTTTATGCTATTTTTTTATCAATACTCTTGATCTTTGCAGAACTGGTCAAAGAGCTTTTCTTAACATGTACAAATTTCATACAGATTTGAAAACTTTCAATATCATGGTTATATTTCATCTTACAATATTGAAATATTCCTTGTAAAATCAAAGATATATATTATATCTGTCTTAAAATATCAATATCAAAACACAATACTCTTTGTTATCAAAATGAAGATCAATCTGCAATTGTTTTTTTTTTTCATATTTTCATAACTACTAATATATTAAACCTATAAATAACATAGGTAATCACAGATTACAAAGCTCACTTGTGGCAGCAAAATTCAACTCAAAATATTTCTAAGTACATGTTCATGTACTTAGGCTTTTAAAGGCAAAATCATTCAAGCAGAAAAAGTATGTCAAGGTCATTTTATGAAAGTTTGATCAAAGATACATCCAATATGCAAGTTTGGTACATGTAGCACTTATACTTTGCTCAATATTGGCTCTGAAAGGCAAAATGACTCAAGCGGAAAAAGTAGTAGATCAAGGTCATTTATTGAAAGTTTGATCAAAGATTCAATATTAAAGTTTGGTGCATGTAGCACTTATTATACAGAAATTTGGGAATGGGGTTGGGGCCCGTGCAATTGGGAAAGTTAACAACCTTTGGGAATATTTAGGGAGGTACTAATATGAAAGTAAAATGACAGTTTATACAGTCAAAAGTTCAGAATTGAACGTTTAAACAAATAATTTCCTTTTAGATATGGTTTAATTTCTTATGCTTACAACAATATGGCAAAGAAATAGTAAATTTGCTACTTTTGCAAGAGTAAATTTGACTAATTTTGATGATAATTCCATCTATATCTGATTGGGAAATTTTAGAGCCACAATTGGGAAAAAAAGGTACTATTTTTCATTGGGAATGAGGCCGAATAACGGCCCCAAAAAGGGGCAAAAAAATCTCTGTTATACTTTGCTCAATATTGGCTTTCAAAAGCAAAATCACTCTCACTTCTGTTATACTTTGCTTAATATTGGCTTTCAAAAGCAAAATTACTCTCAAGTGGAAAAAGTAGGTCAGATACTGCATCCTATGCATGGGTCCATCTTGGAATCACAAGATGAATTGCTTGTGCAAGATTTGTTACTGTAGCATAAGTACTTTTTCAGATACTGAGCTACCCCAAACTTCTTAACCAAGTCACTCTGAGCTACCCCAAACTTCTTAACCAAGTCACTCAAGTGGAAAATGTAGGTAAGATACAGCATCCAATGCATGGGTTCACCTCATCATCCCAAGACGAATCACTTGAGCAAGTTTGGGACTTATTGCAACATCAGTACTTTACCAAATACTGACTCACTAAGCTACCCAAAACTTCTTAACCGGACGGGGACGGGGACACAGACACAGACGCGCAGGGTTATAGCATAAGCTCACTCAACTTTGTCGATGTGGGCTAAAAATGCCAAGATTCTGCAAAAGTGATTCAAAAGCAAAAAGTCTAATGTAAGAGACTAAAAGTCTAATGTAAGAGACTAAAAGTCTAATGTAAGAGACTGAAAGTCTAATGTAAGAGACTAAAAGTCTAATGTAAGAGACTAAAAGTCTAATGTAACAGACTAAAAGTCTAATGTAAGAGACTAAAAGTCTAATGTAACAGACTAAAAGTCTAATGTAAGAGACTAAAAGTCTAATGTAACAGACTAAAAGTCTAATGTAACAGACTAAAAGTCTAATGTAAGAGACTAAAAGTCTAATGTAAGAGACTAAAAGTTTAATGTAAGAGACTAAAAGTTTAATGTAAGAGACTAAAAGTTTAATGTAAGAGACTAAAAGTCTAATGTAAGAGAGTATAAAATATCTTCATCAGTAACAAAGGTTACTTGTTGTATAGGTGACTCCTATCTCTATTCATATGTTTTAATTTTCCCACGAGTTGCCCTATTTTGATACTTTGCTACCCTGTAAATACCTACCGTCTCTGGGCTCTGGGTCATTGCCGTGAAATCTGCCTGTAGATCTAGCATCTAGTACTTGAAATTCTTTTGTACACTGATTTCCTATAATATCTTCAAACGACTTAACATATTCTGGGTGGAATTTAGCTTTGAAACTCTGCCTTGAAACTTTATCAATTTTGTCAGTGGTTTCAAAACCATGGTCACACCATAATTTAAATCCACCATCTAAAACAGATACCATGTCATGTCCAAAAACTTTAAACATCCACCAGGCTCGCTGTGCTGAGAAAAAGCCGTAATAGTCTGTTGTATCGTAAACCACTATATGAGTCTTGTTAGAGATTCCTAGATCTCCTACATACTGTTCAAACTCCTTTGGCGAAGGAAGCATATTGGGATATTTGGAAGCCTTGTCTATGCACTCTTCAACATCAAAATATAGAGCACCAGGAATATGTTTCTTCAAATAGTTTTCTTTAGCGTTACTTATAGCTCCAGTGCTGTCCAGGACACGAAGATTGGAAAGCCTGTCGGGCTGCCGCAGTGCATTGTGCAGCCACTTTGCTGATACTAATGACTGCCAACATACCATTATTTAAATTCTGCAACATAATATATATATATAATCATTATTAAGAAAACTTATACATCCTTCATGTAAGAAATAATAGCTTCCTAATCTTGGGTTATTGTCCTGAGCAACTCCTCCAGTTGCATAGTGCACCAATCAAATTACACAAAGCCGCACTTGCTTTGAAAAGCACAAGGATTAGCAGAGAGAACTTCCTTAATAACAAGACAAGTTGGATTAAATTCCACCTTAAAAGGTCGAAAGAAGTCTAGGGTGTTGAAAGGCAAAGTTCATCTAACTATGCGGTATATGGCCTAAAATATCTAAATTTTAAATGTTGTATAGCTGAGGCAGAGTCTGCCTAACTATAGACCCTTTCAAACTAACGTCCATTTGGTTCACTTTTGTCTCTTTGTAGGATGATTTTGCCCATCAGAACAATCAAACGATGTCATTCCTCACCAAATAGTAGCGTGCATCATCAAGGATGACGTAATTTGATTGTTCCGGTGGGCAACATTGTCCTATATAATGTCACAAAAATGAACCGAACAGACATTTAGCTTGAAAAGGTCTATAGGGGAATCTCACTTGACTCATTTACCAGCACAATTATTTGATGTCATGAAGCAACAATCAACAGTGCCGGATCAAATTTTCCAGCACTGTTAAGAAATGGGATCAGTCTATCCATACAATTAGCTACGCCACTGGGAGAGGTAAATTGCAACCAACCACTATTGATATTAAGGTACATGTATTAGGGGTGTGATAACAATATCGCGGAAAACCTAGTAATTATGTGCTTCCATATATCTTGCATATTTTGAGATATTTGATATTTTTTAATGTTTAATACAAATCGCCATGAAAATGTATGGTCCCAAAGATTGCTGACGTCGTGCATCTTCAGCCATTCTGTACTTCATGGTGTTTAATTTTTCTGTTATCAAAACAACCGGAAGTAGACAGGGATTTTTTTTGCCCCTTTTTGGGGCCGTTATTCGGCCCCATTCCCAATGAAAAATAGTATCTTTTTTTCCAAATTGTAACTCTAAAATTTCCCAATTTCATTCAGATGGAATTATCAGCGAAAATAGTGAAAATAACTGGTTCAAAAGTAGCAAATTTACTAATTATTTGCCATATTGTTGTAAGCATAAGAAATTAAATCATATTTAAAGAAAATTATATGATTAAACATTCAATTCTTAACTTTTGATTCATTTGTATAAACTGTCATTTTATTTTTACTTTGATATTTAGTACTTCCCAAATATTCCCAAATGTCGTTAATTTTCCCAATTGCAAGGGCCCCGACCCCATTCCCAAATTACTGAAAAAAATCACTGGTAGAGTAATATACCGCTAATGCCTGAACTTAATACAGTCCTGTTAACTAAATCCAGAGCACCCTGTTTCGGCGATTTATTCTGTCTGAAGAATTTGCCATTAATTATTGTTTCGGAGAATAATTGGCCTCCTAAATTAGTCGTAACTGGAAATTAACTTCACTTAACTTAAAATTACCCTATCAGGTGCCTTCGAAGTCTGCAATACATGTATGAAAAATCAAATTCAAGGAATTGTGGTCCCCCGCTTTTGGGTGTTTGTCTTTAAAGAAATGCTTACAGACCCCCTCTCCCACCCCACCCCATTCTTAAGTTTTCATAATATATCTCATATATTATCAAAATTCCAATTATGAAAGATTAAACTCCAAGAAATGGTCAAAGGGTCCAAACTTTTGTTTTGTTACCAAGGTACAGGGCTTATGAAAAGATATGCACATGTTAAATATTAAAGTCCTATCATTTAAATTACCATCCAAAACTTATGGTCGAGGTTGAAGTTTTTAAATGTGGGTCAACCTCCAAAGGCGAAGTCACAAGGTCAAAATGTTGTTACCAACAGAAAGGTCTTGTCACAAGGAATACACATGTGAATTACTTTCCCTTCAAAAGTTATGGTCAAGGTTAAAGTTTTTGAAAAGTACGTCAAACTCCAAGGTCAAGGTCACAAGGTCAAAAATTTTGGTATCCAGTGAAAGATCTTTTCACAAGGAATACACCTGTGAAATATCAAAGCCCTATCACTTTCCATTAAATAGTTTTGAACAAGGTTAAAGTTTTTTGAAAAGTAGGTCGAACTCAAAGGTCAAGGTCAGAAGGTCAAAAAATTTTGTATCCATGGAAAGGTCTTATCACAATGAATACACATGTGTAATATGAAAGCTCTATCACTTTCCATGCAAAAGTTATGGTCAAGGTTAGTTTTTTATACATAGGTCAAAGTCCAAGGTCAAGGTCAGAAGGTCAAACATTTTGATATCCATGGAAAGGTCTTGTCACAAGGAATACACATGTGTAATATGAAAGCCCTATCACTTTCCATTCAAAAGTTATGGTCAAGGTTAACGTCTTTATTAAGTAGGTCAAAGTCCAAGGTCAAGGTCAGAAGGTCAAAAATTTTCATATCCATGGAAAGGTCTTGTCACAAGGAATACACATGTGAAATATCAAAGCCCTATCACTTACCATTCGAAAGTTATGTACAAGGTTAAAGTTTTTGTGACTGACAGACAGACGGACGGGCAAACCGGTTTTAATGTCCCCGCGCTTTTGCAAAAGCGGGGGACAAAAATAAATGTCTACAGGAAATTACCATGTTTAAATTTCAAGCCGCCACCATATTGTTCTCTGTGTCAGCAAAAGTAAACAGTAACGTCATATAGACGATTTTCACATTACCGCATTTGACAAGTTTGTATTTTACACATCCTAAGACCTGACATGACAACATTGTAGATGGCAACATTTGAGCTAAGCCAATCACAGGCTCTCAAATGGCTTACTTATTTGTGAAGAAACCATCTTCATGGTCATCATGGATTCAGCATCCTACACCAAAGGTAGGATTGAAAAAATATGTGGGATGAGCGCAGCTCGCATCCAGTCTTTCAACTTGCTACCGAGTATGCTAGCCAGGCACGCTAACCACTACGCTACCGAGGTAGTTGCCATCTAAGCCGGTTAGAAGGTAATTTGAAGTTTCCACATGAATAAGAAGGGGCTTTGCTGATGCTCAGCCCACTTCTTATTCATGTAGAAGCTTCAAATTACCCTCTAATCCAATTTTGAAGTGATCGACTTTTGTGACGTCGCATCTGAATTATGACGTCACAATTAGAAATATCGTCAAAAGTAGTGATGTCGGGTCTTGGGGTGTCTAAAATGCAAGTCTTACGGTAATATGTCATTATATGAAGAAGGTGGTGAGTATTTAAGTGTCCTACGTGACACTCCTTAATCGTAGACTTTTTATTTTCCGTCATAGTTAGGCTAGTATTTCCGACTTCATTAAAGTACAGCAAAAACAATGGTATTTTCTGTTATGACTAAAGGAGTGCTATAAAATTTATGTCTATTTGGAAGATGACAATATCATATTTTCAAGAAAACCAGGAAAACAGGGTGGCACTCTGGATTTAGTGGACAGGACAGTTGCAGCTTGCTAGTTGATAGTGACCAACGTTAATAAAGAATTAAATCAAATATCATCCACCAGAACTGCTCACTACCTTCTTTACAGTACGTGTCAGCAGTAGACTCGAGACATATGCCAACCATTGATAGCAAACTCAAGTCTTAAAAATTTACAGAGGAAATTCGGGTACATCTACACCCGCTTTTTTATATTACCCAGCAGATATAGTAATGAAGTCCTTTACAGTACACAAATACCACTTATCAGGGTAGGAATAACTATTTTTCCCTGATTGTCTGTGTATTGTATGCGAGAAGGTCTCTCCTCTTCGTTTCGTTAGAATGGGGGTATGAAAAAAGGCGCCAAATTCAAATTTCTTTTAAAAATATGAATTGAATGCAAAAAAAAAAAAACAAGTCTTTATAGATGCACAATTGTCGGTTTCATTTTTTTTTCATCTCCACTTTTGTTTTAAAAAAGATAGATAAACAATTAGGTCACCAGGGATGCAGTGCATGACATGTAGACCTGTCTTTTACATGTGCTACCGGCATCTTATTTTAACTTAATAGTGCAAGTAAGAATGAGAGCTGTTGCCGCATGTTGTCTGTGCAAATGTAACAAATTGTGAGCTTAGGAATATAAGCCACTTAAATGAACTGCCTCCCCGGCTTGCTAGCTATACATAGAAGTAGAAGTACACTAATTGACTTCAGACCTCACTTCTTCAGTTACACAAATACGTACACCTGTGACACATGACATCTAAATGGAATATATTCCTATTTTAGAAAAACAAAGTGTCTATGAACTAGCTCTTCTGCCAGGGAGAGCCTTCTGGACAAAAGTTTCTAAAACTTGCCATGTCACACCAAACAAGAGTTTCATCTCAGCCAGTTTAAAACATAACTTAATTGTTGTGCATATAATATATATATTATTCTCTACCATGTATGATCCTCCGCCTTTTCAGAGCCCCGCGCACTCCCCAATTGGGATCATATATAAACCTGACATTATATGTTGAGAACTAACGGAATCCCCACTAAAACTAGGTCAACGTGCGACAAGAATTTCAAGCATATTGATATTTAGGAAAATGCGGACACATTTATGGCTCATGCATTTTGTCAAGTAGATATACATAATTGTGTTTTGTTTTGAAACTGATAATATAACTTGTCTTGTCATGTAATTCTCTTTTTTGTCAATTAATGTGATATATGATTTAATGTTTTAATAAAAAAAAAACTGACATTATATGTGCAGCAAGACTATATGTCAATTTCCTCTTACTTCTTGTGATATACTTAGATTACGAGTCACTGGTTCATCATGCTCTGTTTGAACAAGGTATACATGTACCTTCCACTATGTATGCAAAGATACATATAACGTAGTGCACATGTTGGTAATAAATTAGATGCGGGTACATGTGTACTGCATTGGATGATCATGTATTTCCATTAATCGCCTTTAGTTAACATGCCAACACAGGAGACAATCACCTAGGCCACAGCTGCATGTGGGGTCTACTTAGGCCACTTCAATAGAAACAGATAACATCATAAGTTAACAGATGGGTGAGATATTATAAATCACTTCTGGGATATCAAGTATTTCTTCAGGACTCGAACCAGGTACCTTTGGTATGGTAGCCCGATGCTCTAAATAAATTCACTCTATTAACACTCAGAGTCACATTTCTCAAAATGCAGACATTTCTTCCTTTAAATACGAATGGTATTACAAGAAATTTTAAAGACATTACCAGAATTCATGCTGCATCATTTCAAATAAAAATCAAGGTTACCGGTACAATAGGAGGCTCTGTTCTTGGAGAACTATAAAATATTGATCATTATATCTTTATTTAAGTATAGTCTTATTATAAATCATATCTTCGAGATAAAACTCAAGGTCAAATTATGCTTTCAAGCCGTCAAGGTCAAACCTCAAGAGGGTGGACAACATTTCATACACCGGATCTTGCTTCAAAATTCCATCAAAAATATTATTTCAGGAAAATTGTTTGTATGGGACAATTTTCAACAGAAATGGTACAGTTCTTTGTAAATCATATAACATTTATTCAAATTGACCCCTACAAGATGATGTCTCTATACAATTATTGACTTTTGATGAGGTCTACTCGTGACTATACAGACCTGGTCAGTCTCGTATTGGTTGACTGAGGCCGAGGGCCGAGGTTAACCAATGCCTGACCAGGTCTGTTTAGTCACGAGTAGACCGAAATCAATAGTCAATAACTGCTTTATTAAATTATCAGGATTTTATTAACATTTGCATTGTAATGATCAAAGTCAAAGATCTAACACTACAAAACTCAATGCACGCGCTGGTACCGCACGTGCTAATCCAGACTGCTTTGGAGCGTTAGCGGTCAACTCACTCTGAGGTACACTCTATCAAACAGCGTCTCCGTCAATCAGAAATAAGCAAAATCGGCAATAATTCCTGATCATTTAATAATAACTATTTACAGCATGATAAGGCAATTACTATGACCTATATTTGATACATGAAAAGGTTTTCCTTCAGTTCAGAACATTAACATTCCTTTATAAGGAGGGTGATTTCCAACATTTACTACATGTATCATAATATGTTAACAAGACATATGCTTGTGAAACCCAGTTGTCCCTGGAGGGCATAAAAGAGATATGACTACACTGTACAGAAATTAGATTCCAAAGTCAAGGTCACAGGTAACAAAATTTGGTATCAATTTTTGGTCTTTTTACAAAGAGGACACATGGGTAATATAAAAGTCATATTACTCCACTCAAAAATAATGCCAGACATTATATTTTTTTCAAAAGTAATTAATTTTTTCAAAAGTACGTATGCTGTTCCGAAAGTTCGTGGACAACACCATTTAAGGGAAGATATGTAGAATTTGATAAAAGCCATGTTGATTTCCTTATAATACAGATAATTTTGAATACATGTACGAATTTTCATTACCATTGGTCAATAATAACCTTCCAAATGTCGACCTTTTGAACAACGTTAGGTTCTAGGTAACGGAGCAGCTAATAAAAAGTAACGACGTTGTCAGATGTCCACTAAAAATTTTATATTTTAAAAGAAATAACAACACCCCTCATCTGTATAAAATTTAAATATCTTTTTATGCATTTTGATAAGGAAGATATGTTCTTTTTTCATGTGCATTTATAGTTCTGTATCATATTGTGCTTCATCTTTGAATCATTCAAAGTCAGGTCACATTTAAGGGAGAAAACGGCATCATTTTACTTATTTCCGTTTACTTTTTTGTTCAACTCCAACCAAAATCGCGTGCTTATGTATATAATCATCATAAAACCACATTCTTCCTATTCCATCTGCATTAGTTTTTATGTATTTTGTCCATAATTATCAAGATGCATCCATCAGCTATTAAGTCTCAGTCTGTTTTATTCAACCAAAAATTCAAAACTGAATGACTGTCTGGTGCTCCGTAAAGAGCGCTGACGTCATAATTTTTTGGTTGATTTGTTCAACAATATCATCCATAACCCATCATAAAAGTTGTAAATCGGGTCCAATTTTGTTAAAACTTTGCAGTTTTCATAACAAATAATAGTATTATTGATATAGAAAGTTTAATTGATGGTCAAATATTTTTTTTTCTAATTTTATTCAGCAATTTAATGAAAGGGGTAGGTTTATTTCAACAACTCAAATTTTACTGCTCCGTAACCTCTACCCTTCATGTATAAAGGTGACAATTATGCCCTTTTAGCTAATTATTTTAACCTGATATTTTTTGTTTTCTCTTTCTGAATGTATCCCTTTCATTTCTAGAGAATTTCATTCGCATAAGACTTCAAATGTGATTTTTAAGGCATGTGTCCACAAACTTTTGGAACGGCCCTCGTAAGTCAAACTCCAAGGTCAATGTCAAAAATCTTTGATGTCAATAGAAAGGTCTTGCCACAAGGAATGCACATGTGAACTATGAAAGCCCTATCACTTACCATTCTAAAGATATACTCATCAATGTTTTGTTTTTAACAAGTAGGTCAAGTTTCACGCAGCAAGATACGCCCGTTGGGATTTTTTTTACAACATCAAAATATCTAATTCCCATAACTCCATTAAGACAAATCGGATGAACCTGAAATTCGAAAGACGGCATTCCCTCTACAATCTAGTCACGATGTAGAGATATCATGAAAATGTGTTGACAGGTATTCAAGTTATTGCCTTCCATGTGCCTATATTCTCCCCTTAACTTAACACGTATGTCCATATAACCATCCCCCCTCCCATTACACATAATTTTATCGATTATGCGTCAAAAAAATTAAAACATGTTCTATATGTCAAAGAACATCCTTTCTTCTTGAAGTATACAAATTTCCAAAACTTTCCTCTCCACAGTCCAATCATAATGTATGAATATCGTGATAATCAGTTGACGCATATTCAAGTTATTGTGTTCCAAAGGTGGATGGACAGACCTACAGACTTTGCCATACCATAATACGTCCCATCAAATGACAGGCGTATAAAAATGCTTATGTTAATTCTATGGTACTGTCACAAGGAAAACAAATGTGAAACTTGATAGTTACAAAGTTATTTCCCTTATATTGAATGCACGAGACGGACAGATAGAGTGATGGACATACAGACAAGTCAAACACTATTTGCCCACATAGTCAGTAGACAGGGGGCATAAAAATAGTCAGTAGACAGGGGGCATAAAAATAATGACATATCATAAACAAATGTATAACATCACATGTACATGTTTTGACCACATATATTTGTAAGAGGTTATAGGAAAATCAACTTTCATAATAAAATCACATCAACAATTCTACATCAAATGCACAAAAAGACAAAGGAGCACACAAACACTGACAGTTCTGACTTATAACATTATATTATATAACAAGATACTAGTAATACTCATACTGAGTATACAGAGGTCAACTTAAAATCCTACTTCATTTTATATGCAATAAAAAACAAGTGTTTGTGAAACATGAATGCCCCCGTTGGCATCTTTGTCAGTAAAACAGCTGAAATTTCAAAAGGAGTTCACATCTTGAGGTCAAGGTCACAAGGTCAAATTTGGTTGCATGATAAGGTCTTGCAACAAGGAATGCATATGTGAAATATGAAAGTCATATCACAAACCATTAAAATGTTATGGCCAAAGTTTAGACTTTTTGAACGTAGGCCAAACTCCGAGGTCAAGAGTTTAAAAAAATTGATATCAATGGAAAGTTCTTGCCACAAGGAATACACATGTGCAATATGAATGCCCTATCACTTACAATTCAATAGTTATGGCTAAGGTTAAAGTTTTCAAAAGAAGGTCAAATTCCAAGGTCAAGGTAAAAAATGTTGGTGTGCATGGAAAGGTCTTGTCACAAGGAATACACATGTGAAATATGAAAGCTCCACCATTTTCCAAAAGTTATGGCCAAGGTTAAAGTTTTTGCTGACAAACAGACAGACCAAAAGCTATATGCCTCTGAATCTGCGATTAAGGAGGCACAAGATGTATCTCGTATCTAAAGTTACAACGAAGTCAATTTTAAAGATAAAGTAGTCAACATCATGTTTATCCATTTTCTGAAGTGAGTCAGGCAGACAGTATGCTTCCATTCTTTATAGCTTCTTAGGCTATTTTCATCCAAAATATGTTGACAGACAGCTGGACAGAAACATAGGGTACCGGTAATCAAAGATTACATAGCTCGCCTCATAAAAGCATAATATATATATGCATCTAGCATAAATAAGGGAGGAAGCCCCAATTGTCTCAATGCAAATATTTCAAATTCATTGAAATGTAAGCTGAAGTGCTTGCTTAAAATTTTTGTCATGTATCTGATTGTATGACAAGAATGCATTTCATACACTAATCATATCTTAAATGAACAAGTTTCATCTCAAAACAAATGTGTTCAAGCAAACCAGTTCAAATCATCAAAAAGAAAGTTACTTTGACATGTATGAAAATACTGAACTTACATGTGCATATTTATTAACGACTGGTAAAAATCATATATATATATACCATAAAGCATTTCATACGTACACATGTATGTAATAAAGCCTGTGTTTGTGAAACACGAATGCCCCCGGTGGCATCTTTGTTAGTATAAACTTTATTCATTTTCTGTTAAGTATGTGAAAAGTCAAGGTCAACAATTTTAGTATGAATGGAAAGATCTTGTCACAAGGAATACACATGAGAAATATGAAATCCCTATCACTTACCATTCAAAAGTTAAGTACATGTATGTGAGGTCACTGGGTTAAAAGGTCAAAGGTCAAAAATTTTGGTATCAATGGAAAGGTTTTGTCACAAGGAATACATATGTGAAATATGAAAGCCCTATCACTTACCATTCAAAAGTTATGCCCAATGTTAAAGTTTTTGAAAAGTAGGTCAAAGATCAAGGTCACGAGGTCAAAAATTTTGGTATCAATGGAAAGGTCTTGTCACAAGGAATACACATGTGAAATATGAAAGCCCTATCACTTACCATTCAAAAGTTATGCCCAATGTTAAAGTTTTTGAAAAGTAGGTCAAAGGTCAAGGTCAAGGTCACGAGGTCAACAATTTTGGTATCAATGGAAAGGTCTTGTCACAAGAAACACACATGTGAAATATGAAAGCCCTATCACTAACCATTCAAAAGTTATGCCTAATGTTAAAGTTTTTGAAAAGTAGGTCAAAGGTCAAGGTCAAGGTCACAAGGTCAAAAATTTTGGTATCAGTGGAAAGGTCTTGTCACAAGGAATACACATGTGAAACATGAAAGCTCTGTCACCTTCCATTCAAAAGATATGCCCAATGTTAAAGTTTTTTCGGACAAACAGACAAACAGACAGACAAACAGACGGACAGGCCAAAAACTATATGCCCCCGAATCTGTGATTCCGGGGGCATAAAAATTGTATAATTTCTATTTGAAGCATTTTAGTTCCTTTCATGATGATTTTTTTTCTACATCTATATGAATATTTCACTTTCATGCATTTCAGAAGAAAATCTTACAAGAAATATCAAAATTAAAAAGATCACATAATATTAGTTATACAGTGTTTTACAAGGGGATACAGAATTATATTGGGTTGATGAAAAAAGTTGTATTTGGCGAGGCAAAGCCAAGCCCAATACAACTTTTTTCATCGATCCAATATATTTTTGTATCCCCCTGTAAAATACTGTATAACGAATTTATCACACCGATGCTTCTGGTTTGTGTATGTTACATCAACACATTTTAGAGCATCTCGGTGATGTCAACAACTTGTCAGTAGCATAATGCAACATAATATTTGGTTCTTCTCAACCAATCAGATTGCAAGAAATTTGCAAGAGGTGGGATAAAGTTCATTATCTTTGAATATACAATCAAGAAATTCTGAATTCATAGACTTATTATGCTGCAATGTGGTGGAATGAAAAGGTAAGGTCATTTGATTCAATGGAGATATTGATGAAATCACAATAAGAATTTTTCAATTAAAGGCTACATGTCGCCATCTCAAGTTTCCTATGACCTTGTATAACTTATAGTATGCATGTGGCATCTCTTTAAACTTGAAAAATGGGATACAAAATTTTCAATAACTCCTTTTCTAGATATAATTTTGATAGAAAAGAGAAATATCACATATGTAAGTAGGTCATCCATAAAAGACACAATGAAGAGGTAAAAATTTGTGTCACCAATGGAATGTATCTGTGACTAAAAATCGTCATATTCACTATTAAAGCACTAATAACAAACATGTACAATGTATGTGGTATTGGTCTAATTTCTGAATCATGGGTCAATTATCTAGGTCAAGGTCAGATGGTTGAAAATAATGATGATTGGAGAAAATTCTGGCAATGAAGATTCTGTATATTGAAAAAACCAAATAGAGTAGAAATTGTTACAATCCAGAAGAAAAATCATGTAATACTTTTCATTTTCTTTATCAATCTTTCCACAATTACATGTACCACTTTATACTGTTCACATCCTAAAAACAGCTAATGTTAAAATGTATATAAAAAATAATGAATAAAATGTACAATTTATAATAAATAATTGAACTTTTCTTTCCATGACTAATGCCTACCTATAATGCCATGTAAATCATAATGACAAATGTCAAATACCCGATTGCTGTTATGGAGATAGTAAGATATAAGTATTGCACCATTTGATCATAAATGCCTGTTAAATATAGAGTATCTTATAATCTTAATCAGAAGAATTTCTTCACCAGTGGCACAAGCAGTCTGACCCAGTATGGTACAAATCTGTCCGGCTGTTGGAATGTCTCTGCCGTCACTAATTTTGTCTTCTCATAAAATCCTTCTTGTTCCTAAAATTACATGAAAGGACATTAAAAATGTTGTTATCATTAGTGAAAGCCTTAAAATAATACTCCATGATACAAATGCATAACAAAAATTTATAAGGTCAGTGAGTGTTATATAACACATGTGTGATATTATAATTGTTCTCTTTCATGAATGGTATGACCGTACATTGTATTTACATACTGAAGTGTGATGCATGAGCAGAATATACTTAAAAACATACTTGAATATTTCAACCTTACATTTACATGTATATTTTAGGCTTGGGTTTTACTTATAAATGTGTTGGGTTTTTAACCATAACGTGAAGTTTGATCTTCAACGGCCTTGATATTGGAAGATTTTTTTGTAATGACCAAAAATGTGTAAAATTCAAATAAAAGCAGAAAGAACTGGTTTATCTACAGATACTTGTACATTCCTTGTGACAATCAAAAATTTTCTATGGTCTTTATTCTATTTTACAACATGATACAAAATGGTTTGGATTCGTAAGCTAGAATTTTACATTCCTCAAATTTTATATGCTACATACGAATCTCAATGATTCTAAATTGTCATTTGTATTAACACTCACCTCTTTCAATTGCTGTTGCAGTTGTGAATTAGTTGTTACTATGGCAACCTGACACTCTAAATCCCTGTACACTGATCTATAGCCTAAAATCAGAAAGAAAGCAATGATATATCCTTTCATTGATTATTCTGCTTGTACTTTTTTCTCTGTGTAAAGTTCTAACAATTCATTAAGCTTTATATTTTTAAAACAGAGTGACGTTTAAGTGGCAATATAAGCTTGAGATACAAGATAAGAAAATTATTTTGAGATGAAGTATGTGTATTGAAGGGGAGAAGATATGCTTGTGAAACAATGATGCCCCTAGATATATAGCATTAAAGAGATACAGATGAATTTTTATGTGATGAAACTTAAGGTCAAGGTCAAAATTCTTTGTACCAATTGCCACAAGGAATATACAAATGAAATATAAATCTACTATCACTTATGGCTATTAAAAAGGAAGTCAAATTCAAAATCAATATAAAACACTTTTTGTGTCCATGGAAATATCTTATAACAAAACATAGGTAATCACAGATTACGAAGCTCACCTCGTGGCAGCAAAATTCAATTCAAACATATTTCTAAATACATGTATATTGGCTTTTAAAGGCAAAATCATTCAAGCGGAAAAAGTAGGTCAATTTCATTTTATGAAAGTTTTATCAAAGATACATCCAATATGCAAGTTTGGTACATGAAGCACTTATACTTTGCTCAATATTGGCTTTTAAAGGCAAAATTACTCAAGCGGAAAAAGTAGGTCAAGGTCATTTTATGAAAGAATGATCAAAGATACATCCAATATGTAAGTTTGGTACATGTAGCACTTATACTTTGCTCAATATTGGCTTTTAAAGGCAAAATCACTCAAGCAGAAAAAGTAGGTCAAGGTCATTACATGAAAGTTTGATCAATGATACATCCAATAAGCAAGTTTGGTACATGTAGCACTTATACTTTGCTCAATAATGGCTTTTAAAGGCAAAATCACTCAAGCAGAAAAAGTAGGTCAGATGCTGCATCCGATGCATGGATCTATCTCGGCATCCAAAGATGAATCACTTGTGCAAGTTTGGTTACTGTAGCATTACAACTTGGTCAGATACTGAGCTACCCCAAACTTCTTAACCAAGTCACTCAAGCGGAAAATGCAGGTCAGATGCTGCATCTGATGCATGGGTTCACCTCAGCATCCAAAGATGAATCACTTGTGCAAGTTTGGTTAATGTAGCATCAGTACTTTGTCAGATACTGAGCTACCCCAAATTTCTTAACCAAGTCACTCAAGCGGAAAATGTAGGTCAGATGCAGCATCCGATGCATGGGTTCACCTCAGCATCCAAAGATGAATCACTTGTGCAAGTTTGGTTACTGTAGCATCAGTACTTTGTCAGATACTGAGCTACCCCAAACTTCTTAACCAAGTCACTCAAGCAGAAATGTAGGTCAGATGCTGCATCTGATGCATGGGTTCACCTCAGCATCCAAAGATGAATCACTTGTGCAAGTTTGGTTACTGTAGCATCAGTACTTTGTCAGATACTGAGCTACCCCAAACTTCTTAACCAAGTCACTCAAGCAGAAATGTAGGTCAGATGCTGCATCTGATGCATGGGTTCACCTCAGCATCCAAAGATGAATCACTTGTGCAAGTTTGGTTACTGTAGCATCAGTACTTTGCCAAATACTGAGCTACCCCAAACTTCCTAACCGGACGCGGACGCGCGGGGGTATAGCATAAGCTCACTCAACTTCGTCGAGGTGAGCTAAAAATAGCAATCCAAGGAATGCTTGTGTCGCCTGCGATTATTATTCTAGAAAGTGGATCAAAATTATTAGTATCAGTAGAAAAGTCTCGTCAAATGAAATTCATTTGAAGTATCAGACCTCTTAATTACAAATTAAAAGTTATGGTCATTCTCAAATTTTCAGAGACGAGTGTCAATCATCTAGGTCAAGGTCACTACGTAAAAATTGGTAACAAAAAGGTCTCATCATAAGAAATTTTTAAGACCTATCACCTACCAATTAAGATATATACAACCTTGATTTCTTAGCAAAGAAGGTCAAATAGCTAGGTCAAGGTCAAAAGGTAAAAAATTATGGTATGTGTAGGAAGGCATTGTTACAAGGAAAATACATGTGAAATATCAAAGCCCTATCACCTACCCAGGGATTATTCTGGCTGATGCTATGCATGAGAGAATTCTCTCATTCTTTTTAATTGAATGAGAGAATTTGAAAAGCAATGAGAGAATATCTAAAACATGTTCTAATTATAGTATGTACAGTTCTTAAAGTACACTGTATACCCTGTTTAATTTACTTTGCATCAAGGGTCATTTTCTGCAGTATTTAGGAGTTTGATTTGTGAAAATAAGATGCCACGAATACGTCATCAATATTCAATTCTTTCATCTATATAAGTATAATTTAATCATAATGACATAAAAGGTATTACTGATGCACACATATCGACGCTGTAGAATTGAAAGGTCGTAAGTAACACATACGACCTTTTTGACTTTTTGCTATGAACAGATAGGTCACACCATTTCCCATCTCCCTGTGAAATTTCATAATGATATCCCACCTGTAACCATGGTAACGGATTGAAAAATCTACTTATGCAAGGTCGTATTTGTCAGATACGACCCATAATTTGCCTAAATTTAAATTCTAAAAACCGACTTTAGCAAACGGTCTTTCCTTCACTCTATAACAGAGAGGGAAGGAAAGACCAATTAGCAAACGACTCTCTGCTGCCACTGTAACTAATTCTCTGTTGCCACTGTAACTAATTCCAATCAAAAATGGCCCGTTAAATCGGCTACTCGCTGTGCCCTGGTGCACATTATTCTACAGTGACCATGTATGTCCATTTTCAGCTTTTAAATCTATCTCTCGTATCTTCATTGTAACGCAGGGATCTGCTCATCCAAGAGGTTCTTTTCTATTATGATACAATATTGATTTTTCTCCAAAATGTTTCTTTTATCCTTTTCTGTGCCTTATCTAAATCTCCAACATCCACTTACATATTCTATTTACATTCAGGTACTTGTGTATGCGTTCGTCCGTAAAATCATGTCATTTTAACTTTAAAATTGGTCAGTTAATGGGTAAATTTGTTTTTGCAGACACGACACTGTCATTTTATTTTCGCTCTCGCAGACATAAAATGCATTGAAAAACCTTGGGACAAAAAAAAGACTCGATGTTGATGTGTGCGAGAATTCTCCCATCTAAGTATAAGCAATACGATTTTTGAGAAAAAGATGCGAGAATCTCGCAAAATCGCACCCCAAAATGATCCCTGCCTACCAATCAAAAGATATAGCCAATTTTACTTTTCTTGAAAAGTAGGTCAATGTCACAAGGTCAGATATTATGGTCTGTGTAGAAAGGTCTTGCCACAAGGAGTACACATATGAAATACCAAAGCCCTATCACCTACCAATCAAAAGATATAGCCAATTTTACTTTTCTTGAAAAGTAGGTCAAATATCTAGGTCAAGGTCAATAGGTCAAAAATTATAGTATGTGTAGAAAGGCGTTGTTACAAGGAATTAACATGTGAAATATCAAAGCCCTATCACTTACCAATCTAAAGATATTGTGAATCTTATCTTTTTTTCAACAGTAGGTCAAATATCTAGGTCAAGGTTACAAGGTCGAAAATTATAGTACATGTAAAAAAGGTCTTGCCACAAGGATTGCACGTGTGAAATATCAAAGTCCTGACACATACCAATCAAAAGATATATCTTTTTTTTTTTAAAGTAGGTCAAATATGTAGGTCAAGGTCACTAGGTCAAAAAATTATGGTATGTGTAGGAAGGTCTTGTCACAAGGAATACACATGTGAAATATCAAAGCCCTATCATGTATCAATACAAAGTTAAGAGCTGTGACACCCAAAGTGTGACAGACAGACGGACAAAGTGATCCCCAAGTGTTGCTATGCTTCGCAGCGACACAAAAATACACTGTATCCTACCAATCAAAAGATATGGATAAAGATTTTAATTGTAGGTCAAATTCAAAGGGAAAAGTCATAAGTAATAGACATTGGTATCCACGAATAGGTTGTAACTGTCATAAGAAAAAGGAATACACATGCACCTACATGTATATATAATTAAAAGTTATGGGTAATGTTAAAGTATAAGCAGATAGCCAGACAGATAAACATACAGATGGACAAACAGAGAGACTAGAAATTGTGTTCCCCTAAATCTTTGCTTTAAGGGGGCATACACCTACTAGATTTATATAAGCCAATTCTTAGCAGGCAGAGAAATATGTCACTGCAGCCTTAGAGCTATATATAAATTTATCCCACCTCTGGCAAATTTCTTGCAATCTGATTGGTCGAGAAGAACCGAATATTATGTTGTATTATTTTTACTGACAGGATATTATTTTCATATCCTGCTTCCACTAAGACGCTTTACGATATTGACGTCACCGAGATGCTTTATAATATGTTGACGTTACATACACTAGCCAAAAGCCATCGGTGAGATAAATTCGTTATACAGTGTTTTACAGGGGGGATACAAAAATATATTGGGTCGATGAAAAAAAGTTGTATTGGGCTCGGCTTCACCTCGCCCAATACAACTTTTTTCATCGACCCAACATATTTCTGTATCCCCCCTGTAAAACACTGTATAACTAATAATATTACCTTGACCACAGCAAAATACAATAAAATATCATTAATTTGGTTCTGACCCGGAAAGTTCTGACCAGAAAAGTTTTCAAGGTACAGCTTTCACATTTCATACACAAATTAAAGATCATTTGTGAAATATGCGTATAAATTTTTACCCTTCAAGGTCAGAGGTCAAGGTCAAACTTGGCAATTTCAATAAATAAATATAATATACATACATGTATAAAGAATCCTTAGTTGAACATGCCTATTAATTTTAAACCTTCAAGGTCAAGTCAAGGTCAAACTTAGGTAAATCTTTATTAAATATCAATGCAATAACTGAAGACGTACGTATTTAAGGAAGCTTTTTTATGCTTCATATCCTGGTTTAGAACTATGATAGAAACACACCCAGAAATTCCAAACTATAACAGAATGAAGTCAAAGAAGCTAGGCCAATCTTTAGCAGATCTAGTAAGATCATTATAGTCTAGTCAAACTAGGGGGAAAACACTAACTAATTGCAACAGTTTGTTTTTACGCGGGAAAATGAAGTGATATAACATATATACAACATATAAAAAGTTTAGAAAAAATTATTCAGGGGAAATTTTGTTTGAATCTAAAAATAAAAACCCCTTGCCGTTAAAGAAAAAGTCCGAATTTTCGGAACTCTTGCGCGTTTCGGGGTTTACCGTACGGTATACATTAATCGATCTACTATTTGTGCAATATTTATTCTATGGCAGTGCTCAACGTCTTCCTATCTATGAAAAAAGTATTAATTGTACAAGTAAAGGCTATCTAGTCAATTATAGAAAATTCCAATTAAATCTGACATTCTTTATTACGTATATATTTAGTAAAATCTGCGACATATACATATAGGTTTGACGACTAGGATTCAAGTTGCACTGATTTACCGAAATGTTGTACAAATTCAAATAATGATTTAGATATCTACTGAAACATAATCTTTAATACAATACACTAGTCTGTTAATTCAGCTGAAGTTTGTCCATGCAGTTTTAAACTTATAAATACTGTACAAGAATAATCTATGTCTAGCATGTACGATTTGCACCCCACCGTCCCCCCCCCCCTCCTTTTTTTCTCTTTCGATTGACATATATTTCGGATTGAAATTTATGAAACCATCATTTTCTGTGCATGAAAGTGATATTAAGTTGGTTTTCAAATAGCTTTTTTTTTTATCTATGTCTATTTAGCGAACGGTTCGAAATGTGAGGGGGGGGGGGGGGGGGGCTTACTGAGTTGTTAGGAACGATTACATTACACATTTTACGATAAAAATGATAAAGATCAATTATATATAGATTTTTTTTTACAGTACCATTCAAAAATATTTGTTAATGAAATAGTTTGTAGATGCATTAATGAATATCGTATTTGATCAACTCTCAGCAGTTATACAGACTCACATTACGCCGAACCGACAACAAATTACGCGCATACGCTAGTACGTGTGAGGAAATTAATCCTTAGATTAAACATGTTTATTCTTGTAAGTTATCAAGTTTTCAATTACAGTTAGATTGAAATGAAAATGAAAATTCTTTTATGCGTTTTAGTGAACCAGAATGCTTTATAATCACTTAAGTTACATGTCAGTATATATATATATAATAGCTATAATGTAGTCACCCCCCACACCAAGTATAAGTTATCGATTTTCATTATTCAAAATCAAAATGGAGAGATAGTGTTTGTTATATTATTCTATTAATAAACATATTATGGTAAAGATTCCAGTTGCCAAGTCAATTTTTTTCAAATAAAACTGGTCAATTAAAGTCAAAATATCGATTTTTAAAAGATATGTGCACGATAAACTCCGTAGCGCGGGAAATGGCGCGAGCGCGTTACTCGGACTTTTACCATCAAGCAGAAGCAGTTCTATAAATAGATTAAAACAAAACTTTAATCTTCAAATAAACAACTTTCCCCTTTATAATTTTTTCTAAATTTTTTGGAGGATGATTTATTTACTATAACAAACAAATAACAGTTGAATTTGTAACTGTTGCAATTAGTTGCCAAATTGACCGTTTTATCCGTACATTGACTAGACTATTATTTTGATATGAACCGATGACTCCAGCTTCCAAGGTATACATGTAGCTTTTCAACTTAGACTTTTGAAATTCGACATACTGATAAAGAATAATGAGAAGAGCATGCCTGTAGGTATTCAACTCTCATTATTTTCATAAAATGTACTTATTTTATGCAACAGAGTATTCATTGGTGAGATATTAAAAATCCCGAAATTTCAAAAGCTTTATACGAAATTCTGGCTTTGTATTAGTAAAAATTGTGTGCTTTGCCATAGAGACTTGTTGCATTTCTTCTACATATTTCTCCAGAAGTTCAATTACTTTTAAGGAAAATTAATTATAGGAAAACATAGGAATTGTCTCATTAATTTAGATCAAATATACAAAAACAATATAAAAAAAAAGAACGGAAAATTTGCTCAATAAGTGAAAATTGCACCTTTTTTGCATGGTTGCCGTGGCAACCGATGACAAAATATCAAGATTTTATTGATATTAAAATGTCACCAAAACTGTGAACTTGCTTTCTACATCAGAATTGACTGTTTATCTCTTTCATAATTTGAGCAACTGAATGTAGAGCATAAAGCATGGCATTGTTTTAGTTGTGTATCATTTCTAATTGATTGCATTGCTATGGAGATTTATTACATTTACTGAACATTTCTCAAAAAAAATTCAGAAATATAAATATCAAGTATAGGAAAATATCGGAACTGTCTTTTTAATTCAAATGTACATAAGCATCGAAAAAGTAAAGAATGTATCTTTTTTGCATGCTTTATATACCACAATTGGTTGTTTATCTTTCCCATGACTTGAGATACTTAATGTAAAACATATATCATGGCCTTAATACAGCTGTGTATCTGTAATAATTGCATGCGTTGCTATGGAGACATTCTTGCGTTTTTCTATATATTTTTCCAGAATTTCAATGATTTTGGGAAAATGGAATATTATTCACAGGAAAACATAGACATTATCACTTAGATTTACTTCAGCTTTTCAAAAACTCTAAAAAAATGACGGAAAATTTGAATAAAAAGTGAGAATGGTACCTTTTAGAGCATTGTTACCATAGCAACCAATGATAAAATATCAATATATTTTATATCTAAATGTCACAAAAAGTGTGAACTGGCTTAATATTCCACAATTGGTTGTTTATCTCTCCCATGACCTGAGATACTTAATGTTAAACATATATCATGGCCTCGTTACAGCTCTGTATCTGTAACGATTTTGTGCATTGCTAAGGAGGCATTCTTGCGTTTTTTCTACATATTTCTCCAGAATTTCGATGATTTTCAGAAATGGAATATTATTCAAAGGAAAACATAGGAATTACCACTTTAATTTACTCAAACTGTACAAAAATTCTGAAAAAAAGACCGAAAATTTGAATAAAAAGTGAAAATGATACATTTCAGGGCATGGTTACCATAGCAACAAATGATAAAACACATATATACTTGATATTTAGATGTCACAAAAAGTGTGACCTTGCTTAATATACCACAATTGGTTGTTTATCTCTCCCATGATTCGAGATACTTATCGCAAAAATCATATAACATGGCTTTGTTTAAGCTCTGTATCTGCAACGATTGTGTGCGTTGCTATGGAGAAGTTCTTGTGTTTTTTCTATATATTTCTCCAGAATTTCAATGATTTTGGGAAAATGGAATATCATTCAAAGGAAAACATAGAAATTATCTATTTAATTTAATTCAAATGTACAAAAACTCCTAAAAACGACGGAAAATTTGAATAAAAAGTAAGAATTGTACCTTTTCGGCCATGGTTACCATCGCAACCAATGATAAGATACCAATATAGTGGATATTAAAATGTTACAAAAAGTGTGAACTTGCTTAATATACCATATTTGATCGTTTATCTTGTCCATAAATTAAGGTACTTGATGAAAAACATATATCATGTAAAATGCAGATGTTGCCATGGTAACCATTTTTAAATTGAATTTATTTTCTTTAAACAAAAATAACATCTCTGGATTTTTTATATTTTTCTCAAAATGGATCAATGATTCATTACGGCCTGTTCCACTATTTAACTTATGCTGCGTTATTTTTCTATGAATCGTCAAAAATGGTGTATTTTTGTATTTTTGGAAAATGTCAAAATATGGACAGTTTGCAATAAAAAATAATACTTTTCCCCCATATTTCAACCAAAAAGTAATGTCTCATATCAAACATATATGTAAGTAGTTTTTCATCATATGTCAAAATATAACCCACCTATAGACTATCATTGTGAAAAACGGACATGAAAGTTGCTAATTTCAAGCTTGCAAAAGCCCATTTTCTGGCCAAAATGGGGTGGTATGGTTACCATGGCAACGGATGGCCATATACAAAAACCAATGTCATTTTCATTGTCAGGGGGTCAAACTTAGCTTACATAGTGAAAATCATCAAAATCTGAGATATGCGATTTCCGAGTTTTCTGAGAATTCTTTGATGCTTACAGAGAATGACTCTTAAGTGTACTTAACATACCATACTTGTTTACGATACTTAAAATGCAAACAATTGTGAAAGATCTTACCAAAGTTAGACGAGCCAACAATTGACATATGAGGTAGATTGTTTCCTTGTGAGTAGTACCAGAGACCTTTCACATGGAACGTCCACTTATCCCGGTAATATTCCATGAGTTGCACTCGGTTTTCCTGGTCATGATAACATACTGTCTGGAAAAATTTACGTGATATGGCCGTGTAGGTGTCAGGAACCTTGCCTGCTATACCACTAGCACCAAAAAATCCATTCACCTGTGAAATGTTTCAATGATATACATGTATATATTTATATTCATGTAGTAACCAGTGATCATGAATGATTCATAAAAGGTATAACTTGGTATGAAATTGAATAATCAATCAACCCTTGCCATACCTAAGAAATAATCACTTCATAGTCAATTTTATTCATCTTGGCATAATTATACATGCAATGTAAATGTGTACACTCAAAATCAAAACAAAGTAAAAATAAGTAAACTTTCAATGCAGGGGCTAAAATTGGCAAAGCAGTAGAAAATCAACAAAAATTGTTTGGTGATCTTAGAATACATCTTGATATACATGTACATGTGTGATGCATAATGAATGCAATCTGATAACAATACTCGTAAAAGTATGATTCCAAACAGAGAGATGCATGTAGAAACAGTGACAAATAGAAAGTGAGAGACCTTCATGTAGTTCAATTAAGTTACATTATACATTTGATATGTAATCTGTACCTGAGGTGATGCAGAGAGTATTTTATAGTTAGCTTCTGACTCGTGCACGATAATGTTCTTATACTGCTCTGTCAAGTTAAAATATCCCGACGCCAAGTAAACAGTGTCTCCCTCTGGTGTTGAATGAAACAGTCTCTTCATGCACTTCTCATCACTATCAATGCCAAACGGTCCCATTTGAATGAGAGGGTATACACATGTGTCAAGGTCAGAGTTCGTAATTGTTGTTGAGGACGATTTGACAGACTGTAAGAAGTTAAGGACCTCCTGCCTTGCTTTCTCTATGTAAGTCTTTCCATTATCTTCATCTGTAAATTAAAAATACATATACTTGGTGTTTCAATATTCAAATTCTCAGCCAGGATATGATTCTAAATACATTAAGTATCATATCATATAGGTTCACATAGAATATGAAAACTCAAGATTTTGTATGATTTTATGTACATTAGCATTGACTCCGCACAACATAAAGTGTTTCAATTAGGCAAAAAAAAAATCGTTATTAGTTTCTCAGGCACTGCTGCATCAGGAAAATATGGGCTGCATCTGGAATTTTTTTAGCACTTTTCAAAAATTTTCTGTTTGTTTTTTTTTTTTTAGTTTTTTACATTTGCTTAAAGCATTCAACTGACCGGGACATTAAAGCGTAAAAACGAGTGAAACATGAATGTCATCTCGATGCCAATTATGCCCAGCGCCACTTAAATCCTCCCTTGGTTGATCATCGGTGGATAAAGTGAAGGATGCACCTTGCACCAACTTTATGAGAGCATAGTCGCTGGCCATTTCGATCTTGGCAGTTGGGAATTTCCCTATATAGATAAGGCATACGTCAATACTTGCATGGAGGTAAAAAAAAAACTTCACTGCCTCATCATAATTTTTTAAAAAGTGCCGAAGAAACTAATAATTAATTTTTTTGGCCTTAGCTAGCTAATTGCAATGTGTCAATGAGATCGCTGTTAGTGTTGTACTTCGGAAGACTTTTAAGAATCGATTATCGATTTAAATCAGAAAACAAAAGTCCATGAAAAATGGAACATAAGAGATAAAAAAATTGTATTTTTCTGCATAAAATTTAGAAAACTTTGCTGAAAACAAAATATAACGCATTCAATTTCAAAGTGTCTCCCTAGCTGTTTACATGCAAGACAACAATTAACGGTTTATGTTACATATGAAAAGAGGAAAATAAATACCTTTACACAAAATACATTTCTTTCAGCGACAATCGATTGTAAGAAAATGAAATCGATAATCGGAATCGAAAGAGTTTTAGCGATCGACAATCGATTGTCGGCGACAATTGGTTCATCACTATTAGCTGTCAGAGTAAAAGAATCCATTATCAATATAGTAACTTAAAGGGACATCTCGCCTGAGTATCAGAAGATATACAGTCCAAAGTTAGATTTGTTGAGTATTGGATCTTGCAATTATTTCAATGCAAGGGTTGGTTTTCCTGTTTACCTACATGCAGAGTGGTGACTATTAAAAGACTACTTTACTCCTTCACTGATCAATTATCACTCAGGCATTCAGACTTTACATGTACAAATAGTAATGTTTACTTTAAAAACATTACATGCAAGTTGAAAGTTTGACACCTTTCCTTACCATCATATGGATGTGCATTCCAGCCTGGGTATAAACATGTTGTATCATCTGGTTTTAGTAAGAAGGAAAATTTCCCAACAGTTTTGACAACATTTGTGAAAAAGTCAGCTAGTTCTGCACAGTCTTTAAATAACACATAGCGATCCTGTCTGTTCACGAAGTACTGGTCACTCAAGTTTGCCCTTGTTTTTAAGAAAAGTAAAAACATATAAGAATCAACTGACCATTAAAACATCCACTTTGTATACATGTGATTGATTTCAATTATAACATTTTCTGAATTTCAAAGAACTCCAAATAGATTATGTGTGTTACTGAAGCTCATTTCCAGGGAAACTCAATAGATTGTACATGCATAAGTGACATCATTTGATTTTTCTAAGAATTGTTTCTCTCAGTACAAATAAAACATGATTCCACACAAAAAAAATTATAACAATCCAATGACATCACAAGCCTATTGTTTGTTCCCCTAGAGCTAAGCTTCAAATTTATAAGACTGGTTTGAATGGGCTTACATGTATTCTAAACGATTCAAGTAATGCTCTTATGATAAATTAAGCATTTACAAAGTTAACTCTCACCCACTGATGATAAAGCTATCATCAAACAAGTAGATCTTCATATGATTAAGGCCTATCACTTCATTAAATCTCTGTGGTATATACTGCCGTAACATCCCCCTCAGGTGTGGTGTGTGATACAGGTATACAGACACCACGTCCTTAAACTCCTCTAACAGAGGCGTCAGCATGGTACGTGATGTTACATCCTGTCCTCGGGATCCGCGAACGTAGTCTAACAATATGTGCACCTCAAAATCACCCGTACCACTCTCCTTAGCTGATTTACAGGCATGCCTTATAGCTTCCACCTGAAAAAGAGAATACAATCTTAATAATGTCACATGCTTATACTATTTCAATTTTCTAGTGGAAAAATCTGTGCAATCCTAAATTTCAGGATCCTGTCATCTTTACAAGGCTACATGTACTATGATAAACTAATGTACAATTCAAATTACTTGCAAAGTATTGTGTTTTCTGCTTCTTGAAAACTTCCATGAAATATAAGATATTTGGGGATTTTTATCCGTCCAAATAATAGCTATAGAGTGAGCTTTCACAGACCATATAATTTTTCATCAGGCACATCTGATAAAATTTAACTGATACTTTTCAGGAACTCTGTACTGCATGGCCAGTATATAAAAAAAATAAGATATAATAAAGGTACTTAAGAAAAATAATGATTTACAAAAGACATGGTATGATTGTGATATGATGATAGATCAAGTATCGTGTAGGATACAGATATAAAACTAGAAAGCTTATTGTATCAATATTTTTAAATACCAGATCCTGTTCTAGACTGCCTGTTCCTAGGTACAGAGATGCTATAACAATCCTCCTCTTGGCCTTCTTTGCTTTGTCCTGTTAGACATATACAATCATATCATATAATGTACATACATCAATAATAATGCTAATGATTTACATGGACCCTCAAATCATTCATTCATTAATTCATTCATGTTTGCATCCTCTTGCATTTCACAAAAAAATGGTATTAAAATTCCATCATTCAAATCTCAAATGTAAAGTGTTCAAATATTTAGAAAATATTTTTTTCAAAATTTAACAAATCAAACTTCTATGATTTTTATAATATACTAAAATATTTTCAAAATAGATTTTTTTTTTAGCTCTACTAGTCAAAGACCAGTCGAGCTTATGCGATACCATGTTGTCCGGCGTCTGTCCGTCCGTCTGTCTGTCTGTCTGTTAACAATTTTTTGTGATCGCAACTCCTCTGAAACCATAAATGATAGAAAGCTAATTCTTTTTGCATTTAGTTTGGTCCATGGTCTAGTTGTGCACCTGATATTTTGTTTGAGCCTCTGACCCCCAGGGTCTTGGAAAATGGGTGTGGTCATTTTCTCCTATATAAGTATGTAATCTAGTGAACACCAATTCTCAGAATGTATAATTGGTAGAGAAATAATTCTTTTTTGCAATATTATAAGTCTCTGGTCTAGTTGTGCACCTGATATTTTGTATGAGCCTCTGACACCCAGGGTCTTCAAAAATGGGTGTGGGCAGTTGCCCCTATACTAGTCTATGTAATCTTGTGAACACAATTTCTCAAAAAGTATAATTGATAGAGAAATAATTATTTTTGCAATATAATCAGTCTCTGGTCTAGTTGTGCTCCTGTTATTTTGTTTGAGCCTCTGACCCCCATGGTCTTCAAAAATGGCTGTGACCATTTGCTCCTAAATTCTCATAAAGTATAATTGATAGAGAAATAATTATTTTTGCAATATAATCAGTCTCTGGTCCAATTGTGCTGTCACCTGTTATTTTGTTTGAGCCTCTGACCCCCAGGGTCTTGGGAAATGGGTGTGGTCATTTTCTCCTGTATAAGTCTATGTAATCTAGTGAACACCAATTCTCAGAAAGTATAATTGATAGAGAAATAATTCTTTTTACAATATAATCAGTCTCTGGTCCAGTTGTGCACCTGATATTTTGTTTGAGCCTCTGACCCCCAGGGTCTTGGAAAATGGGTGTGGTCATTTTCTCCTATACAAGTCTATTATTGTAATCTAGTGAACACCAATTATCAGAAAGTATAATTGATAGAGAAATAATTCTTTTCCCAATATAATCAGTCTCTGGTCCAGTTGTGCACCCGATATTTTGTTTGAGCCTCTGAACCCCATGGGTGTGGTCATTTTCTCCTATATATAAGTCTATGTTACCTTGTGAACATCAGTTCTCAGAATGTATCATTGATAGAGAGATAATTCTTTTTGCATTATAATCAGTCTCTTGTCTATGTGTGTGCCTGCTATTTTGTTTCAGCCTCTGACCTCCAGAGTCTTGGAAATGTGTGTGGTCGTTTTCTCCTTTAAAACTCCATGTAATCTAGTGAACACCATTTCTCAGTAACTATAATTCATACTGCAGAGAGATATTTCTTTTTCCATTTCCATGAGTCTGTGGTCTAATTGTGTGCATGAGATGCTGTTTAAGACTGGCCTGTCTTTGAAAATGGGTTTGGTCATTTTCTCCTATTCAAGTCTTTGTAATCTTGTGAACACCAGATCTCACAAAGTATAATTGATTGAGAGCAAATTCTTTTTGCATTATTATGTGTTTGTGGTGTAGATGTGCATCTGATATTTTGTGTGAGCCCCTGTGCCCCAGGGTTGGGAAATGGATGTCAATTTAGTGAATTTAACAAAACAGCCAGTACAGCTTCAGTCTCATCAGAGACTTCTGGTTAATTTTGCAGAATGAAGGTAAATTGAATTAATTAAAATACATATGTATGTATAGAATTAATGTCACGTATGAAATTTACCTTTATTGTTTCATAGAATACAACTGGTTCTTTCAGTACATCTATTTGATTCCCATTCACATGAAATTTTGGTCCATATTCTTCAATCCATTGGAAGGTCTGGTCCACTTCATCCTTTGTGGTCCTAGTCTCAAGAGGCGGTGCTGCTCGTGCATTTTGGGACAACAGCCTACGAATAGAGATATAACAAAGTTAAGTATGTATTTAAGACATTTCCTTGTTACAATGGAGCAAAAAATCCTTATGCGTTTTTAAAATACATGCATCAATAATTACCCAGAAAATCTATTCCAAACATTAGTGAACATTTCCAAATTCTGTATATAAGATCCCTGGGCCGCACAGAAAATGTTTACACTAATACTGCTATTCCTAATGTTTTACAGAAATTATAACACCTCTTTTCATGGATTAAATGATTTGATCTAAGATAGTGTAATGGGTGGCAGTAAACAAGACCTTATTACAAGGAGAGAATACATCAAAATAGCGAGTCCTGTCACCTGAGTGGCCTCAGGCTATATACACCAGGAAGATATGAAATACTGTATATAAGATGTTACAGTACATATATATGTCTAAATACCCAGGTAAATCATACAATAATAACTGAATTATAAATGTAAAATGGTCAATATTAATTATATAGATCAGTATATATAATCAGTATACTTTTACAAGTATAGATCTACCATAAAGTATTGGCATGTTTTACAGTGGGTTTTTTTTAAATATATATATATGAACTTCCAAGGAAGGGAAAAAACCCCAAATAGTCATTTAGTGCTTTTCTGTAGGAATCATTTTACATCTTACTGTATCTTCATTTTTTCCCTGTCTTGAGGGCGTCCCCCCCCCCTTTCTTTTTTATTTTTGTTTTTTTTTCTGTGCTATTTGACAGACTGAGATGTAAACATGATATCCAAGTATGGAACATCAAATTATACATGTAAAAGAAACTCAAATAATAAGAGATTTATTCAATGTAATTAAAGAGCTCTCTAAAAGAATTAGAGAGCTATCTAATTGAATTAAAGAGCTCTTTAATTCTATCATTGACTATGGAGCAGAGCTCTTCAATTGACACCATTTATTGCACTCAATAATAGAATTAAAGAGCTCTTTAACTGAATTAATTGTGGAGCTCTATCAAAGAATTGAAGAGCTCTTTCATATAAGTAGAGAGCTCTCTCATACAAATAGAGAGTTCTTTAAAATCATAATTAGCCGATTGTTGTAATTAGAGAGCTCTTTAATTAGATTGAAGAGCTCTTCAATTCTTATATAGAGCTCTAATTCTTTTACAGAGCTCTTTAATTCAATTAAAGAGCTCTCTAATTCTTTTATAGAGCTATTCAATTACAATATGGAGATGTCACTGAGCTCTATACATGTAATTACAAAAAAAATTATGAATCGCAAGCGATATAAGTCGATCCCCACCGGCATTAATCCATGTCCTGCAACTCTGCCTTGACCTGCACTTACGCCAAAAGATGAAACCTATATCAATATGTGCATTAGAAAAGGTCTGGAAAACAGAAATTTCATCAAATTTGCTAAGAGGCCATACCTTTTGTAAGAACAGGTCAATTAACTTAATCTGTATCATACTATAATTTATCTTACATACCAAAAATCAGCTCAATATCTACAACATAATATTACAGCCAAGACTTTTGAAGAGAAGTCCAGAAACTGATAATTTCATGAAATATGATATAAGTCCAAGGGCATTACTCCTGTAAAAATGGGTCAACAGAAAACAAACTTAAACTTGCAAGATGTATTGTCATATAATTTTGTTCTTCAATATCTGCGAAAAACATGGGAAAAAACGGAAAACTGAGAATTTCATAAAATTTGTTGGGTCCAAGGGCCATAACTCCAGTAAAAATGGATCAATCTAATTGAAACACGAACTTGATCTGTATTACACTGAGATATATTCGCATACCAAAAATATTTTCAAAATCTGCAATACCATGGAAGAAAAGTCCTAAAAAATGGGAATTTCATGAAATTTGCTAAGTCCAGGGGCCATAACTCTTGTAAAAATGTAGTCAATCAAAACCAAACTCAAGCTTGATCTGTGTAACACTATATGTAATCACATATCACAAATTATTTCAATATCTACAACAACAGCCAAGAAAAGTCCGGAAAACTGAGAATTTCATGAAATTTGCCGAGTCCTGGGGCTATAACTCCTGTAAACATAGGGTAATCAAAGATTACATAGCTCGCCTATACAGGTTTTTGTCAGAAACCAGGTTAAAGTTTTTGAAAAGTAGGTCAAAGTCCATGGTCAAGGTCACTAGTTCAAAGGTCATGTTCTCAAATGAAAGGTATCGTCACAAGGTATCTACAAATGAAATATCAAAGCCCTACCCCTAATAGTTCAAGAGATATAGCCCAGGTTAAAGTTTTGTCTACAGACGACGACAACGACGAGGGTATGGCATTAGCTCTCCGGACTTTTTTGTCCCGGCGAGCTAAAAATGGGTCAATCAACATGATCAAAACAAAACTCAAACTTGATCTGTATCACACTAAGATGTATTAATTCACATATAAGAAATCATTTCAATATCTGCTTAAACATGGAAGAAAAGTGTGGAAAACCGAGAATTTCATGAAATTTGATAAGTCCAAGGGCAATTACTCTTGTAAAAATAGGTCAATCGGGACAAAACTCAAACTTGATCTGTATCACATTGAGATAATACTCAAATACTAAAAATGAGTTCAATATATGCATTGACAGCAAAAAAAAAAAGTCTGGAAAACTGAAGTGTGACGGACGGACGGACGGACGGACGGACAGACGGACGGACAAACGGGGTGGAAACTTTAAGTCCCCTCCAGCAAGCCAGTAGGGGACTAATAATTAAAGAGCTCTGTAAAAGAATTAGAGAGCTCTTCAATTTAATTAAAGAGTTCTCTAATTACAACAATGGGCTAAAATAATTGCATTCTTTCATAGAGCTCTGTAATTAATATTGAAGAGCTCTCTAATTCTTTTACAGAGCTCTTTAATTATCAGTCCCCTTAACCGAGCTCTCTAATTATTTGAGTTTCTGTTAATTCAATGGCCTTCCATATCCAAGAGAATTCAATTCTCAAGATAACACAATCTTTTATTGATATCTGTTATCAAGATATATGACTTTTTTGCTATCTCACTTACATTAATTTAAAAAAAGAAATGCAGCAGTTATTTAAACAAAAGGCCCAATTAAAAGCCACCTGAAAACTTTGTTCACTATAAATCAAACAATGTTGACTAATTCGGACAAAAAACAACAACACTTGTAGAGGACCATGAGTACCTCATACCTACCATGTTTCATGAATTTCTCAAAAAGTAGTTATGGAAAAGAAGCTGAAAATGTATGAAAATCATCCTCCCCCCCCCCCCTTCCTTTTTTCATAAGAAAAAAAAATCATAAAAAATCAAAAAAATTAGAATTTTAGCATAAAATACATATCAAAGCATTTAGTAACTTAAATATGACAAATGTGCAGTAAATGAGTATGTAAAATCATTCGCTTATTGAGTTATCTAAAGAATAGGGCTGGGACGATACTCCGATTCATCGATGCATCGCGATATTTTATTTCGCGATCCAAGTATCGATACACCCCGACGATACCTAAGTTAGAATTAACATAAAAATACGTGTTTGAATTTTCACGACTTTCATTTAAGTACTCAAGTTTAAATCCAACTTTTTTCAGTTTACATATAGATATAAACTGTACAGTGATTGGGTCAGGGAAGGCCACGCACCCTGCGACATAGTCCCATTCCGATCAAAAATGGCCTATGAAATCAGCAACTCGCTGCGCCCTGGTGCGCATTTTGTATGGTTTTCAAATCAATCTGAAAGTTCTGTACTCATATTTACGTTGTAACATAGATCTACACCAGAAGCAGTAACGTGAGGATCTCAGCTTACTGTACATGGCCAGTCAGAAGCACAAAATTCTTTATTATGTTCATTGACAATTGCTCCGCTCACCCGAAAGGTTCTTTGCTATATATTAAATGATACAATATTGATTTTTTCTCCGATATTCTTTTTTATCCTCTCTCTGCGCCCGAGATTTAAATCTCCAACGTCCACTCACGTATCTTCTCGACGTAAAGGTACTTGTGTATGCGTTCGTCCGTAAAATTATCATGGTCAGTCAATGAGTTCAGATTGAAGTAATGAAATGTACAGAAATGGCAATTGCAATCAACCCCCTTCCCTAATTTCAACAAGCTGTCCATACTTGGACACGAAAATACAGAATAGGTGGTTGAAAGTTTTATCTTGGTTGTTCTGTGATACATGCACTGTAACTTATTCATTGGAAATGGTAAAAATTTGGGAATATCTGATGTATTATACATACATTGTATGAGAAGCTTTTCGAAAATTGATCATCTTTGGAATAGCCCATTGATTTTGAGAATGGCCCATTGAAGTCCAAGTGGAAGGGGCCATAATTCCATTGAGAAAGTTTGTCTTCCCGATCACTGTGAACATGACAAAATTATTTAGAACCACTAGCACTGATTTTAGTATGATTTTTCCAATGACTTCTTACTGTTATTTTAAATGATTTTGTTTTTCAATTCTTCTAGTCAAATAACAAACTGTTATTTACTTTTTCATCTTTATTCTAGAAGGAAAGCTAGAAAGCTAGTGTTGAATAAATATAACAAGTTGAATGAAAAAAACTACTTATATAATGAATATATTAATACTATCAAATAGCTTTTTTGAGAAGGATTTATTAATTAACTTAGTATCGTGATACGTATCGTATCGGATATCAGGTATCGCGATACGTATCGGATCGGCTGGGTGCAGTATCGTCCCAGCCCTACTAAAGAAATAGTGCAAAAATGTGCATTTCTGACTATTAGACCAAAAGACAGCAAAAACACTTAAAATAAGACTTCCCAGTGGAACCAAAAATAACAACACTTCTTTAGACATCTCTCTAGACAATCCTGATGCTTTCCGTTTGTCAATACGCGCTTCAATTCTGAAGAAGAAGTTTGTCAAAGGAGGGTACATCCTGAGCTACTTTTGCCTGTGGTGGCGCCAGCTATTGGCAGATCCAGAGGAAAAACAACAACACTAAGTCTTGTAGAGGTCACTAGAGGACCATGAATACCTAATACCTACCATGTTTCATTAGAGATTTAATCTTTATGGGGGGAGGGGGGCAGGAACTGAGGAAGACTTTGCAAAAACAAGAGGCCCGAGGGGGCCACATCGCTCACCTGAGAACCATGTCCAATCTTTGATTATAATAGTATAACAATCTTAGATTATGATGTGGACACATGCTTAAGTTCTGTAAAAAGAAATTGTCAAAGGAGGGTACCCCACTTGACTTGAGTAATGCATGTGTCACCTGCGAAAGATAGCAGCATTTAAGGATCACTTTTATATAAAAGTGTGACAGACAGACGGACAGACAGACAGACACCGGACAAAGTGATCACTATGTGCCGCTATGCTTTGCATGCGACACAAAAAACCTCTCCTCCCTTTCCTTTGTACCAAGGAAAGTTGGATGAAAAATGAACAAAAAAAGTTCTAATGTTCTTTCTATTTCTTTTCATTATACATGCATATTTTAAAAATTATTTTCTAATCTTGAAATTATCTATCATGCCTTTACATTCAGTATAGTGAATAAAAATAACAAAGAAAGATATTCAGGACAGTGAATAAAAATTACAAAGAAAGACAACTCTGATTAATTTGAACAATCATCAAAACTACAATCAAAAATTGAAAAAAATTAAATTTGAGAATTAAAGTTATATCAAACCATTGAGTTACTTAAAAAGATAAATATTCAGTAAGTGATTGCATAAAAAAATCATTGAGATATTCAAAAGAAATAGTGCAAAATTTTGCAGTACTGACTAAGTCCGAAAAGATGTTGAACCCCCCCCCCCCACTCCTTTTTCACATAAGAAAAAAAATTCATAAAAATTGAAAAAAATAAAAATATAGCATAAAATATATTTCAAAGCATTTAGTAACATAACAATGATAAATATACAGTAAATGATTGCATAAAATCATACATTTATTGAGTTATTGAAAGAAATAGTGCAAAAATGTGCATTTCTGACAATGTCCGAAAAGACATCAAAAATGTGTCAAAAATTTGACTTTGGAGTCAAACCAAACATAACAACACTTCTTAATACATCTCAATAGATCATTCTGATGTTTTCGGTTTGTCAATACATGCTTCGATTCTGAAGAAGAAGTTGTCAAAGGAGGGTACCCCCCGTGACCTAATTTTGCCTGTGGTGGCGCCACCTATTGACGAATCCGAACAAAAAACAAAAACACTTGTAGAAAACCATTAGTACTTCATACCTACCAAGTTTCATTAAAATCTGCTAAGTGGTTCTTGAAGAGAAGCTGAAAATGTTTTAAAATCACCCCCCCCCCCCTTCCTTTTTTACATAAGGAAAAAATTCATAAAAAATCAAAAAAATAAAATTTTAGCATAAAATACATATCAAAGCATTAAGTAATATAAAAATAATAAAAATACAGAAAATGATTGCATAAAATAATACATTTATTGAGTAATTGAAAGAAAAAGTGCAAAAATGTGCATTTCTGACCAAGTCCAAAAAGACGTCAAAAACACGTCAAAAATTTGACTTCAGAGTGGATCCAAAAATAACAACACTTCTTAAAACATCTCTCTAGATCATCAAGACGCTTTTGGTTTGTCGATAAATAATTCGGTTCTGAAGAAGAAGTTTGTCAAAGGAGGGTACCCTCTTGGACCTAATTTTCCCTCTGGTGGCGCCACCTATTGAGGGATCCGGACGAAAAACAACAACACTTGTAGAAAACCATTAGTACTTCGTACCTACCAAGTTTCATTAAAATCTGCCAAGTGGTTCTGGAAAAGAAGCTGAAAATGTATTAAAATCACCCCCCCCCCCCCTCTTCCTTTTTTACATAAGGAAAAAATTCATAAAAAATCAAAAAAATAAAATTTTAGCATAAAATACATATCAAATCTTTAAGTAACATAAAAATGATAAATATACAGAAAATGATTGCATTAAATCATACATTTATTGAGTTATTGAAAGAAATAGTGCAAAAATGTGCATTTCTGACAAAGTCCAAAAAGACGTCAAAAACGCGTCAAAAATTTGATTTCGGAGTGGAACCAAAAATAACAACACTTCTTAAGACATCTCTCTAGATCATCCAGATGCTTTCGGTTTGTCGAAAAATGCTTCAGTTCTAAAGAAGTTTGTCAAAGGAGGGTACCCTCTGGGACCTACTTTTGCCTCTGGTGGCGCCACCTATTGAGGGATCCGGACGAAAAACAACAACACTTGTAGGGGACCATTAGTACTTCATACCTACCAAGTTTCATTAAAATCTGCCAAGTGGTTCTGGAAAAGAAGCTGAAAATGTATTTAAATCACCCCCCCCTTTCCTTTTTTACATAAGGAAAAAAAATTCATAAAAAATCAAAAAAATAAAATTTTAGCATAAAATACATATCAAAGCATTAAGTAACTTAAAAATGATAAATATACAGAAAATGATTGCATTAAATCATACATCTATTGAGTTATTGAAAGAAATAGTGCAAAAATGTGCATTTCTGACAAAGTCCAAAAAGACGTCAAAAACGCGTCAAAAATTTGACTTCGGAGTGGAACCAAAAATAACAACACTTCTTAAGACATCTCTCTAGATCATCCAGATGCTTTCGGTTTGTCCATACATGCTTCGGTTCTGGAGAAGAAGTTTGTCAAAGGAGGGTACCCTCTGGGACCTACTTTTGCCTCTGGTGGCGCCACCTGTTGAGGGATCCGGACGAAAAACAACAACACTTGTAGGGGACCATTAGTACTTCATACCTACCAAGTTTCATCAAAATCCCTTCAGCCGTTCTGAAGAAGAAGTTGAAAATGTGAAAAGTTTACGACGACGACGGACGACGACGGACGCCACGCTATAACAATAGCTCACTTGAGCTTTGCTCAGGTGAGCTAAAAATGTGATATATTAAATTAGGGAAAAAAATTTCCGGCCCAAAGTCCCAGCTAAAAAAGAAAAATTCCGGATCATGAAATTGCCCCCCCCCCTCTTCCACATGCCTGGTTAGTACTTTTAATTTTAGTACAAATAAAAGTGAAACAAACTTTTATTCAAAGGTACGAATTTAGCCTGTCTGTGTCGAGTATATTTTAAGTGAAAAGATTATAGGTTTCATATGCCATTTCAGAAGTTATAAAGTTATCTGTATTCTGTATTCCTACCCCCCCCCCCCCCTTTCTTAACTCTATAACATAACAGCAAATCATAGATTATAACCTCTGATCATTATCTTTTTTTTTTTTTTCTTTTTTAGAATTTCTTGTTTTGGGCGTTTCGAATTTCCCGCCTTTAAAAATCAAGCTCATTCGGAACATATCTAGAGTGTACAAGATGCAAAGCCGTACATTCGACAGAAAACATGTTGGTTAGGCGCGTGGACATTGAACTTGGTAGCGAATCTCAGCGAGTTGTTTTTTTTTTTTTCCTTCTGTATTTTTTTCAGTCATCATATATTGCATAGGTAGATTAATTTCAACATGCCAATGAAAAATCACGAGAAAATATTACGCAACCTGCAGATTTCATGTGAAACAAAATTACAAGATCACAGATCTGATATATGGAAATAAAACTATGGGCTTAACAGAAGTACCTGAGTCCGCCTATAACTCGCAAAAACCTTTTCAGGCGGAACTTTGTGCATATCATTGCAATCCTTACATTACCTCATTGGTTGGCTACCGAGGTATTCTGCAAGAACGGAAGCACGTTCTTACGAAAATTTCCGAACGATGTCGGGTGAGAGTTTACTTAGCAACGACTTGACGACATGCTACGATCACCATTGGTGACATTCCAAAGCTAAGCAGGGACGAGTGGGTGAGCGTTAGAATGAAAGTTTGGTAGACATTTCGATAATTGATATTTACGAGGTAAATATTCAAAGACAAATTTAAAATGGCATCTGATCTAGAACTAAACGACACTCGTGTCGAGTTTATTGCTGACTATGTTCTCAAGACGCTCAAAATTAAACCGGACAAATGGTCGAAAATGTACAGCTTGGAGGAGGTCAGACAGAAATACATGGACTTTTTTGAAAAGCCAGATATACTCAGCCTTCTTGTTATCGCCAATGCTGCTGGAGGTTTAACAACAGATTATGAGTGGCCATCTAACCCAAAAGCCAAGGCTTGCTACTTTGTGAAGAGAAATAAGGAGCCTATCAACAAAGAAACAAACCTCAGAACTGCTTTCTTGTATGGTGATCTGTCATACCAGCCTTTAGATCAGCTATCTGCATTTGTTGATGAGGTATATGCATTTACTAGATATAATTGAATTGTTTTGTTTTGTTTTTTCCTTACATGTATTCCCTGACCAATAAACTGAACATAGAACTGCCTTAAAATTGTTCATTTTAGGTTACTATCTATCTATCTATCTTCCTGTACTGCCGACTCCTCAACATTGAGTATTATGGCAGGAATTTAAAAGCGCAATGCATGTTTGAAAGGAGGGTGATAGTAAAAATGTGAATAAAAGAAAAGTGTGAAGAGAAGATAGGTTTTGTTAAAAGGAAAGACAGAAAGAAAGAGAGAAGAATAAAGTAATGAAGAGAAGGGGCTAAAAACTGACCAGTATTTACTTTCTGGGACTGATGTGCTCAATGGAGCACACAGCCTCTTTGAAACCAACCAGAGTCAGGTTTGCTGGGATGGTTGGCTAATACACACTGGATTCACATACTGTACCTTCGCCTTTATTTAGTTTAGGGACAGAAACTTCATACAAGGAAATTGCGAACCTATAACTATTTGTTTCTTTCATTTAGTTTGTAAACTGATTTCATTCCTGTACAATTTACATGTACAGTCTAAAGCATCACTGTTGGGTCTGTGTGTTTGTGTATTAGTATGCGTGTTGATGTGTCTCTTGTAAACAGCATGATGGAAGACAATTTTTTAAGTAATCATCATAGAAACATCAAGCCTTCCACAAATGTTCCCCATAAGAAGAGGGGTCTCGATTTTTTTTTTTTTAAAAAAACCTACTTGCCACGGGCAACTCATGACATGAAATTTACTTGCCCGAAACAAATATCACTTGCCCATAATTGGCATAAAAAATCATACATGTATGTTAAGAGAAGGATAGATATCAGCTGCAATTTATTTTGAAGGCTGTGTTGAAATGTGGCATAATAGAAATAAATCAATAAAAAAGCTTTTCTAAGAAGTAGGAAATATGTAGAAAGAAATCTGAATGAAGAGGGAAAATATCTACTTGCCCACAGGCAAGTGAACACCTGCTTTGCACTTTCCCGACCTAACTTTTCAATTGCCCCGGGCAACAGGAAATGGGAATTCTAGACCACTGAAGAAGAGGATGAACCCTTTTGATTTTCAAGGTCAAGGGTCAAAGGTCAAGGTCACTGTGGACTTTGGCTTAAAATCTTGTGAAAACATTATAAAAGTCAAAGCAATTGATTTTCAAGGTCAAGGGTCAAAGCTCATGGTCACTATGACTTGATTTTGATATTTTTGCTGATAGCATAAAATATGCAATTGCATTGCCTTTTTTTAAACTAAGTATTACTGCTCCCAGCACAAAATTTGCATTATGACATCAGGATTTCTGTGTGAAGATACTGTAAAATTAAAAAAAAAGGTGACTGTAGTCATGGTAGTGTTTACGCTGAGTTAAAATGTACTTCCCCAATTTTCCCTATTATATCAAAGCACACCCTCTTTCTGGAGGGTCTATGATGCAAAACACTTGGATATAGGAATTGGACTTATCCGACTGTGGTAGGATTATTTTACCAGGTATACCCTTGAAAACTAATATAGTCCTGGTCACCTAAACTGAACAAAGGCTGATCCTGCAAAGCCTATAAGGTGCAAATGCCTGCAATAAAAAGTACAAGCCTGCAGGCTTTTGGATGGTATTATACTATGGATACTTACATTGAAGTATTTTCCCGCACCATAAAAATCACATAAAAAATATTTTAATCTATAATCAATCAAAAGACTTATCTGATGAATCAATTATTATTTTTCCATCTGATTCCCAACACTGCAATCTGTCTGTCTGCCTTTCAATTAGCTGCAATAAAAAAAAAGTATGAGGATAAATTAGATCAATAGAAATTTGAAATTAAGAAACTCAAAAAATCTTGTTTATACTATCTAAGGTGAATAAATATAGTTTTAATGTCCAATTCCATCGTATGAATCATTGCATGGTGAAAATGTTAATACAGTTCTATGCTAAGAACTAAAACGTTGAGATAATGTGTATGAGCCTGAGGTCATCTCCAAATCTGTCTGTGTGGTAGTCACACTTTCATATATTACATTCAGAGGTTACTAATCTGTTCTATATCAAAAAAAAAATTTTGTACAATTATTTGTAGAAAGGATTAAAGAAAATAATAATGAAAAAATGTATCCATTAGGGAAGAGGTTCAATGCTGTTTAGAATTTTTAAATTACAGAAAACATGGTCCCTGAACCATCTGTACCACTTACTTACATGCCTGCGCAACTCAGATGTAGTGTGCAACTCACTTCAGAAATTGTCAATGATTTAATCACTATTTCATCAAATTTATCTTGAACATTTTTCAATAAATTATTTAGTATTTACATCCTTTTTTCTATCCCCTTTTCCTTTAACATTAAAGATATTAAAGGGGATTATGTAGAAAAATAATGCAGAATGTCCTAAATAAAATTCAAATCCTTAAATAGTCATGTACGAGGCTCACAACATATCAATCAGCCCTCGTACCTTGGTTTTAAAATGACAACATTCAAAGAGATTTTTTGAGAAATTTTGAAAATTATATGTATGATATAAGTTGAAATGTTACACAATGTATTGATCATGTTTATTAGTGACACAGTCATTTATCATATAGACATATATATGGAAGTTCATGTATTTTATTAAATTTTATGTACATTTATCAGGTATAATTATTACATGCAAACATAGGTTATTAAATAAGGTATACATGTAATTGTATGCTGTTGGCAGTTTTACAACACGTGTAATCAAAGTGTAGTGCAAAAGATTTAAAATTAAGTAAGCAGCTCTGTTATGGACCAACTTGAAGTACAAATGATTCAAAATTGAATAGTTGTGAAATTTAAACTTAAGCCTTAACAAACATCTACGTCAAAAAAAAAAAAAATTGTAATGAATCATATGTAGTACGTAATGTACATGTGTCATGTAATAAGATAAGGCTCTCTATGCTTTAAAAATTGACTGATATAATTTGGCAAAATCTCAAATTCCAAACTGTGTAGTTTTGCAAACATACTATTAAAAGATCAAACTTAATTCTTGTGCAATGTGATTCACATGTCCAAAAAAAGGACATGCTATTGCTCACATGAATCATTCTAAAATTAGATATATAATTTACTTAAACAAGATACCAATAAACACACTACATAATATGTAGTTAGTAAGAAAATCAATTTTAATTCCAATAAAAAATCTTCAATATGAATTTGATCTTAACGAGGCCGTCTACAATTAGAAAAAAAATTGATGATTTTGAACTTCCAATTTCTTTTTCTTAAAATTATATTTGAAGTACAACAAATAAATAAGATGAATTTGATTAAAATCTCTTGTGCAGAAATATGAAAAATGTGAGAAAAATCATTATTTTGCAGTAAAGCCCCATAAGTAAGGTCTCATTGTAAGATGCCATTACCTTTGAGATGACCCCTACATAATACTGAACGGTCAACTTCTATTTTCTTTCCCATAAAATGAATTTTATAATACTACAATTACTAGTATATTATCCGAATTTAGTCAAAATACCTTGGGTAGAATTTCATCATTTTCTAATTAGACACAGCCTTGTTAATTTTAAAGTTTAGTCTATTTCTAATTTTTGTAATATCATAGTAATTCATGGTCATAGTATGTAATACTTGCATGAAGTTTCCCTTGATGTTGTGATATCATTGTCAATTTGACATAAAATGTAATATTGTTGTTTTATTATGAGTAATTGCAAGTCCTTAACAACAAAATGTCATGGTCATTTTTTGAAAGTAAGCATCTTTTTTTGTCTTCAAGAAATTCTAGTAGGATTTATAGTTCGATAAACATGATAAAAATTAGAATTAACTTTTTGGTGACAGTTTGAATAGTATGATAATGTTTATTTTTAGGTATTGGTGCCTCTGTTGTCCAATGACAGGAACCATGAGCAGTGGCCGCAGGTTGTATCCCAGGACGTTACACGTCACGTCCATAACCTCAAGAGTAATGTCTACGTTGTATCAGGACAAGCCAAGGGCAAAACTCTTCTCCCTCTCCCAGTGGGTGCCTGAGAAGGTGGAGTCCATGGACGAAGAAAAGTTAGTGTAACAAACATATAGTTTATTTCAAGTATTAGAATTTGTTTCATTTCTCAAGTAGCCTATGAGGAAACAACAAGTATAAATTTATTTAGTTTCTCAGAAATGAAGTGAATTAGCCAGTAATCAAGATGTGAAAGCAACAAGTACATGTATAATGAATATGTTGCGGAATTTTGTAAAATTATATATTCACTTGATAGAGAAGGACTTGACCGTGCTCTTATCCATGCCATTGAGTCGGTGATTATTGACTGGACACATCAGATCAGAGATGTTCTGAAGCGAGACTCCGCCCAGCCCCTCCTAGAGGGACTCAACCCCTCTCCCTTTGTGGAAATAGAATTCTGGAAGAACAAAGCAACAAACTTGGAATGTATTTATGAACAGGTATCAAGTCCAATTTATTTAATGCTTCAGGAATGTGAGAGAAAAATGTTGAGTTTTACTTTGAAATTATTTCATGAATGCCATTATTATAAATGAACTTAGATCTAGCGGATAAAGATGTCTTTGCTTGCATTGTAGCTGAGAGACCCACGTGTGAGGAAGATGGCGGAGGTGTTGGAAAGAACAAATAGCAGTTACTTCCCCACTTTCAAGGACATCTTCAGGGATGTTGTTGCAGGTACTCTATTTATTTTTCTTCTTCATGTGATGTGTAACCTTGAAATGTGTAGCCTTTCATTCAGTACAGTACATGCTATGCGACTTTAATTCTATGTAACTTTATTTTGTTCTGTTTGATATTATGATTCACTTTGTCTTGGTCATGTGTTTGTACATTGTTTCTTCTTGAAATATTACTGACTTCCTCAAAATTTCGGTATATTTGTGTAACTATTTTACTGACATGTCGATGAAAGTACAAATGATATGTTACTTCAGCATCTTTAAATTAATCATGCCTTTTGTCCTAACTTTCAATCATTTTACAGCTCTGACTGAGGCCCAGGATATCAACATCTACCTGAAGCCTCTCCGTCATCACTTTGAGGATTACGAGCAGGCAGAGTTTGACGAGTGTATCCCAATGCTGGCCCCCATGATGCACACAGTGTGTCTGACCTGGGCAAATTCCGAGTACTACAGCACTCCCGCCCGCATCATCATTCTGTTACAGGAGATGTGTAACATGATCATCAATATGGTACGGCACTACCGTTAAGTTATATATGTGTGTAGTGTGTATATGTGTGTAGTGTGTATATGTGTGTGAATGAGTAAAAACAAAACAAACTTAGAAAAAAGAGTCATTTGAAATGCAATTGAAAAGTTGGTTCTGATTTTGTTGTGTAGCAATTTTGTCCTGTATTCTATAGCTGTTTGCTCATTGCTGAATGGGATACTTGTCATTCAGTAAACCATTTGGTCTTCATTAATGTATTGATAGATCACATGAAGAAAATTTCTTCTATTGGTGGATGCTTATGATACCTATAGCAACTAGATAAACCTGAAAACTTTACCGGTATTCAAATTTTTTTTTTACATTTCATCATATAGTGATATACATGTATATCTTTCATTGCAGGCTCGCAATTTCTTGGATCCAACTGAGATCTTCAAGGGTGAAGTTGAGGAGACCATTGAGAAAGTGCGTAAAGCATGTGCCGTACTGAAGGCATACAAAGACACGTATGAGGATCATAGAGAAAGACTGAAAAGCTACTTCCCTGAGGGTACAGAGCCACGCCTTTGGGAGTTTGCCCCTAAACTGGTGTTTGCCAGATATGACAAGTTTGTGGAAAGAGTTGAAATTGTCAGGGTAAGGTCACATTGAATCCTGTTTAAACCAGTTATCCCATTTCTACTCAAATATAATAGTTCGTATTCCAGAAAATATGTGCGTTCCATACATGTATGTTCTATTTGCTCAACTTTAGCATTTAAGCATAACTTTTCTTATCCCTACATTTGTATTAAATGTTTGGGTCATATCAGTCAATTGATATATTTACTCTTTTAGGACCTGATGGAGACAGCCTTGGAGTTCATTAAGCTAGAGAAGATAGAACTCGGAGGTATTAAGGGTAAGATGCTGAGTCAGCAGGTCGTACAGCTGTTTGAGGAGTTCAATGAGCAGTTCAAGGTCTTCACCACCAAGGATTACGATTCCCTGGACCCAAACCAGAATGTAAGCTCTAAACAAATAAGATAATAAAAAAATAACTGTGTCAAAATATATGCTGTAATTCTCCGAAATCTTGACATTTGTAGAAAAAATTTTTTTTTTTTACACAAGACAGGTTAATAATGATAGAATATGCCTTTTCACACAATCAACATGCTAACCTTTATAGTACAATTACATTTGCGTCTTTCTTCTACAGGATTTCATGGATGATTACAAGCATTTCTTAGAGAAGGTCTGTGACTTTGATCGCAGACTGGCCACCATTATCTGTCAGGGATTTGATGACTGTGCATCGATAGAATCAGTTTACAAGGTGAGTCTTCAGATAGAATGTTCAAGTACTGGATAATTTGATAAGCATACAGTTGAATGCATAAAAGACCTTTTTTTAGATACATGTACTTCTTCTTCTTAAATGACTGCTTTCAACATACATGTATATTGGATTTAAGATCACTTGGGTTGTGCAGACTACTGGTAATTGATGGATCGCCAATGTTCCACATTGCACCTGTTTGTGGATTTATTCATTATGACATCCTAATAAAATTGACCATCAAAGCATTGTCTAACAGGCCATTATAATGTGAAAGTCTGCCAGCAGATGCAATGTTGGACATTGGGCGATCCAGCAATTATAAACAATTGCAAACTAAGGCAGTACATGTAATTGCTTAAATTTACAGCCACAGACATCTGGAAACTTTGTGAAGTTCTTTATTATACATGTACATGTATTTATATCCTTTAAACTTTTTTTTTTTTTTTCAGTTTGAAATCAATTGAATCATTTTTTTTCTGATTTTTCAAAGTCACACAATATATACATGTAGGATTGAAAAAATGTATAAGCAGTTATATGATGCCATAACATACATGTACATTTACTATCTGTTTATACAGTAATGTTTAATTTGCTATTTTAGCTGTTGGACATCATGGGATCATTGTTGGAGAGACCTCTGATTAAGAAAGATTTTGACAGCAAGTATCCAATGATCATTGACTTGATGCTGGACGAGATGGACCAAGCCAAGGAAATCTACGATTTACAGATGTCAAAGAAAAAAGATAGTGGAAAGATTGACTTACATACAAACATGCCCAAGGTAGCCGGTAGTCTTAGATGGGCGATGGAACTACGACAGAGAATCTCTGCTCCCATGGTCAACTTCAAGCATCTGGAACATCCGTAAGTAACATAATGTGAGATGAGTGAAAACTGAAATTTGTCGTTTGTGTCATTAAGTCATTTACATGTATATATTGCCTTTTAGATTGTGACATTAGTGACTTCCTAAGTTTTGTAATTTTTTTTTATAAATCCTTTATTGAATTATTCTTATCTTTCAGATGTATGGAAACTGAGAATGCCAAACTTGTCTTCACCAAGTATGAACAGATGTTGGATTTGCTTGGAGGGTGGGTCTTCAGGATTTCATAAAAATGTCCCTTCTTTTACATGCCTATATGAACATAAACTGAATAAAAAAGTAAATTATTAAAAAAAAAAAACATGTAATATAGGACATTGGTTTTGTGCCTCTGTCCTTACATTATCTCATTTTCATTGATTAGAGTGTATGTAATTTTCCCCAATATACGTGTAATATTTCCATCATTGTTTACAGTTGGGAAGAAGTCATCTACAAGGAATGGGCAGCAGGTGTTGACGAGGCTTGCTCCTTCAATCTGAACCAGCCACTCATTGTCAGGAATGAGGAGACCAAACTGATCCAGGTGAACTTTGACCCACAGCTGACGGCAGTCTTAAGAGAAGTCAAGTACCTGGAATCTGGTGAGAGAGAGGACATTCCCAACAGTGCCGCAGAGATGTTCAAGAAGAACGACACCCTATGGAAGTTTCTGACCAATCTTGACCTGACCGTGCACCTCTACAACAAAGTACGTAACACCATTCTGGAGGTGGAGTACCCACTGGTAGAGGGTCAGTTACAGGACATAGACGTACAATTACAGCAAGCCGAGCAGTCACTCAACTGGGAGAGCAACAGTAAGTCTCAACTTATTACACATGGAATGAAAATAAAGAATTTACCAAGTGACACTTTTCATGATAGAATTTGATAGTAATTGTTCAGTGTTTGCCCCAAAGGAATATTGTATTGCATGTTTGATCTTTGATTTTTGTCCTATCTATTCTATTCACTGATAATGATTGTTACTTTTCATTCCTTTACTTGTATATTTTAAGAGATGTTGAATTCATTCATAGCAGGCAAAAACCATTTGATTCCCTATCAATCACAATTAAGGTTGATAACCTTCACATTGACCTATTTCCTAGAAATTGCAATTTGTTTTCTTGTGCGTGATATTTTACTAAAACATCAGAAAAAATTTAATTTGATGAGTGGAATATAATCAAGAATTTCATGATTTTTCTATAGATGTTTGGGAATACATTGAAAGACAAGAGATCAGGTGATTGACCTTGAATCCAGGGTGCAGAAAGCCAAGAACAATGTAGAAGACATCAAACAGCTGATGGCCACATGGAGCAAAGATTCTCTCTTTGTCCGCAAGGAGGAGAAACACGACGTACTGCTGAACTTGGATGACAGGAAGGACAGACTGGCCAAGAGATACGGAGAAATCAAGGACATCGGTGCAAAGATCCATGGTTTGGTCAAGGTATTAATATTTTCTGGGTCCATTCTGAGTTGAATAAAATGAAATATGGTTAGTTGACTGACTGAATAAGTGGTTTTGTACATTATGTACTTGTCTGTAGCTCTTGTGAAATTGAAAAGAAGAGTTCATATGGTACTGTGTGTGTGTGGAGAGATTCTTGTATTTGAAATAAAATCTTTTTGTGAATATTGAAAATTGACTTCCCAATTGCATGAACCATTTACAACACATAATTGTAGGCCAACCTGGAGTTCTTCAAGGCTGACGCCAACACTGACATCTGGAAGGCTTACGTTGACTACGTAGATGAGATGATTGTGGATGGATTCTTCAACACGATCCATTGCAGCTTGAAGTTCCTGCTTGAGAACACTGACCTGAAGAGTAATCCAGACCCTCTTTTTGAGGCCATTCTGGAATTACAGGCCCCCGAGATGGTCTTCTTACCGTCCCTGGACTATGGTGTAGCAGATGGATTCTACGACCTTGTTGACGGTCTGGTTGGTGACATCTACAAACAAGCATCACTGATCGAGCGTTTAGCGACACACAGTGGACAGGAGCACTATCAGCCAGATCTGGAGGACATGGAAGAACTGAGTGACATGCGCCAGGAGCTGATGGACAGGATCCAGAACATCATGAACAAGGCTTGTGAGTACAGGAACTCGTTTGACAACTATGCCTACCTATGGGTAGATGACAGGAACGAGTTCATGAGACAGTTCCTGCTGTACAACCATGTACTCACCCAGGAAGAGATAGAGCAACATGCAGAAGATGGTGTCCCAGAATGTCCACCAACACTCAACCAGTTCAAAGACCAGGTGCAATACAAATATTTCTTTTAATTTTTCTAGTGAAACTTCCTAGTGTAGTTAAATGATACTTACCTGGTATGTGTAAGCATTTCAATTAAAGGAAAGTCATGTATGAGTCTGCAAAATTATAACTGATCATACTTGTATACATTTAATTATGAATTTTCTGGTCTAAGCCTTGTAGTTTGCCATAAAAGACTGTAGATCTGGAAAAGGAATTATTATTTCAGATGTAAAAGTATGTTATGAATTATCTATAGGTTTCATAATTGTAACTTCACATCCCTTTTCCTTGCAGATCAACACGTATGAGAAGATCTATGAGGAGGCTGAGCAGATTGAGCCCATCCAGATCTTCGAGGATTGGTTCAGAGTCAACTCCAAGCCATTCAAACAAGCTCTACTCAACACAATCAAACGCTGGAGCTTCATGTTCAAACAACATCTGATTGACCACGTCACAAACAGGTCTGCATCTCTCTCATACATCACATGTGACAAGTTCCTTATTGATAAATTACTTGGTCAAGTTCAATACGTATCTGTTCTGCAGTTTGATTGTACCATGAAGGATGTTGAATTATTTTCTTTTTGGAATATAACATTTATGAAAAAGTTGCCTGGTTTTGCATGTTTAATTCCTTAAAGAGGGTTTTCACACACTAAGTTACACAAAATCATACTAGTAGCTTATAACTTAATAGAAACTTAATATCCTATCATCTTTGTCACATGATTTACGATGTACAGTGTAAATTTTGAATTTTAGTCTGAAGGAGCTAGCAGAGTTCATCAAGACCACAGACGGTGGTATGTTGAAGCCAGTCGAGGAGGGTGACTACAAGGGACTCGTGGAGTGTATGGGCTTCCTGTTTGCTGTCAAGGACAGACAAGCCACGACAGACGAGATGTTTGAACCTCTGAAACAAACCATTGAACTTCTGAAAACCTACGATCAGGAAATGCCTGAGGAAGTTCATCAGCAACTACAGGTGATTGATTCACAAAAGATGTTTAATGTTTTTTATGGTTCCTTGGCTTTCATTTGTCAATAGACCATTTTCTAATCATTATTTTGGAGCTCTAAACGTCCAGGATTATAACATTTTCCAAAGGTTTTCATTGTTAGGACAGAGTAAGGTTGTATCTATAACAATGACACCATAATGAAAAACAAGACCAAAGTACGTCAGGTCTGACATACAGTATTGAATTCCATAATTTGCAAGATCAGAAATTGTTTATTTTCTAAGACCTTAGTTCATTTTATGAAATTAATTTTGTCAAAGTTCATGTACCATTGATACCTTAACTTTCTTGAATTTCAACCATTGCAGAAGTATAAGGTATCAGAACAGCTGCATGTACATAGTGATATTTCTTTGAATTCTTTAACATTTAGGAACTACCAGAGCAATGGAACAACACCAAGAAGATTTCCATCCAGGTCAAACAGCAGGTGGCACCACTACAGGCTACAGAAGTTGCCAATATCCGCAGGAAGTCTGCTTCATTCGACGTCAATCAGCACAAGTTCAGAGAGAAGTTCAGGTCCATTCCTCCATTCAGATACGACTGTGACAATCCATACAAACATATTGACAAGGTCAGTAGAGGTCTGAAGTCATTTCATATTGTGATCTCTTAGATACAGATTACTACATGTATACTTTCTTTGTGTTATACATAATGAGACTACCCTTATAATCATGTGAGATTTGCTTTACAGTATCATGAAGAGATTGCAGGCATGGAGAAGGAGATGTCAGAACTTCTTGACTCGGCTGGACTGTTTGAGGTCAATGTGCCAGATTTCAAACAGCTCAAACAGTGTCGTAAAGAGATCAAACATCTTAAGACTCTATGGGATTACATCATCATGGTGCGTAGCAGTATAGAGGACTGGAAAACAACATTCTGGAAGGAGATCAATGTGGAGCAGATGGACATGGACTGTAAGAAATTTGCAAAGGACATCCGTGCCCTGGACAAGGAGATGAGAGCCTGGGACTCTTACTTGGGACTTGAGAACACTGTCAAAAACATGCTTACCTCACTGAGAGCTGTGAGCGAGCTCCAAAATCCTGCCATCCGTGACCGCCATTGGCAACAACTTATGGTTGCTACCAAGGTGAGACAAAGATAAGGTTACTTCATCAAGTTCTACAGAAATGGGAACAATTATCTGATAAAAATAGAACACTGTCATCTGCACAGTCAGAATGATATTTCAAGTGCATAAGACATGTTAAGGGTTAAACTCACTGTGACCATCAATGTGAAAAGTTATATGAGTTGTTTGGTATCTATCATTGCATCTAAATTTAAAGAGAGTACAAAGTAATTTTCAATTTATCATTAACAAATTTGTACATGGTTTTCATGATCAAGGTCATATTTTATGTCAGACCTTTTACATGGGACAAAAAAGGAAAAAAATTACAGTATTACATTGTACATTTATGTACTTAAATGATTAACAGAATGCCACTGGAGGGGTAGGTAGTTCATGCTCACAGTTGTGTTCATGTTCTGTATTGAAAAGCATTGCATTATGTGAAGTTACAATCTATGCATGAAATTATTCAGTTTTGTGTTGAATCAATATTAGCTATGCATTTTTCAGCTTTCACATTTTCATTTCATGTGCATGAGATGTAAAAGAAAAATATAGATGATGGAAAAAATCAAAAACATGTTTGTAATTGTACACCATAAATGATGAATAAGTAGTCAAGTGCACTCTATTTAAAAAGAATTTCACATTTTAATTTGACGGTGATTTATGCTAAAGATTATATATATTCAGTCTACAAACAGAATTTTACACAAAGTTTACATTCTTATACTAAATGTTGGAAATAAACAAAAATATTTGCACATGAAATAACATACTAAATTTTTCAGTAGTGAGTAAAATCTTTGTACATGTTCCAGTTTTCTCATAGAAAAAAGAATAACATCTTTATCACATAATTCCTCAATAGGTACGATTTGTTATGGACGAGAACACGACATTGGCCGACCTTCTGTCCCTGAACCTACATGACTTTGAGGATGAAGTACGAGGTATCGTAGACAAGGCCGTCAAAGAAATGAGCATGGAGAAGGTACTTAAGGAGTTAGACGTCACTTGGACAACTATGGAGTTTGAACATGAACCACATCCAAGGACAAAGATCACTATGCTCAAAACGTCAGAGGAACTTATTGAAACTCTGGAAGATAACCAGGTAAATTATTATAGAAAATAAGTTACCTTCGGTCATGGTTATAGATTGTAATATGCTGTAGTTATGGGACTTAGGAAATGCACTTTGTTATTGTAAGGATTTAAAAAGAATAAGAATTTTAAAGTGTAGACACTATTTAGCCTTCATTCTACTTGTACATGTATGTCAAAACTACTGTAAAAAGTTTGTAAGATAGATGTTCTAGATTTTATATTAAACTATGTTCCTCCAGTTATTTCATTCTATGTTTTTTGTCTTCCAGGTACAACTACAGAACATGCTATCATCTAAATACATCGCCCATTTCTTGACAGAGGTGTCATCATGGCAGAAGAAACTGTCCACTGCCGACCAGGTCATCTCCATCTGGATGGAGGTACAAAGAACATGGTCTCACTTGGAAAGTATCTTCATAGGATCTGAAGATATCAGAAACCAACTGCCAGAAGACTCCAAGAGATTTGATGGCATTGACAATGACTTTAAGGTAAACAACAAGATGATTCATGTTATAGTAGAATAGAATATCAAACGTACTATTCAAAGACATCATGAATTATTTACATGTATGTGTACATCCCTAAAGTAGAATATAACTGTAAGTGGTTTATTTTCTAGGAACTTGTGTCAGAGATCGAGAAGACAAAGAATGTAGTTGATGCCACCAACAAACCAAACTTGTACGAGAGACTTGAAGCCCTCCAAGGGCAGCTAACTCTGTGTGAGAAAGCGCTGGCAGAATACCTGGAGACCAAGAGATTGGCTTTCCCAAGATTTTACTTCGTGTCATCTGCTGACTTGCTGGACATTCTGTCCAATGGAAACAACCCATCAGTTGTAAGTGAATTTGGAATATAAAAAAAAACACCAACAGTATTCTCATTTATGAATTTTAATAATATCAAAATTCCACTTGCACTTGCATGTAAGGACAAATTTAATGATGGTTGTATATATTGACAGGTATCTCGTCATTTGACTAAGCTGTTTGACAGCATGGCCAAGCTGAAGTTCACTCAAGATGGACAAGGTAATGACACCAAGGAGGCCACAGGAATGTACAGTAAAGATGGAGAGTATGTCGATCTGGATAAGGCTGTAGATCTCGGAGGACAGGTAAAACATTGATTATGATTTTACTGTTTATATTCAATATCATTAATACAAGTAATTTGATTGGTCAGAGTCAGTTTTCTGTGTTTATAGATTTCAGATCTCATACACAAGTCAGATAGATTCCTGATATTTCAGCATTTGAATAAATTTATGAAAAGGGTTTCAGTTCGAAATGAATTTACAAATCTGTTTATATCCATTAAAAATATGATCACTGTGATAGTCTGTACTAGATCTTTAGTATACCTGTAATAAATGTTTCCATCTGTTACATGTAGGTTGAACACTGGTTGAATAGGCTATTAGATGCCATGAGGAGTACCGTACGACATGAGATGACAGAAGCTGTGACCACATATGAGGAGAAGCCCAGAGATCAGTGGCTGTTTGACTTTCCTGCCCAGGTGGCGCTGTGTGGCACTCAGATCTGGTGGACCACAGAGGTCAACATTGCCTTCGGCCGTCTGGAAGAGGGTTATGAAAATGCTCTAAAGGAATATAACAAAAAACAGGTATATATGAGGAAAAACAATTTATTTCTTTTTTATTTTATTTATATTTATTTTTTTTTATATTTATTTATTTATTTATTTAAGGTTACAGGATAGACCATTTTCATATTACCGCCAGACTTGCATTTTAGTCCTGCAAAGACCTGACATCAAAACTTTTTGACGTTTATTTTCTTTCTATGATGTCATAAATCTGTAACGACGTCACAGTTAAAAGTTACATCAAATGTTGTGATGTCGGGTCTTGGACTGTATAAAATTCAAGTCTACCGCAGTAATGTGAAAATTATCTATTATACATGTATCTGACAAAATTTAATCTCAAATCTGCGTTAAGTTTCAATATTGAATAACAAACTTGGTAAGATTCTTTATCATTCTAATTCTGACAGTTTACCTTTGACAGATTCAACAACTGAACAATTTGATCAACATGTTGATTGGTAAGCTGACGCCTGGTGATCGTCAGAAGATTATGACCATCTGTACCATTGACGTGCACGCTCGTGATGTGGTAGCCAAGCTAATTACTGGCAAGGTAGATAACTCACAGGCCTTCGCCTGGCTGTCCCAGCTACGTCACAGGTGGGATGATAATGTCAGGGATTGCTTTGCCAACATCTGTGATGCCCAGTTCCAGTATCAGCACGAGTACCTTGGAAACACACCACGATTGGTCATCACACCCCTCACTGACAGGTGCATGTGATATTATATTTATATAATATATATATATATAATTATGTTTTCCACCAATTGAAAAGACATAATTCAAGCCAAATAATTCAATAAGGGAAAATGATTATCTTTGTATGCTAACATTATGGTTGTTCAAACAATAATACTCACTATATCTAAATGATAAAGCCCCCTTCTTAATGTTAATTTGACTGTACAATATTCAATGTAATACATGTATCAAATTTATGAATCACCATAAATCTGAATGCTAATGTTGACTATTTTCACAGATGTTACATCACACTGACCCAGTCTCTTCACTTGATCATGAGTGGTGCCCCCGCTGGACCAGCAGGAACCGGCAAGACAGAGACCACCAAGGATCTGGGTCGTGCTCTCGGTGTAATGGTGTACGTCTTCAACTGTTCAGAACAGATGGACTACAAGGTATTTATTTCATCTATGAAAGTATACTCATGATTTTATGATCTCAAAAGATATATCTTATGAAAAAAAAAATTATTCAACATTCATGTAAAGGTATACATAGTAATTAGATTATAATAATTATTTTCAGTCTATTGGTAACATCTACAAAGGACTTGCCCAGTCTGGAGCTTGGGGATGTTTTGATGAGTTTAACAGAATCGCTGTGGAGGTGTTGTCAGTGGTGGCCGTCCAAGTCAAATGTATCCAGGATGCTATCCGAGACAAGAAAAAAGACTTTAACTTCCTTGGAGAGCATATTAAGATCGTATGGACCGTTGGTCTCTTCATCACCATGAACCCTGGTTACGCAGGACGTACAGAGTTACCTGAAAATCTTAAAGCACTCTTCAGGTACAATCACTGTAGGAAACATATTCCAAATTTTCAACTTAGTATGCATGTGATTTAATTTTGATCTCACTTGGAGGTTTCTCTATGAATTGTTGATGGTTACATATGATCTTTATTTTCAGACCATGTGCTATGGTTGTCCCTGACTTTGAACTGATTTGTGAAATCATGTTGGTGGCTGAGGGCTTCCTTGAAGCCAGACTTCTAGCCAGGAAGTTCATTACACTGTACAGCCTGTGTAGAGAACTCCTCTCGAAACAGGTACATGTATTACTATATTGTTAGATAGTCAACTGTGCATATATGTAATCTTTTAAACAGTATAGTCAACTGTGCATATATGTAATCTTTTAAACAGTAAAGTAAATTAATGTCAGATAGTCAAATATATGTATGTACATGCAACCTCTACATAGCTAACCACTATGGTGTAAGATTTACAATGCTATCTTGGTCCACAGGTTCAATGTAAATGATGCAAAATCTAAAAAAAAATACTGTAAACGACTTTTTGTTAGCGATGACTTTATTTTCGCGTAGTTTCGCGAGCTTGATCAAACGCAAAAAATAATGTCCTCGCTAATAAAAAGTCCGCCCAAAAGATAAAAAGTAGACATATATGACAAAATTCAAAAGCGTCTTAATTTCCCTTTCCATAGGACTTAATTACCCTAATTATAGACAACGGACAATCATATGCGTCAATGTTAGGGATGTTTGAATTACAAAACACAGCAATTAATCAATTAGCCTTAATTATCCAGGCAAACTACAGAACTGTAAAATCATGGCGCATTTCGTTATATTTCTAAGCATATCGTTTTCAAAAGTCAATAAGAGATGTAAAAGTAAACAAATTATGTGTTTATTAAATTAGTATGCAAAGATATGACAATACATAACGTCTAGGCTAATATCAGCTTAGGCAATACCAAATTAATTAAATGTTCTTTGGATTTTCTTGTGTAAAAAAGGGTGCGAGCGGGCGAAAATATAATTATTTTATTTTCTTTTTAAGTATTAAAGTTTTTAAGGTGCCGGCGAGTAAAATAATTTCATTCTTGATATAGGTTACCCCAGTAATACATTTCTGATGTTTCTCTTACTCAAGAAGGAATCCCCATCGAAATCTGGTGACTAGGAAGCCAGGCACATAGCTCTACGGAAAAGATTTTGGAACATTCCCCCCTCCTTGACTTTCGATAGGACAACAAATTTGCTCCCAACATAATTTTTAGCTCACCTGAGCAAAGCTCAAGTGAGCTATTGTCATAGCGCACCGTCCGGCGTCCGTCGTCTGTCGTCCGTCGTAAACTTTTCAACATTTTCGACTTCTTCTCCAGAACCACGGAACAGATTTTCATGAAACTTGGTAGGAATGAAGTACTCATGGTCCCCTTCAAGTGTTGTTGTTTTTCGTCTGGATCCATCAATAGGTGGCGCCACCACAGGCAAAAGTAGGTCACAGGGGGTACCCTCCTTTGACAAACTTCTTCTTCAGAACGGAAGCACGTATCGACAAACCAAAAGCATCAGGATGATCTAAAGAGATGTCTTAAGAAGTGTTGTTATTTTTGGTTCCACTCGGAAGTCAAATTTTTGACGCGTTTTTGACGTCTTTTTGGACTTTGTCAGAAATGCACATTTTTGCACTATTTCTTTAAATAACTCAATAAGTGTATGATTTTACACATTCATTTACTTCATATTTATCATATTTAAGTTACTAAATGCTTTGAGAAGTATTTTATTCTAAAATTTTAATTTTTTGATTTTTTATGAATTTTTTTCTTATGTGAAGAGGAAGGGGGGGGGGGGTTGATTTTCAAACATATTCAACTTCTTCTCCAGAACCACTGAACAGATTTTCATGAAACTTGGTAGGAATGAAGTGCTCATGGTCCCCATTCGGATTAGCCTCGACCTTTTCCTTCGAAAAAAGACTCGGACGTCATACGGCGCCATTTTGAAAATAGTCCCGTGTTGGTCTTTTGGTTTTTGTTATTATCTTTCATGAAATACAAGTTTCAGCACCGGATCGTAACTGACAAATATGTTACTCACAAGATCATTCACTCAAGTTCAAGAATTTGGAATGTTGAAAATGTGCCTCTTTACTTTTACATCGATTTGATGTAAAACCTTCCACCATTGGCATCCGAGTCTTTTTATGCCGTTACAAATAAAGGGCGAGGGGATCCGAATGCATGGTCCCCTACAAGTGTTGTTGTTTTTTGTCTGGATCCATCAACAGGTGGCGCCACCAGAGGCAAAAGTAGGTTACGGGGGTACCCTCCTTTGACAAACTTCTTCTTCAGAATGGAAGCACGTATCAACAAACCGAAAGCATCAGGATGATCTATAGAGATGTCTTAAGAAGTGTTGTTATTTTTGGTTCCACTTGGAAGTCAGATTTTTGATGCATTTTTGACGTCTTTCCAGACTTTGTCGGAAATGCACATTTTTGCACTTTTTCTATAGATAACTCAATATGTGTATGATTTTACACATTCATTTACTGCACATTTGTCACATTTAACTTACTAAATGCTTTGATATGTATTTTATACTAAAATTTTAATTTTTTGAATTTTTATGAATTTTTTTCTTATGTGAAAAGGAAAGGGGGGGGGGGTGTGATTTTCATACATATTCAACTTCTTCTCCAGAACTGCTGAACAGATTTTTATGAGTATTTTTTCAATCATGAATAGATATGTTTACTGTGCACATGGACCCAAGGCTTGTGGGTTCAAGTTCTGGTACTTCTTTTATCTATATCAGGAATTTTAACCCTGGTAACTTTAGTTTCGTATAAGCTAACAGCAGAACTCATGTATGCAAGAGTTGTCTTTCTTTAATATTGATATATTTTTGGCCGGATTGCAAAGCAATTCCGGTCTATAGATTGACGATGTCCGTCCGTCCGTCCGTCCGTCCGTCTGTCCGTCCGTCTGTCCGTCTGCCGTCAACATTTTGGTTAAAGTTTCTGGTTGAGGCAAAATCTAAGGAACTATATGCAGTAGAAACTTTATATTATACATATAGGTTGCCCATGACAAGACCTTTCAATTTATGCCATAACATTGGACCTAGTGACCTTGACCTTGGACTTTGACCTAGTTAAAGATTTTGGTTAAAGTTTCTGGTTTAAGCAAAATCTAAGGAACTGTATGCAGTAGAAACCTTATATTATACATTTAGGTTGCCCATGATGAGACCTTTCAATTTATGCCGTAACATTGGACCTAGTGACTTTGACCTTGGACTTTGACCTAGTTAAATATTTTGGTTAAAGTTTCTGGTTTAAGCAAAATCTAAGGAACTGTATGCAGAAGAAACTTTATATTATACATGTAGGTTGCCCATGATGAGACCTTTCAATTTATGCCGTAACATTTGACCCAGTGACCTTGACCTTGAACTTTGACCTAGTTAAAGATTTTGGTTAAAGTTTCTGGTTTAAGCAAAATCTAAGGAACTGTATGCAGAAGAAACTTTATATTATACATGTAGGTTGCCCATGATGAGACCTTTCAATTTATGCCGTAACATTTGACCCAGTGACCTTGACCTTGAACTTTGACCTAGTTAAAGATTTTGGTTAAAGTTCTTGGTTTAAGCAAAATCTAAGGAACTGTATGCAGTAGAAACCTTATATTATACATTTAGATTGCCCATGACGAGACCTTTCGATTTATGCCGTAACATTGGACCTAGAGACCTTGACCTTGGACTTTGACCTAGTTAAAGATTTTGATTAAAGTTCTTGGTTTAAGCAAAATCTAAGGAACTGTATGCAGTAGAAACCTTATATTATACATTTAGGTTGCCCATGATGAGACCTTTCAATTTATGCCGTAACATTGGACCTAGTGACCTTGACCTTGGACTTTGACCTAGTTAAAGACTTTGGTTAAAGTTCCTGGTTTAAGCAAAATCTAAGGAACTGTATACAGTAGAAACTTTATATTATACATGTAGGTTGCCTCTGACAAGACCTCTCAATGTATGCTGTAATATTTGACTTAGTGACCTAGACCCAGTTGGTGACAAAAACTTACTTTGCAATCCGGCCATACCGTCTTTAGCGGTGTTTTATTTGAGGTTTAAATTCTTGTATTATCGATTCATTTGACAGTTATATATTTTAATTTATTAAATTAGTATGTAAATGGAAACTAAATGATTTAGAAAAGATGAATAATTATTTTCAAATTTATCTTGTGAAGACTTAGATATATAACTTTGAAATCAAAATATTGAGAGTAGCTCAAAGTATAAATGTAAAAACACAATATATATATAACGTAATGTAAGGACAGGGGAAAGGGCTTTAATTTGTAAGCAGGATTTTGCCTTAGCTTCTGAATAACTGTCTCTCTCGGGTTACTAAAGTTACACAAGAAGAAGGGGGGGATGATTTTCATACATATTCAACTTCTTCTCCAGAACTGCTGAACAGATTTTCATGAAGCTTGGTAGGAAAGAAGTAATCATGGTCCCCTACAAGTATTGTTGTTTTTTGTCCGGATCTGTCAACAGGTGGCACCACCACAGACAAAAAAATAGGTCATGGGAGGTTCCCTCATTTGACAAACTTCTTCTTCAGAACGGAAGCACGTATTGACATACCAAAAGGATTATCTAGAGAGATGCCTTAAGAAGTTTTGTTAATTTTTGTTTCACTCTGAAGTCAGGTTATTTTCCTTTTACATGATATGCTTAGTTTACGTAGCTTTCAGGTGAGCGATTGTGGTCCTCTTGGACCTCTTGTTTAAACACAAGAAGTATCATTTTCTTTCGAAATTTGCACAATCTCAGTCTTCTAGAAGCTCTAAGATTTGCAGAAGTCAGAACCGACCCTCAAAAAATCTTGAGCCAGAAATTTCGTGGTGCGGACGAGCATTTTATTTTTATAATATTATTTTTTGAATTTTGAAAAGTACAGGGTTCTCATTAAGAGCCGGCGACCGGCGATTTCTCGCCTCCTACTTTAGGTAAAATCGCCGCCTACTTTCCGTCAAAAAAAAGTGACTGTCATATCCCAATTTCTTTAAAATTGAACGTGCACTAAAGGAAATTAGTTGTCCTTTAAGAAACACTGTCACTACCGGTATGTACACGTTACGCGATAAATACTTCCGTAACTACAGTGAGTAAATATTGATTTCAAAGCAGCGTGACGTGTCATTTTACGGCAACGTATATAAAGAAGTACAATAGGACAATTAGATCTCGACTTTTCACGCCTGTAAATAGAATTTAATACGAAAATTGTATAGTTGTTGACCACGCGCCTCCACGTGTCACAGACAATCAACGGCCAGTCTTTTGCATGTAAACTTGATACGTAAGTTCATATACTCTTCTACCTCGGTCTATTTTCTGTATGAACAACAACGTACTAGTAATTCTACGAACAATATCAAGAATTCATTGTAATGATGAGTCTATTGATGCATATGACAATAACTGCTGAGTGCGTGATCCCACTCGCAGAATTCAAAATGTCTCATACTCGTTTCATATCTTGCATCCGTAGACCGAGCGTTCGTCAAACTACTCAATGCTCTCTATATATTTCGGGAGGAAGATTTTTTTTTATTTCAAAAATAAAATTGTTCACACTGAGGAGAGCGCCATAAAAATATATCAAAGTACCAATATTATGACTGATAGTTCAAACCTTCCATGAACGAAAAAGGGATGGGGATGATGGACGAAAAGGGAAGGGGGGATAGCTAAACATAAAATTTATTTCTCATGTACATGATGTAGGAATCAGAAAGCTATAGGATAGTTTACAATCTATTTGGATAGAAAGAAAACCAGTATTTCCCAGTTCTCTATACAGTAAATCGTTAGAAATTGTTCACATCACTTGATATAAAAGTACTATTGAAGGAAAAAATCTACAGAATTTTTACTGTCTAGATGGCTGGAAATGCCCTCCATTGCCTTGTAATTTTCATGAATTAAATACTTAACTTTATGGCATTTCATAGATTCTAAATGGAGGGAAATGCCCTCAATTGCCTTCTAAATTCAGAAAAATTTTCGGGGGAGCATGCCCCCGGACCTCCCTAGAGGGCTTGCGCCTTTGGCGCTCACATCCTTTGATCGCCTCCTACTTTTTCCCAATTCACCTCCTACTTCAAAACTTAATGAAAACCCTGAAAATATGGTGCGGGAAATTCAAAGAACATTTAATTAATTTGGTATGGCCTTATTGGAAGTAAGAATTTCATGTAAGTAAGCATGAAATATACCTATATACAGAAAAAGGAACTTAAATTTTAAAAATTCAGATGATGAGCTCGCGAAATTTAAGTCACGCGAATTTATCTGTCATTGAGTTGTCGCAAAAATAAGGTCATGGGAATATAAAGTCGTTTACAGTAATCCAATATCTTGTATTTATAATTTTAGAAAGAAACATGTATGTGTTATGATGGAAATGAAAACATTGCCATTACTATTTCAGGACCATTATGATTGGGGATTGAGAGCTATCAAGTCAGTATTGGTGGTGGCTGGTGCCTTGAAGAGAGGTGACCCAGATAGACCAGAGGATCAGGTATGTAATACCAACTTTACATCTACAATGTTAAAGTAGTCAATATTGTACATGTAAATATAACTGTTCCATACTGTATATAAAATTCCCCTTTGAGCAAATCTGTTTATAGATTTACTTTGAAAAGAATTTCTTATTGTGAAGATTTTAATAAGATTCTCTATCAATCCCTGAAATGGAATTTATATAAAACATTTGCATAAAAATATATGTAAGAACGTACAATCGGAATTTTAATCATTTTAGATTCATCATCATAAGTACATGTAGTTTCAATTTGTAAATGATATTATGAAATTAAATTTTCTTGTAATCATTCAGGTACTGATGAGAGCCTTGCGTGACTTTAACACACCTAAGATTGTCACAGATGACATTCCTATCTTCATGGGTCTGATTGGAGACTTGTTCCCGGCCCTTAACGTGCCACGTAAGAGAGATCCAGAGTTTGAGAAACTCATTAGGACTGCCACACTGGAACAGAAGCTACAGCCAGAAGAGAACTTCATCTTAAAGGTCTGTAATGAAGGCATTTCAAATTGACTTCTGTACGTATACGTAGAAATATAATTGCTGGTATTTTCTTTCGTGGCTTTTGTGTCGCCTACGAAGCATTGCGACACTTAGGGATAACTTTGTCTGTCTGTCCATCTGTCACACTTGGATGTCTGTCAAACCCATTAAAAATGATTCCTATGTGTCCCTATGTTTCGTAGGCGACACATGCATTCCTTGGAATGATTTTTAATACACATGTATCAAACCTTTCCGCATGTACAAATGTACACAGTTTTGTCCTTTTACTTTGCATTATATACATGTGTATTTTCCATTACAGGTCGTACAGCTCCAGGAGTTATTTGAAGTACGTCACTCTGTCTTCTGTCTGGGTAACGCCGGAGTGGGTAAGAGTAAGGTATGGAGAACTCTAAATAGGACATACAGAAACCAGGGCAGAAAACCAACAGCCATCGATCTGGATCCTAAAGCTGTCACCAACAACGAATTGTTTGGAATCATCAATCCAGCCACTAGAGAATGGAAAGATGGTATTAACTTTGTTTCTATCTTCAGTATACCAATTGTAAGAATATGGAACGAAATAAACATTTGCAGAATTTATGATTTTATATTGATTTATATGTTTGTTTTTGACAATTTTAGGTCTTTTCTCCGTGATCATGAGAGATCTTGCCAATATGAGTGGTGATGGACCAAAGTGGATCGTACTGGATGGTGACATTGATCCTATGTGGATCGAGTCCCTGAACACTGTCATGGACGACAATAAAGTCTTAACATTGGCCAGTAACGAGAGAATTCCACTGACACCCTCCATGAGACTTCTGTTTGAGATCAGTCATCTGAGGACAGCCACCCCTGCCACAGTGTCCAGGGCTGGTATTCTCTTCATCAACCCCAACGACGTGGGATGGAATCCGTAAGCTCCGTATAAAATATGCTTCAAGTATCAGATTTTCCCCTATGTTCTTATCAAAGTTTAATTTATCAAGCTAGAAAACTCAAAACATATATACAATGTGAAGAAAAAATGTGTTTGAAGATTGTAACCAAACTTTATTGATAATCCTTTATAGCTATGCCCTGAGCTGGATTGACACACGTGAGGTCCAGTCTGAGAGAGCCAATCTGACCATCCTCTTTGACAAGTACATACCTATGTGCCTGGAGACCATGCGTCTGAGGTTCAAGAAAATCACTCCCATTGCTGACATCAGTCACATCCAGATGTTGTGTTGGTTGTTAGAGTGTCTATTGACACCAGAGAACACGCCCCCAGACTGTCCTAAAGAACTTTATGAGTTGTACTTTGTGTTTGCTTGTATTTGGGCCTTTGGTGGTGTAACCTTCCAAGATCAGGTAATCAGAACACACATGTAATTTCTATGAAAAACAATGTCTATTGAGGTGAAGGATTGTATCTACAGTATATTTTGTGAAAACCGGATCTTCTGTATTCCGGAATCTTGTCTACATCGGTTCTTTCTTACGGTCCCGAGCGATTCTCCGTAACGTTTAATAGTAAAATCTTTTGTGTATTCCGTATCTTGTCTATTCCGTACTCCGGCCGTCAATTAGGGTACCGATCACACTAATTAGGGTTAATTGATCACCTGTATACCGGCCTTGTGTAAACATCTACTCAGGTGTGATTTGGTCATCGGTAATTATACCTTCGGCGACGTATTTTTTTATAACAAAGAATTTAAAGCTATTTAGTGTACATGTTTATCATGGCGATTACGCCGAGAAAAAGAAATAATGTTGATAATGCATATCCAACTCATAAAAGACAAAGAAAAGAATTAAACTAGAAGAAAAAATATCTTTGATTGACGATTCGTAAAAAGTACAAAAAGTCACAGAAGTATGGCGACGGAGCAACTACTGTTAGTGACATAATAAAAACTTGCAGTGATTGGGAAGACCACGCGCCCTGTGTCATAATCCCATTCTGATAAAAAATGGCCCATAAAAGTGACAACTCACTGCGTCCTGGTGCGCATTATTCTTCGTGTCCCATTTTGGTTTTTAAATCTATCTAGAAGTTCTGTATTCCTATTTACGTTGTTACGTAGGTCTACACCAGTATAAGGAACGTGTGGATCACAGCTTACTGTACATTCAGTTTGCTAGTCAGAAGCACAATATTCTTCTGTTGACCGACAATTAATGCAATGATACAATACAGTATTGATTTTTACCTGACATTCTTTTTTTCCTCGTTCTGCGCCTGAGATTTAAATCTCCAACGTCCACTTACGTATCTTATCTATGTAACGGTACTTGTGTATGCGTTCGTCCGTAAAAATGACCGAATGTTACCTTATTTGCAGACTTTACGTATTTTAAAAGAGAATGAAATTGTTAAATGCAAATCATTAAAAACTCATCCTTGACAGATTTTTCCGCAAAACGTAGACAATGATATGAAATCTGTTTGATCTCTGTTTATATATGATTAAATCTATTTGCATTTTGTATTGATATGATGATCAATTATTCTATTCATCAGTAAAGGTATAGCAGTGAGCATTCTTGTGTATATTATTTCAATTCAATTGGGTCAAATATATCGATTCTCTGTACACCGGATCTTGCCGAAACCGGCCGATTCAACCGGAACCAATGAAAGCCGGTTTACACAGATTATACTGTACAATGATAAATGAGTATTTTTTCATATTTTCAAGAAATGGAATGAGGAATTACAAATGTATCATATTTTCTGGTACTGAATTAGAAAAATAGCCAAAAAAAAGGTACCTATACTGAAAAAAACCAAATCAATTAACATCAATATCATCAATCAAGCTAAGAAATAGAAAATTATATGCCATTGTACACTCTATTTAATTTGACCATGGTATGTTTGTAGCTGGTTGATCACAGAGTAGAGTTCACTAAGTGGTGGGTCACAGAATTCAAAACTGTCAAGTTCCCTACAGCTGGTACAGTATTTGATTACTACATTGATCCAGAAACCAAGAAGTTTGAACCTTGGACCAAACAAGTACAGAAATTCCAACTGGATCCAGATCTCCCACTCCAGGTTTGTTCTGAAATATTATATCTGGATTAAGGATGACGAATACTTAAGGGATTCAAGGTCAAAATCTATTTAAAACTGCTTAAATTGACCAATGTATCCTAAATGAAGAAATATACAACAAGAGTTCATCTCAATCCAGGTTTTTTATATATTCAATGGTCTGATGAGCATAATGGTCCAAAAACAGCAATAAGCGGACGTAACATTTCTAACGGTGTACGCCATAAAAAATCAAAATTCGAAGCTTTGCAATATTTCCTTGATATTTACACAAATAACATTTTAGTTTTCACATTATACTGAATATCTTAATTCATTGAGAGCAAAAACCTCATCAGTATAGACAAGTTTCAGAAAATTTTCGCCATTTTGCCTCCATGTACCCCATGAATAATAACGTCAAAATACTCAACAGTACCATATAAATCGCACATAAAACAATAAAATCAAGGTCAAACCATGCAAAAATGGTTGTTAATAAATTCCAATCTATAAGATCTATTGATTTATAAAGATTATTTTATATGTATCCATATAAATAGTAAAGGTACAATGATATTCAACTCCCCCCCCCCCCCCCCCCATTTTTTTCTCGAAAAAAGATATATTGCAACCTATAGCTTATAGCTTTTCACTGATATATGTTTGCTACCTTAATATCAATAAAAATATGAATAATTTTAATTTATGCATACACTGTCAGGTAATTTCATTGTAATGAAATTAATCATTGAGCTTGTTAACTCTTTTACGTGTATATAATATAAAAAAAAAAACTCAAACACATTCTTAGATACGTGTACAAGATGACACGAAGCATAGCATTCCCTTGCCTAATAATAAAAACCTTGGACTTTTCATAGTGTGTCATGCTGAGATGTTTTAGAATTTTTTCCACAATTTTTCTTTTATTTCAACCTCTGAGCTTGAGCTTCAGCATTTGACCTTGAAAATCAATCAATTTTATCCAATCACTCAATCCATATAATAGTCATGGAAAATTGATGATGTCATCCGACTATTGGTCCTTCTTAAGCTATTGTTTCTTATCCTACAGCGTCCGTATAATGGATATTCTTTGCTTTGTTGTATTGGCCATACATGTATGTTATTATAATGTTATGACTTCATAATTGCTTTCTTACTCATACATGGATATGGATATGTTGACCTCAAATATATGTTATTATATTGATATGACTAATATTCCAGGCTGCTTTGGTGCACACTGCAGAAACAACTCGTGTGCGATATTTCTTGGACATGTTGATTGAGAAGCGTCGTCCTGTGATGTTGGTAGGTGTAGCTGGTACAGGTAAAACTGTCTTAATGGGAGACAAGCTGAAGAGTCTCAGTGAAGAATTCATGGTGGCTAACGTACCATTCAACTTCTACACCACCTCTGAAATGTTACAGCGTATACTGGAGAAGCCGTTAGAGAAGAAAGCCGGCAGAAACTTTGGTCCTCCCGGTACAAGAAGATTGATCTACTTTGTAGATGACATGAACATGCCTGAGGTATGTACTTTGTACATGTTTTCAGTAGCTTACCCCCATTTAAAATGCTTATAAATGGTAATGAAGAAATAGAAAGGTGTAATGTCAAGGTTGCTGCTTTAGGTTTTTTGGTTGGTTTTCTTTAATGTCTTGTTCTTATGCCTTTTAAAGAATTTTAAACCTTTCCTTACAGATATGCTTAGATACATGTCTAATAATTTCTTCCATGGACAGGTTGACAAGTACTTCACAGTACAGCCCCACACACTTATACGTCAGCATATTGACCACAGCCATTGGTACGACAGGGCAAAACTAACCCTTAAAGAGATCCATAACACACAGTATGTGGCCTGCATGAACCCCACAGCTGGTTCATTCACTATCGACTCAAGATTACAGGTATGTGTATATACTTGAAGTATTACATATGATTCTATCAGCTTTCGTCTTAACTACCAACAAAAAAATAATGAATATAAGTATTGTTTAAACATTAAGATATTCTGTACGAAAAGATTATTATTTATTAACTCATGTTTCTTTCAGCGTCACTTCTGTGTATTCTCTGTGAACTTCCCCAACCAAGATGCCCTGAACACCATCTACACACAGATCTTCTCTCAGCATTTACAAATGTCTGGATTTGCCCAGGCTGTACAGAAGTATGCCCCCACCCTCGTTACTGGAGCCCTCGCCCTCCATGCCAAGGTGGCATCTTCCTTCCTTCCAACTGCCATCAAATTCCACTACATCTTCAATCTCAGAGATTTGTCCAACATTTTCCAGGTAAAATTCTGATCTCTCTCTATGAGTCATTGATTGTATAATAGAATTTTTTATATAAAGACATAGATGTAGTAACATGTTGTGATTACTGATAGACTTATCCATCATAGTGATCATAAACATTGAGCAAGGATTTCCTATGCTGAATTACTCATTTTATTTAACCTTGTTTACAGGGTCTATTGTTTGCTCAGCCTGAGGCAGCTAAGACACCAGTCGACATTGTACGACTATGGCTCCATGAAGCAGAAAGAGTATACAGAGACAAACTTACTGATGAAAAGGATATGGAATCTTATGATAAACTCATCAAAGACATAGTCAAGAAACAGTTTGAGGTGATTATCCTTTCAAAAACTTCTAAATTTCACCCTTGAAAAGAATAGCAGACATTTTTACTATATTTTTTTTACTTAAAGTGTCAATTTTTTTGTTCATTTGTAAATTTTATCTTTTTCAGGATATGGAAGAGGGACCTATTTTCAAAGCACCCAACATCTTCTGCCACTTTGCCCAGGGAATCGGTGATCCTAAATACAATTCTGTGGAATCTTGGGAAAGCTTAAATAAGATTCTTGTTGAAGCTTTGGACAATTACAATGAATTGAACGCTGTTATGAACTTGGTATTGTTTGAGGACGCCATGATGCATATTTGTCGTATTAATCGTATCCTTGAGGCCCCCCGTGGTAACGCTCTCCTTATCGGTGTTGGTGGTAGCGGTAAGCAGTCATTATCTCGACTCGCTGCTTTCATCAGCAGTTTGGAAGTCTTCCAGATTACTCTGAGAAAAGGTTACAGCATCAATGATTTGAAATTAGACATTTCAACACTGTACATCAAGGCAGGATTGAAAAATATGGGAGTAGTGTTTCTGATGACAGACGCTCAGGTTGCCGATGAAAAGTTCTTGGTGTTGATAAACGATCTTTTGGCATCAGGTGAAATCCCCGATCTCTTCCCGGATGATGAAGTGGAAAATATCATTAATGGTATCAGAAATGAGGTCAAAGGAATGGGACTGGAAGACAGCAGAGAAAACTGCTGGAAATTCTTCATTGATAAAGTCAGAGGCTTACTGAAGGTAATAATCCATTGTACATGTAGATACATGTTCTCTGATACATATTTTTTTTATATATACATGTATGTGCAAGTCATGATTCCACTTCCAAATACTTGTACATGGTTACAGATGAGATACATGCAGTTTTCCTTTGATCAATTTCTATAATACTGTAATTGTACTTTTTGTAGGTTGTACTGTGCTTCTCTCCCGTTGGCTCCACCCTTCGAGTCAGAAGTCGTAAGTTCCCTGCCGTCACTAATTGCTCTAGCATTGATTGGTTCCACGAGTGGCCACAGGATGCCTTGATTTCTGTATCAGGAAGGTTTTTGGAAGAGGTGGAGATGCTTGGGGTAAGTCAAATACAATTTTAAACTTAAATGTAAAAAGTAGTGTCTGGTAAATTTTTAGCAGTGCTAATTTTTATTATACGCCCGTCATTTGACAGGTCGTATTATGGTATGGCGAAGTCCGTCCGTCCGTCTGTCCGTCCGCCTATGGAACGCAATAACTTGAATATGCATCAACGGATTTTCACAAAATTCATACATTGTGATTGGACTGTGGAGAGGAAGCCGCCTTTCGATTTTCATGTTCATCCGATTTGTAGTTACAGAGTTATGGGACTTAGATTTTTAAAATACAGTGAAAATATACTAAAATAGTTAAAAATTATTTTAAAATCTATTTCAGGTCGAAATGTTTTGAAATTTTGTATACTTCAAGTAGAAAGGATGTTCTTTCACATATGTAACGTGTTTTAATTTTTTTGTCGCATAACCGAGATATTGTGTGTAATAGGAAGGGGGGGTGGGTTATATGCACATACATATTAAGCAAAGGGCAAAATATAGGCGCATGGAATGCAATAACTTGAATATGCGTCAACAGATTTTCATGATATTCATACATTATGATTGGACTGTGGAGAGGAAGCCGCCTTTCGATTTTCAGGTTCATCCGATTTGTCGTTACAGATTCATGGGACTTAGATTTTTAAAAGCAATTCTCTGTAAGAACCAAAGAATTTCAAAACATGTTGGCACGGCATGTCATGGATTTTTGAGATTTTTGGTATGGAAGTTCAATATGAAGTACTAGTATGTAAATCAACCTCAGTTTTTTCAAAAAGGTTGTCGTTGCCATGGTAACCGTGTCTGAAGTTTCAAAAATCGGGAAAATCTATAGGACAAGGCATATTTGTAGGCTTCGTTACCATGGAAACAGGTATATTTTAAATCTTAAATTGCTTTGATTATTTTCTTTTAATCCTTATTATCATGCATATTTGTAAAGTTTTTTACATTCATCTCGGATGCCGTATGTATACAAGATGAAAAATTGGGCCAAAACAGGGTATCAAAAGGCTTTGTTTTGGGCACTAAAAGACCCTTTTTTGCATGTTTTTACTGTTTTACAAGGTTGAAAATTTCATAAAAGCACCAATTTTTGAAGTCCAAATTCTAGTTATCCAATTAGTATCATCTTTGAACTCTACATGAATATAAAAAATTAATTGGGCTAATTTGTCCTTTTATATGAAAAGCAGCATCAAATTTAGTTGCTATGGCAACAATCGGCTGCAAAATTTAAATACGATGAATTTAAACACAACCTCTATCAAACTATCTACGCATGTTATTGGAACAGAAGTTCATGTATACATCTATCAGAGGCGTTTTGACATAGAAATGACCTTGAAAATATTTCAAGGTCACCCACTGAAATTTCAAGGTCATTAAACTTTAAGTGACCAGATTTGACGAAAAATCCTGATTTTTCATAAAATGAAGGTGTCAATATTTTAGAAACCTTGAAATATTGAACTTAACAGTTATTTGCCATAAAATGATAAATGTATCACTTATTTCTTAGAACTATTGATTACGTTTCTTCACATCTTCGAATATCTAAATTCTTGGTGAGTATTTTGATATAAAAGAGACGAAATCTGTATTTTTCTTGTTTTTTGACAGAAAAATATTTTCCTATTGAATTGCGACAATTCAATAAACTCTAAGATTTGTCTTTCTTATATTCATGTGCTTTCATAACATATATGACCTATGAAAATATTTAAACAACAAAATCACTAAAATCGGTAACAAAAAATTTTAAAAATCAATATTTTATGCAAAATTTGAGTCTCAAAGTATAAATGACCTTGAACATCAAGCCAATGACCTTGAACATTTTAATTGTTCTTATGTAAAAGATATAAGTCATATCTATACATGCATACATTTTGACAATCTTATGTAGCTCTAAAGAGGAATAAAATCAATTTCAAAGATTATATGAAACAAGAAAAAAGGTCTATTGTTGCCATGGCAACGGTCTTTGACGACAGAATTTAGGTAAAACTCTTAAATACCCACTCCAATTTTTCGTTCATTTTATTTGTCAATAAACATACATTTCCATTGATGAAAATCACTAGTCTCCTATTGGTGCCTTTTGTGATATTAAAGATTGAAAATGGTCAAAAACACACTAATTTGGCCCTTATTTTCACCTCTATTTTTCGCTTCATTTTGACTTATTTTGGCTTAATACAATAAGCTTCCTGTAATAAACATCACATAACTAAGTGTACTAAGTAAGAATGGAAGTAAGGAAGAATACATTATATAAAGATGAACAAGCTGTTACAGTGGTATCCATGGCAACGAAGTCTCCGGATCTGGCTTATTTCATTGCCCCAAAAGTGCTATAAATAGAATTACCTCGTTACCATGGCAACCAGAGGTCACATTGGCTGAAAAGTGTTATTTTCATGGTCAGTACTTAATATATACCCATTATACCGAAAATCATCAAAATCCATGACATGCCGTGCCGAACGATTTTGGTCCTTACAGAGAATGGCTATTAAAATACAGTGAAAATATACTAAAATAGTTAAAAATTATTTAAAAATCTATTTCTGATCGAAATGTTTTGAAATTTTGTATACTTAAGGTAGAAAGGATGCTCTTTGACATATGTAACCTGTTTTTAATTTTTTGGTCGCATAACTGAGATATTTGTAATGGGAGGGGGGGGGGGGGGTTATATGCACATGCATGTTAAGCTAAGGGCAAAATATAGGCGCATGGAACGCAATAACTTGAATATGCGTCAACGGATTTACATAATATTTCTACATTGTGATCAGACTTTGAAGAAGAAGCCACCTTTCGATTTTCAGGTTCACCCAATTTGTCGTTACGGAGTTATGGGACTTAGATATTTTAGATACAATGTAAAAATATACTAAAATAGTTAAAAATTCTTTAAAAATCTATTTCTGGTCAAAATGTTTTGAAATTTTGTATACTTCAAGTAGAAAGGATGTTCTTTCACATATATAACGGGTTCTTAAATTTTTTGTCACATTATCCTGAAATAATGTGTGTAATAGGAAGGTGGGGGGGGGGGGGGGGTATATGCACATATATGTTAAGCTAAGGGCAAAATATAGGTGCATTTGAACGCAATAACTTGAATATGCGTCAACAGATTTTCATGATATTTGTACATTGTGATCAGACTTTGAAGAGGAAGCCGCCTTTCGATTTTCAGGTTCATCCGATTTGTCCTTATGGAGTTATGGGACTTAGATATTTTGGTGTTGTGAAAAAATCCCAACGGGCGTATCTTGCCTGCGTGAGCGTAGGCTTTATAATACTTGCAAATGAGAAAAATTGTATATATGAATACAAATCCTGTCAAAAATGATGAATTGAAATGGTTTTCACATAGTATATTTGTATTACAGCCAGAGCTAAGGGATTCCATTTCACAGTTTATGGCCTATGTACATACATCTGTCAATGAAATAAGCCATTCCTACCTAACAAATGAGAAACGTTACAACTACACAACACCAAAGAGCTTCCTTGAACAGATCAAACTGTACCAGAATCTGTTGGCTAAGAGCAATACAGAACTGCAAGCTAAGATCGTACGTCTTGAGAATGGTTTGGAAAAGCTGAGGAGTACAGCCACTCAGGTAATGTTGTCTTTAACATAACGATACAGTTCCTCTTTCAAACATTACGACATATACTGCAATCAAAAATATATTTATTTAAGTTCATATACATATAGATAACCATGCCACTTTTAAACATGTAGTGTAATTCACTCTATGAATGTAGTTTGAATGATACCTTTGAAATATTTGCACATAATGAGAAAGGAATGTCATTTCTCTGTAACAGGTCGATGACTTGAAGTCTAAGCTAGCGTCACAGGAAGTAGAACTAGCCCAGAAGAATGAAGACGCAAACAAACTGATCGCTGTTGTTGGAGCCGAGACAGAGAAGGTGTCCAAGGAGAAAGCCATTGCTGATGAAGAGGAGAAGAAAGTGGCTCAGATCAACATAGAGGTCTCCAAGAAACAGAAAGACTGCGAGACTGATCTGGCTAGAGCTGAACCAGCTCTGGAGGCAGCTAAAGAAGCTTTGAATACTCTCAATAAGGTAGAATTATTATGAGGAATGAATGGCAAATTTTGTCACCTGCACTTTGTATAACATTCCATGTTGCAGATTGAAATACTTATCAAACAGTTAATTCACATGGAAGTTATTATTAAGATCATGTTAATCTCCCTTATTTCCATTTAAAAAATTTCTTTAAAAGCATAAAAACTGTAGAATATCATGTACATATATGGTAGATACACGTTATCTTAATGTCATACTCAAATATAACCAGAGATTTATATGTTTCAGAACAACTTGACTGAGTTGAAGTCCTTTGGTAGTCCTCCTGGTGCTGTAGTCAATGTGACAGCCGCTGTCATGTGTCTGTTGGCTCCTGGTGGTAAGGTCCCTAAAGACAAGAGCTGGAAGGCTGCAAAGAGTACCATCATGGCAAAGGTATGAAAGCATTCATCTGAAACATTGTTACACATGCTTTTATATATCCTTATAATCAGCATGACACCCTTTTTGAATGAATTTTACTTCGAGATTTTATATTTACTTGCATTTATTTTATGACTATGTAACAGAGAGCATTTGTAAAGTTTGAATTTTAAAGAACAGAATTTCATTAAGTTCATCTTAACTTTTGTAGATTGACCAGTTTTTGGACAACTTGGTAAACTATGACAAGGATAACATCCATGACAACTGTCTGAAAGCTGTAGACCCATACCTTAAGGATCCAGAATTCCAACCTGAATTCATCCAAGCCAAGTCCTTTGCTGCTGCTGGTTTATGCTCCTGGGTTATCAACATTGTCATCTACTACCGTGTATATTGTGAGGTTGAACCCAAGAGAATGGCCTTGGCTCAAGCCAATGCTGAGCTGGCTGCTGCTAGAGATAAACTGAGAGTCATCACAAACAAAATCCAGAGTCTGGAAGCTGATCTTGCCAAACTGACAGCAGAGTTTGAGAAAGCCACTGCTGAGAAACTCAGATGTCAACAAGAAGCTGAGCTTACTGCTAAAACAATAGAGCTAGCTAACAGGCTTGTTGGAGGCTTGGCTTCAGAAAATGTCAGATGGGCTCAGTCCATTGATGAGTACAGAGAGCAGGAGAAAACTCTGCCTGGTGATATCCTCATGATCACAGCATTTGTATCTTACGTGGGTTGCTTTACCAAGCAGTACAGATTGGATTTAATGGATAATCATTGGGTACCATATATGGGTACTTTGAAGAACCCTGTGCCAATCTCAGAGGGTCTGGACCCACTTACTCTGCTAACTGATGATGCACAGATTGCTACATGGAACAATGAAGGACTACCTAGTGACAGGATGTCTACAGAAAATGCCACCATTCTCAGTAACTGTGAGAGATGGCCACTGATGATTGATCCTCAACTTCAGGGTCTGAAGTGGATCAAAACCAAATACGGAGCAGACTTGAAGATCATCCGTCTGGGACAGAAGGGTTATCTTGATGCCATGGAGAGAGCTCTGTCATCTGGTGACACAGTGCTGATGGAGAACATTGGTGAGACTGTTGATCCTGTACTAGATCCAATTATAGGTCGTAATACCATCAAGAAGGGTAGAGCTATCAAGATTGGTGACAAGGAGGTAGAATATCACCCAGACTTCAAGCTGATCATGCAGACTAAGTTAGCCAATCCCCACTACCAGCCTGAGATGCAGGCTCAGACCACACTGATTAACTTCACTGTAACTCGTGACGGTCTGGAGGATCAGTTACTGGCCGCTGTGGTCAGCAAGGAAAGACCGGATCTGGAGAAGCTGAAGGCTGACCTAACACGTCAACAGAACCAGTTTAAGATTACACTGAAGGAGCTTGAGGATTCTCTGTTAGCCCGTCTGTCCGCTGCCGAGGGTAACTTCCTTGGTGACTACGCTCTGGTAGAGAATCTGGAGACAACAAAGAGGACTGCTGCTGAGATCGAGGTGAAGGCTGAGGAAGCCAAGAAAACAGAGGTAGAGATCAACACAGCCAGAGAGTCTTACCGACCAGCCGCTGCTAGGGCTTCTCTACTTTACTTCATCCTCAACGATCTCTTCAAGATCCATCCTATGTACCAGTTCTCACTCAAGGTATTATTGTGCACTTTGTGGATAGAATTAATGTATATTTTCATGAAAATAATCTATCAATCTTGAATAGTTTTCCTTTACTTAACAGATTTTGTTTGACTCCTTGGCAAAACTAGATCTCAGAAAATATATTGTTTTTTCTAGGCTTACAATGTGGTGTTTGAGAAAGCTATTGAGAAAGCTGAACCAGCAGAGGAGGTGAAACAAAGAGTTGCCAATCTGATTGACTGCATAACATACTCTGTGTTTATGTACACAGCTAGAGGATTGTTTGAGAGGGACAAGATTATCTTCACTTCCCAGATGACATTCCAGGTAAATTATTTTAAAAGAAATAAGTGAATTAAGTTTTTATTATGCACTATATAAAATTCATCTTTCCATGATAATTTAGCTACTACTTTATCTTTGACAACCACTCTGTATATAAGATATAAAATAGAGCCATGCTATATGTACATTCTTATCCTTTGACAGATTTTGTCAGCAGCCAATGACATTAACCCTGTAGAGTTGGACTTCCTGTTACGTTTCCCAGTGGTTCCTAATGTTACCAGCCCTGTTGACTTCCTAAACAACTTCAGCTGGGGAGGTATTAAGGTACGAAATTTAAACAATGATAATAGTAAAATACAACTTTTGAAGTGTAAATGGTGAAAGTATGGGCATTACCAGTGTCCTTCAATTTCCGGTTTTCCTAGAAATGTCAATCTTTTCTGTGATGTGAAAAAACAGCTCTGAAATGATTCTAATGAGGTTTATTGACTTTACAGGCTTTGGCAAACTTTGAGGAGTTCAGAAACCTTGACAGAGACATAGAAGGATCTGCTAAACGATGGAAGAAGTTTGTGGAGAGTGAGTGTCCAGAGAAAGAAAAGTTCCCACAGGAATGGAAGAATAAAACATCTTTACAGAAGCTGTGTATGATGAGAGCACTCAGACCCGACAGAATGACATACGCTGTCACGTAAGTATATAAGGAAATAAACAACAACTTGTACATTTTTGAATTTTTAATTACATTTTATATTGTATTCATATCTTTACAAAAAATGTTAAGGTACATGTAGATTTAAAGTTTCTTTTTTCTCTTTCAGTAACTTTGTAGAGGAGAAGCTTGGTACCAAGTATGTAGAGGGCAGAGCTATGGAATTTGCCAAATCATTTGAGGAATCTGGACCTGCAACTCCAATATTCTTCATCCTGTCACCAGGAGTGGATCCACTGAAGGATGTAGAGGCTTTAGGAAAGAAACTAGGCTTTAGTGAGGATCAACGTAACTTCCATAACATTTCCCTAGGTCAAGGTCAGGAAATCGTTGCTGAACAGGCTATGGATTTGTCTGCAAAGGAAGGACACTGGGTTGTCTTGCAGGTAAATTTTATGTACTATGTATGATGTTAAGAGAGATAGAAAAATTTTGGACTTTCTCTGAAATACATCATAACATGTGTATTAAGTTTTAATATTTTAGGAAAACTGAAATATACATGTAATAAAAAGATTTTTTTTTTCGTTTTTGTAACAGAATGTTCACTTGGTGGCAAAATGGTTACCAAAACTAGAGAAGAAGCTAGAGGAGTACAGCCAGGAGAGCAATGAGAATTACCGAGTGTTTATCTCAGCTGAGCCAGCCTCCTCAGCCGACAGCCATATCATACCACAAGGTATCCTAGAAACAGCCATTAAAATCACAAACGAGCCACCGACTGGCATGTTTGCGAATCTACACAAAGCCCTGGACAATTTCAATCAGGTTTGTTGTTTATTGCGAATAAATTGTATCAGAATGTAATAATTGTACATTGTCTCAGAATGTTCTTGGATTATTCTTCACATTTCACAATCCTATTTTATTCAAGATTTGAAATATTTTCTGGACTTATTATTTATTAAATGTTTTAAAATCTCAAAAGATCTATAACTTCATGTAGTCATACATGTACCTTCATGTAGAAAATTGATTTTGATTTTTCAGGACACCATGGAAATGTGTGCCAGAGAGACTGAGTTTAAGAGTATCTTATTCGCCCTCTGTTACTTCCATGCTGTGGTATCAGAGAGGAGAAAGTTTGGTCCTCAGGGTTGGAACAGAGTATACCCATACAACACTGGTGATCTGACCATCAGTGCCATGGTGTTGTATAACTACCTAGAGGCTAACGCTAAGGTACCATGGGAAGATCTGAGGTATCTGTTTGGAGAGATTATGTACGGTGGTCACATCACCGACGACTGGGACAGACGTCTCTGCAGAACATACCTGGAGGTGTACATGCACCCAGACATGGTTAGTGTGTCATTTTTTGAATGCTCTTTTCATGATGCCGACAATTAAGGCAAAAGTGACATACATGTATCAAGATCTATTTTTCACATAAAAGTTTAAGTTGTATCAGTTGATTGTGATATACATGTACATGTTTAGAACGGCACAATCAACCCACTTTATTTTTTCAGCTTGATGGTGAGCTATACTTGGCTCCTGGATTCCCCATCCCACCAAACTCTGACTACAAAGGTTACCATAACTACATTGACGAATGTCTACCCCCAGAGAGCCCCTACCTGTACGGCCTACATCCTAACTCTGAGATTGAGTTCTTAACCACTATCTCAGAGAATCTGTTTAAGACCGTGTTTGAGATGCAGCCCCGTGATGCTGGAGCAGGAGGTGGTGCCTCTGTCAGTAGAGAGGAGAAGGTGAGACGAAAAGCGCTCAATAACATTGATTCTTATATTTATGACAAATTTTATTCAATGGTCAACTTACTGAATAAGAGAGACATTGCATAACTGTTTTCATTGTTGTTCCTTACAGCTCAAGTCTATCCTTGATGAGATTGTAGAGAAGTTACCAGACGAGTTTAACATGCTGGAGATTATGGCCAAGGTACCGCCTGAGGAGAGAACTCCATATGTATTAGTGGCATTCCAGGAATGTGAGCGTATGAACATGCTTACTAACGAAATCAAACGCTCTCTGAAGGAACTTGATCTGGGTCTGAAGGTGCGTAAACTGAAAAATGTTTGGAATGAAACATAAGTATTTTCAATAATATGACAATTTTCTATTCATACAATAATTGTTTATTTTATAAGGCTTTTTCTTACTACATGTATTATATCTTTACTATTGTAGGGAGAGTTGACAATCACGGCTGATATGGAGGACCTTGGTAATTGTCTGTTTTTGGACACAGTACCAGGTAGCTGGGCAAAGCGAGCTTATCCATCTCTGTATGGTTTAACCACATGGTATGCTGATCTCCTACAGCGTATCAAGGAGCTGGAAACTTGGTCATCTGACTTCCAGTTGCCAGCAGCCGTATGGTTGGGAGGATTCTTCAACCCACAGTCCTTCCTTACCGCCATTATGCAGCAGATGGCCCGTAAGAACGAATGGCCTCTGGATCGTATGTGTCTACAGTGTGATGTCACCAAGAAGAGCCGAGAGGACATGGCGGGACCGCCCAGAGAAGGAGCGTACGTACATGGCTTATTCATGGAGGGAGCTCGATGGGACATGCAGACAGGTTTGATCAGTGAGGCACGACTGAAGGAACTGGCTCCAGCCATGCCTGTAATTTTCATCAGGGCCATCCCTGTGGACAGACAAGACACCAGGAATGTGTACGAGTGTCCAGTGTACAAGACCAAGACCAGAGGACCTACCTTTGTCTGGACCTTCAATCTCAAGTCCAAGGAGAAGGCCAGCAAATGGATCCTGGGTGGAGTTGCCCTACTTTTACAAGTATAAAGACTATAATATCCATTGTGAAAGAGAAGACTATAGAACTGAAGAAAATCAAATTAACATTTCATTTTGTTTGATATTTGAATAATGAAAATAAAATACATGTACATGTACTTTCATCACCAGTACTAATGACAGTGCTATTTGAACCTTTGTATGTTTGATATTTGATCAAGATAAGAATTTGAAACTTGAATATTCTTATTATATTCACAAACAGTATCAACATTCCGTCCAAATGTGAAATAGATATTTATACATTATTTATTAATTTTCAGTGATATAATTTTTTTTTGTCTATTTTTTTTTATGAAAACATTCCAACATGAAGTACTATATTTATAATTTATTGAGTTGTTGACATTCACTTTACATATGAAATTTTTTGAAGTGAAAATAAAGTTTATTGTTGCATTATTTTTTGCTTTTATTTTGGTGCAATGAAATACCATATATATCTTTACTTCTATCTTAAACTTTAAATCAAACCATATAGATTTCAGAAATTTAACGATTGGTTTGTTTAAAAAATTGTCTTATTCCTTATCCACCTACCCGATATATAATTTATGATCTTACAGTTACTGTGAGTGCCAACTTTGAAAAAGATATGCAGAAATCAAGGAATACTTATTTAATACATTGTTTGAATTGAAAAGTAATGGAATCTGCGTCAGATTATTTCTACAAACATTTACTGAGCAACCATTGTTCAGGGAATTGACATAGCAAACTCTCATGTTTCAGTTCAAGGTCAGTGTATCATAGGCAAGAAAAGGTACATACTTTATGTAAAAGTGACTCGCTTTCAATAAGTGCTTATATTGTACTAGGTAATGTATGATAATGCAGACTGGTTTCCATGCCATAAGTCAAACAATCACATTTGGTGATAATATTAGTCATAAAACATCATATACACAAACATTGTACTAGTGTCTTCCAACAAGTCAAAAATGTGCTCTATTGAGTTTGGGTCCAAATGTCAAGGCCATAACTTTGATGATTGCAAATATAATTTATCTATCTTCAAATACTGCATCACTCTTTTACAAGTTACAGATAAAAGGATAAAATAGAAGAGTTTGGTTTGGGGCCTTGTGTGAGTTTAGCTGTCATTCTGTACTATCTGAAAAGGTGAAGTGATTTATATCGAATCAGTGTAAAAATTAAACTGTCATTTATTCAAAGTGTGCAGTTCTATTTTACAGCATTTCGTCTGATAGCTACTTGCTATATACATTTAAATCCTATGTAGTACTGGTGTGTTTGGGAAGTCTGATATGTCACCACCCAAAGCTATCTAATTTTAAAAATGTACAGTATTATACAGGCTTTCTACTGTTCCTACTATTTCCTACTTTTTCCTACTTTTCCTACTTTTCCTACTTTTTTATTTTGATCCTATTTTTTCCTACTTTTTCTTCAAAACTTTCTACTATTCCTACTTTTTCATCTCAAAAGTAAAAAATTTCTTGCTACACTTGTCATCGACATCTGATTCAAATTTTTTTTAAATTTCGGGCTCGCTTCGCTCGCCCTTCTGTATATTTTACATAAAAAATCAATCTGTCCTTCTTTCTCTCTGTGATTTCCTCAAAGATGAACATCACTTGTCTACAATCATTGCTTTCTATGATTTGTGCGTCATACTAATTGAAAAATGTCGCTAAAAGTGATGGAAAATTTCCTACTTTTATCCTTTTAATTCCTTCTTTTTCCTATTTTTTCTCCTACTTTTTTTTCATTGACTACTCCTACTTTTTTCCTACTTTTTCATCAAGGTAGAGTAGAAAGCCTGAGTATATGAAAGGAGCAGGTTCGGTAATATGGAAAATCGGCCCTAATTTTAGAATGTTTTAGATTTCGATTGTATTTTGTATCTAGGAAGTTAAATGTATGGTTGTTTGAAATACCAAATAAATATTTTAATTTACGTGCAATACACCGAAAGATATGGCTTCAAAATCGGCTGTAAGTCGTAAATTATGCAGAAAATCGTAAGAAATGGGCATACATTACTTCTGGTCAAAATATATGAAAATAAGTAGGGCGCTAGCCCTCGCCCAAAATAATTTTCATATCAAAAGTTAAATTTGCAATTTATCTTTCGATCTACATAAAATTTATGTTGGGTGAGGGTTGGCGCCTATACAAATTTTAAAGATTTATGCAGAAAATATCAGTGGCGGATTCAGGGGGGGGGGGGTGCGGAGGGGGCGCCCCCCCCCCCGGCACTGACCCAAAAAATTCCAAAAAAAGGTATATTTTGGCCCATTTTCAGTCAAAATCGGCAAAATTCGCCCCTTGACCCCCCGGCAAAGGGGGCGCTGGATCCGCCACTGAATATGGCGATTTTCCGTCATGCAAAGCAAATGACGTCACAATGTGACGTCATAACTAACGCATGTGACGTTTTGACAATGAAAAATATTTACTATCTATTTCGGCAGGTATTTGAGATAAATATAAGAGATGCTGAATCATAATTTTCAAAAAATTATTTTTCGCAAAAATTTAGGACCGATTTTGGTAGTTATAGTGAACCTACCCCTTTACCAAACAAAGTTACTACTAACATCACACGGAATTCATCAATCACAATCATTGACGTCAGAGTCTTTCTGAAGAAATTGTTGTTATTATGAATGAAGGATGCACACTCTATTTATTTTTGGATTCAAAGGTCAAGGTCACATGACTGATGATTGAAAATGTTTTACAGATCATAACTGATATCTCGGTGTGTGTAATACATCGACCATGAAACTAACGAGTTGTTCCCTGAATGCATGACTCAAGGGTGTGCCCTATTGTTTTGGAGTTCAAAGGTCACAGGACTTTTAAATCATCTCAAAATGTTTTGAGTGCCTGTGTTTGTATGGATTCTTGTTAACAGCATTATGAGTAGAAGATAAAGCATGGGGAGAGGATGGACCATATTGATTTTCATAGTCAAAAGTCAAGGTCACAGTGGACTTGGGGTTTCTGCAGAATCTTGTGAACAGCATGGAAGACAACACAATCATCATAGAAACATCAAACCGTCCACAAATGTTCCTCATGGGGAGAGAATAAATCCTATTGATTTTTAATGTCAAATGTCAAGGTCACAATTTAAAAATCCCTGTGAACAGCATAGAAGACGAAGCAACCACAGTGGCGGATCCAGCGCCCCCTTTGCCGGGGGGTCAAGGGGCGAATTTTGCCGATTACTACTAAAAATGGGCCAAATTATAGGGTTTTTTTTTTTTAATTTGGGTCAGTGCCGGGGGGGGCGCCCCCTCCGCACCCCTCTAAATCCGCCACTGAACCATCATAGGATCACCGAACCTTCCACAATGAGCCTCCTGGGTAGAGGATGCACCCTATTGATTTTCAAGGTCAAATGTCAAGGTTACAGTGGATTTAGACTTAAAATTCTTGTGACTGTGAGCAAGGAATACAAAGCAATCATCACAAATGTTCCCCGTGGGATAAGATACGAACCATATTGATTTTAAAGGTCAATGCCTCAAGGGTCAAACGCCAAGGTTAGATTTTTTTTTTATTTTAACGGTAGAATATTATGAGTTGTGAGGGGATGCTATGCTTGTATTGTGTTTATTATATCGATGATGATGATGATGATGATGATTTAAAAAAATTATATGAATCAAATTTAAAGACATATTGACAGCAGAAATTGAAGAAGTAAGGGAAATGGCCCTCTCTTTTTGATTGATTTGACGTAAGGAAGCTTGCCTACAGTAGATCTATGATAATTTATAAATGTTCCCCGTGGGATAAGATACGAACCATATTGATTTTAAAGGTCAATGCCTCAAGGGTCAAACGCCAAGGTTAGATTTTTTGTTTATTTTAACGGTAGAATATTATGAGTTGTGAGGGGATGCTATGCTTGTATTGTGTTTATTATATCGATGATGATGATGATGATGATGATTTAAAAAATTCTATGAATCAAAGGGGTAGGGGTAAAATCTGCCGTTTTTGGCCCCATTTTTTGCTATTTTCAAAAATCGTTTTCATACTATTTTTTGTCTTTCAAATAAGAGTAGAGATGTTGTTGTTTATTGAAACTGATGTAATGTTGTAATGTAAATAAGTTTAAATATGCTTATATGTCTGTATATTATCTATCTTTATTATATAATTGATTTAAACGTACTCTATATACGTAAAATACAACGCCCATCTGACCAGCGTAATCGGCAACTTACGCTGAGTTGCCAATATATAGGCAGCTCACGTCACCTGGCCCTGGAAAACGGCAGCTCACGCCGGGTTGCCCCAGCGTAGCTATAAATAGCGACGCGCAGGTGGCCCAGCATCTCAGTGTCTAGACAGTGTCTGGAGAGTACGCATCGTTTTGTTTTAAGATTGTAATAGTTTTATTAATACTTTGATCGTATCGTAAACTTGTAAATAAATTAAGAAACTTTATTCGGATTTGGATATTATATTTTCACAGAGGATTTTACGCTACCAAGGATTATCATCACACCGAGGATTTACACCACAATATTTGGATTAATATACATTGTACATACATTTTTACCGTGTACGCTACCAAAAGGATTTCATAACACCTATTACACAAATATTACTGAGTGACCGCAGTGGCCTACGTTACAACTGGTGACAGCTCGTGCGATATAACCTACGTGATTTGTGTATATTTTAATCATTTTAGTACATTTTTTTTCTCGTGTGTGTAATTCTTCATTATGGATGTACAGGAACCGACAAAATTCGTACGCGTGTACGATTACACAGAATTAGGATATGTTCATTTCGTGCGAAAAGTGCAAGTGAAATCGCGAGTGGAATGCAAAGAATGCTTCGCAGTATTTCCAAAGCGCTTGTACATGGATTCTGGAAAACGATGTGAAGTGTGTGGAGGAAAAGTGAAACAATTTTCTTAAATTTTGTGATGAAAAGTAAGTATTGGTGTGATCAGTGAAAAGATTATAGTGTTTTGCGTGTGGATTCAGTGACTTAGTGTATATATTTCCCCGTGACCTACGTGTGTATATTATATCGTTATTATATATAAGTGAAATTATCGATTCGTTTTTATTTAGTGTACGGTAAGTATATTGATATGTGTATTTGATACCGTACAAATTCTGTGGAAGTGAAGTGATAGTGCGCGATCGCGTGTGATACATATATACTAAGTATATGTCTTGTGTTTTAATCAAGTGCGCGACCGTTTTATATTGATTTGTGCAAGTGCATATTTCAGTGATTTTGTTTGCGTGTGATATATTTATATGTGAGAATTTCATGCGCGATAATGTGTATGATTTGTGACTGCCCGCGTGTGAAATCATTTTGTGCAGAGTGTGTAGTGTTTTGTGATTTATTTGTGCGCGTTCATTTTGTGACTGTTCGTGTGTGAAATAATTTTGTGCGAAGTGTGCATAATACTGTGACGATTTATTTGTGCGCGATTATTTTTCTTTTTTTTTTTGTGCTATCTTTATTAGGTCTTCCGACTTCCGTCGGAAGACCTATTGTTTTCGTAACCGTGGAAAATTGGATCAGCGATTTCTCAAGAACCCTGTAAGCTAGGACAATGAAAGTTCTCCAACGTTACGTTTGGAGTAAAAGCTAGATTGGTCTTTTTTATTTTTGGTCTCTGTTATTTTTTTTTATCATGTTTTTAGTAGATTCAAATATTTGACGGGAGCGTCGAATTACTCAAAAGGACCGAATATTTCATGTTTTGCAATTTGTAAGCTTAAATATCTCGTATTTTGCTATCTACAATTTCCATTCTTTTTGAAAGTCGACAGTCATGCAAGATATGAAATGCTAGATGCACACCGTAACGATTTATTACGATGACGTCCTTCACCGTCCTTCATATTTCCAAATTCAGAAGTTCATAGGAGGAAGACACTTTTTTGCTTATAATAGTAAACAAAAATTAAGCTTATGAAGTTTCCTAAAAATTTCAATATTATTATTTTTTATCCATATATCTGTCTTATTTAGTCTTTCTGATTTTTCCTATCTCTTACTGTTGAAAAGATATAAGCATCGAAATTTTGAGTTGGGTATTTCGATACACCTTCACGCCAACAGATCGGGCGCACACTAAAATTGGTAGTCCGAGTCCGACTCGAGAAAAGCAGTGTTGAGATTTTCAAATTCCGATTTCACGGCAATGATGAATATGCATTTCATAAATACATTTCGATATACACAATTTGATTTTAAAACAGTTGATTAATTTAGAAGAGATCAGCTACAAACCAGAATTTACACACAAAAAGTGGTAGTTTGATTCCGATTTCTAACCTACAAACCTGTTTCTAAACTTCAATAACTATATTTTGAACATCAAGTTTAATTTCTAATTCTAGCAAACGTTCGAACATAATTTTCGGTTGGTTTATTTACAAATCGATGAACAATTTCTCCAACATTCTTCCCTCCCTCGTTTTTCGAAAACAGTTCTGTTTATATTGAACGATGTCGCCATGATGGAAATTCAAAATAAACTTTGAAAAAAGGGAAGGGGGGGGTCCAAATTTGAACCTGCACAGCGAGAACCTCATGGTATTTATATATATATATTGAACGTAACTTGTTATTACCATTTCTCTTCTCAAGAAAATTGGTTCTACAGCTACGAGCTCGCCTTTTTATGGGGGAAGGGGGCAGGAAGAATTTGCAAAAAAAAATCCCGGCTCTGAAAAATGCTGAAAAAAATATTCCGGCCCAAAGGGCCGGCAATTTTTTTTTCCCGGACCATGCAAAAGTAAGGATACATTGCATGATATGGAAATTTTTGCTGGCCCTTTGTGCCAGACAATTTAAAGTCAAAAAATTAATTAATATAAATACAAACTGTTCACATAGCTGTATCTACCAGAGACCTAATACGCATAGGCACAAAAATCTAGAAAAGGTTCTATTTAAACATCATACAATCTGTCTGAAATTCGCTAATTGCAAAGAGACATCTGAAGGAACGGTTATTAACTCATACTCTGTAACAGCGGGGAGTTTAACTTACACAGACATTCACAACATTTGACAATTTGTTTAAATCCGGCCCGAAGAACCGGCGAAAAATTTTCTCCGACTCTGTTAATGGCTGAAAAAAATGGCCTGCTCAGAAAATTGCTGAAAAAATTTTACCGGCTGGCAATAGAATTCCTGCCCCCCCCCCCCCAATCAAATGGTTGCTCACCAACAATTATCGGTTTGAAAATTTAATGTTACTGCTATTTGAAAACTTAAATATATAATATAAATACATGTAATGTGACGTCCTTCATATTTCCAAACCAAAAATTGTATAGGAGGAAGACACTCTTGTTGCAACCGCAACAAGAAATCTTTCTAGTTTTGTGACTGTTCGTGATCGCGAGTGAAATGTTTTGCTCGGTAGTGCGTTGATAAATTAATTTGTGCACAATGAGCCGTAAGAAGAAAATGTGTGCGCTCGCCTTATAGATGTGTATTTTATGAATCTGTGACCGATATATGTGTTGTGACATTGTGAGAAATCTGTGCGCGTACAATGTATATCGTATAAAACATTATTTTGTCCGTAAGTCTGTCGATTAGTGTCCGACAAATGCCTGTGTTTTGTGCATTCAGTAAATGAATAGTGCCGTGTTGTGTGCAATATTCGTGTGCATGTGTGTGATTCTTAAAATCTGTGACGAAAAAGATTTTATTCACGTGTGTTATGTGCCTCTTGTGAATTTTTATTCAGCGATTCAAACTGGATTTCTTTGCGTTGTGTGGAATATTTGTGCATATCGTGATTATAATAAATGTGATGATGCAACACGATCAAACGACATATTCACCTCGTGAAATGGAACTTACAGGTGAGTTACAAAATGAACCAGGGGAGATAACCCCTCGTGTGTCCGGACAAAGAAGAAAATCACCGGTTTCGGTCAGGAGAAACTTATTAGATTCGTTTAATGAAGCTGCAAATACATGTACACCGGTAGCTTCAAGCACACCTGTGCTTTCAGACCGACAAAATGTGCCGTGTGATGCAAATAATACGCGATTCGATAATTCTGAGGATGGATGGACTTGGATTTTCAAACTATGGACGATCATTTCAGTTCTTATTGGATCACTGTGTGCCGTGTGCTATAAATACTTTCCTGGATATTTGTTGCTGGTGATGACGAAGGAAGTGCTTGTGACGAGTGCCTGTGTTTTCATGATAGGATTATTCATAGGAATTCTGTGGAAGTACTGTTTCCGAAAACGACAAAATATACGTAATCCAAGGAACGTAAGATTTGATTCTCCCCTCGGGAGTAATGTGAATTTCCCTAGATACGATTCATCATACTTAGACGAAAATATGGGTGCCATTGGTAACCCTGTGCAACGCGCTAGTTTCTCGCAACAAGTCCCGGTGAAACGGATATTCAAAGGAGATGGTGAGGATATATGGTCCGAATTTATTCGATATTTTGAAAACATTGCGACAATAAATGGCTGGAATGAGGAGAGAATTCGCATTATTTTCTTTACTGTGTTACGTGGTCAGGCAGAAACTTATGCTTACGGACTTCCTGTGGAAATAAGAAATAACTGGACTGAATTAAAACGGGCTATGGACGATAGATTTGGTCACCGTGCGATGAAAGAGAGCTATGTTGCTGAGGCTAAGATGCGGAAAAAGAAGCAAAGTGAGACTTTTAGAGATTTTGGACAGGCCATAGAGGATCTATATCGCAAGGCATACCCCGACAACAGAGATTACGTACAGGAAAGTAGCATGAAAACTTTTCTCGATAATTGCAGCGAAGATCACGAATTTCGCTTCGCAGTAAAACGAACAAGACCAAGGAATCTACAGGATGCTGTAACTGCCGCAATGCAAGAGGAATGCATTAGGTTAGGCGAAAATCGACGGGAGGATATTGTGAGACCAAACAAACGTGTTCTGTATACTGGAAACGAGGCGATGCAAAAAGTGCGCAATAAACACGATGTTCAGTCGAAAGCTGGTGAACTCCGAACCTTTTCGCAAAAGAGATGTTTTATTTGTAATTCTGCAGACCATTTATCCAGGAACTGTCCGAAAAGAGATAATCGTAGAGGGAATTACCGTCAAAACCGCACCGACAACCATTCGAAGTCGTTAAACGACTCGAGACCGAGGCAGTAGGCCGTGCACCGGTCGAGAAACCAGAAAGGCCTAGTACAACGATATATTGTGATCCGATTTTCAACGAAGCAGAAGTAGTTAATGAAAGGACACACGGAAAGCACGGAAGTGTTATTCAGTCTGAGATTACTGGAGAGGTGTGTACCAACGAACCTGACTGGTGTTTAAAGTCGTCGTCAAACGCATTGGTTCGTTTCTGTGCAAATAAGGTTAGCCACGGTGATCAGTCAGTGTTCGAGAGCAGGAGCGAACTCAGGATTCCCGGAAGAAAAAGGTTCTTTGTGGATGGACTGATCCAGGGTGCTAATGTGACATGGAAAGTGGATACTGGTGCCCGTAGATCATTTATTACCGATGATACCTACTACAACATTTTACCCGATAGTAGGCCAGTACTAGAACGAGTACGGAGTAAATTTATAGCGGCGGACGGACAATTTATAGACGTACTAGGGACAGCGATAATGATTCTAACTTTCGGAGGAATGAACTTTGAATTTCGGATATTTGTGGGAGGAGTTACCCAAAATCTTTTAGGTGAAGATTTTTATGTGAAATACAAGTGTAATTGGGACCATGACAACTCAGAATTTGTTGTGAAGTTTGATCCTAATGAAGGAGAACGAACAAATAAAATATTTTGTGCCGAAACTATGGAAATCAATGCGGGACAGGAGGCTATTATTCCGTCATATCTTTCGTATGTAACAGAGGAAGAGGGATTACCTATGTGTTTACAGAAATTTGCTCAAGCTCATGAATTAGTTTTAGCGAGATCTTTACTTAGTGCGCGTGATCGTGATGTGTGTATCCGTGTGTACAATCCAGGAGTGGAACCAGTAGAAGTGAGGAGGGGTACAGTTATTGCGTTATTCATTCCGGTTCAGTGTGTTAGTGAACCGATTAGTGCTACGAGTGATGTGAACGTAGTACGTGAAGAATGTGAAACTACATGTAGTGATTTGCCGGTGCATTTAAAAGCTGCTTATGAGGAAGGATGTGAAAACCTCAACGAGGAGCAGTGTATGAAGTTTAAGGAATTCCTAATTAGAAGATGTAATGTGTTCGCGAATCCGAATGGGAAGTTGGAACGAGTAAAATTCGGAGAACACGACATAAAATTGAGTGATGAGAGACCATTTAAAGAAGCACCGCGTAGAGTACCTATATTCAAGAGGGAAGTTTTAGACGCGGAGATAGAGAAGTTAGAGAAGCAGGGTCTCATCGAGAAAGCGAATAGTCCGTGGTCTTCACAGTTGGTTTTAGTGAAGAAAAAGGACGGAAGTTGGCGTGTATGTGTAGATTACCGCCGTTTGAACGCTTTAACAGTGAAGGATGCGTACCCCATACCGAGGATAGAAGATGACCTTGATGCCCTGAGTGGATCAACGTGGTTTTCCTCACTAGATTTATATATGGCGTATCACCAGGTTCCAATGTCAGAAAACGACAAACAGAAGACTGCATTCGCAACTCCTCGGGGAGGATTGTACGAATATACAGTGATGCCTTTCGGATTGTGCAACGCTCCTGCAACTTTTCAACGCATCATAGAGCGAGCATTGATAGGACTTCAGTGGAAAATAGCCGTTTTGTACTTAGATGACATCGTAGTTTTCGGCAGAAATTTTGACGAACATATGGAAAATTTGGAAAAAGTGTTCGATCGATTAGACGAAGTGAATCTTAAAGTGAAAGTGAAAAATTAGAAAGTGATCCTGTGAAAACAAGGCGTGGCCGTGTGATCAAACGCCCTGTTCGTTTTAGAGAATAAAAGCACGTTTTAGTTTTCTGTAAATAGTAGTTAGCAGTGAGCGCTCACCAGTAGTTTAGTTCGTGTTATATGTATTTGTTATATTATCAACGTTGGATTGACACACTACGGACGTTGCCCGGAGTCCCCGTAGTATATATGGATTATCATAAATGTGTGTGTAATAATAATTCAATGATTCTTTCAACGTTGGACGGAATTACTACGGACGTTGCCTGGAATTCCTGTATTATAATGTTAATGTGATATTAGTGTACCATTCTACGAATGTAATCTTGTGACTTCGTAGTATAACTATCTATTGTGAGCTGATGGTGTCTTAAATTGTTGAATGGACGTATTCTTGGATCCCCGTAGTATATGGAAAGATGATTGGAGTCTGGACATACTACGGACGTAGCTCGGAATCCCCGTAGTACATGTATATGGAAAGATGATATTGGAGTTGCTACAGTCGCATCCTGGATTCCCTGTAGTGTCAGATGAACGGATGAACTACGGACGTAGCCTGGAATCCCCGTAGTTTTGACAGGATCAGATGAACTCAGATGTTTCAGACGTTACCATAGAAGTGAACTGAACTTCAGAAGTGACATTTCGTAAACTACGTGGATGCTCCTCGATACTTGATGAACTTTTGCGAAGAACAGAACTGTGTGCATAGACACTCTTTTGAATATCATTGACATTTTGATATGGATTTTTATTATCTTTACATTATCATATTGATTTATTATGATTGATTGTATTTTGAACGGAGTCAAAATCTTAGGTGGGGGGAGTTGTAATGTTGTAATGTAAATAAGTTTAAATATGCTTATATGTCTGTATATTATCTATCTTTATTATATAATTGATTTAAACGTACTCTATATACGTAAAATACAACGCCCATCTGACCAGCGTAATCGGCAACTTACGCTGAGTTGCCAATATATAGGCAGCTCACGTCACCTGGCCCTGGAAAACGGCAGCTCACGCCGGGTTGCCCCAGCGTAGCTATAAATAGCGACGCGCAGGTGGCCCAGCATCTCAGTGTCTAGACAGTGTCTGGAGAGTACGCATCGTTTTGTTTTAAGATTGTAATAGTTTTATTTATACTTTGATCGTATCGTAAACTTGTAAATAAATTAAGAAACTTTATTCGGATTTGGATATTATCTTTTCACAGAGGATTTTACGCTACCAAGGATTATCATCACACCGAGGATTTACACCACAATATTTGGATTAATATACATTGTACATACATTTTTACCGTGTACGCTACCAAAAGGATTTCATAACACCTATTACACAAATATTACTGAGTGACCGCAGTGGCCTACGTTACACTGAATTGAAAATAGATATTATACAATTATTGACTGGGAATGAGGGCAATATATGATTTGTTGGACCTGAAGATAAAATATTGCCCGAGGCCGAAGGCCGAGGGCTATATTTTGTCTGAAGGTCCAACAAATCATATATTGCCCGAATTCCCAGTCAATAATTGTTTTGTTATACCTTACATCAATACTGCAGCAACGAACTGATTAACCCGGCATGTTTACGTTCATTTTCGTCTATAAGAGAAAGAGCGCGGAAAAATAGGTAGAGCTAATAGCGTCATCAACGACGTGACGTCACAAACGATTTACCGTTTATCGGTCAATATTTTTCTAAATTTTGCCCTAGGGCCAATATTTATGTAAATGTTGACTGCTTGGTCAAATATTCGAATTTATAGGCATTTTCCCTATGGAGATTTTATATAGAGATACTGATAAGGGTATAACAAAATCAACTAATATGAGAGTTATTTCCCGCCAAAATTGCCCACTACTATGGAAATTAGTGGTAAAATGATAACAACCAGATTTTAACATAATCGTTTATAGTATATATAGAGCAAGCGCGTGTAACAAAGTTATACTTTCCATGTACATTCAGAATATGAAAAGGAATGTCCCATATGAGTATGAATCTGTTACACGCCCTTGCTCTAGGGCTTACAACTGTAGGTATGTGTGTCCCTTGCTAAAAAGCTGAATTTCTAATGTAAAGACATAGTTCTCAACTTTCAATCATTTTGCCATAAAAGGCTGGATTTTCAAAAAATCACATAAAATTGGTCATTTTTTGTTTAGAAGAAGCATAATGAATAAGAAAATAGAACGTTTTTAATCTTTTTGATTGGGGCCAAAAATGGTCACTTTTGCCCCTACCCCTTTAAAGACATATTGACAGCAGAAATTGAAGAAGTAAGGGAAATGGCCCTCTCTTTTTGACTGATTTGACGTAAGGTAGCTTGCCTACAGTAGATCTATGATAATTTTTTTAATATAGGCATATCTGCATTGTCAAAGCAGGACGGATTCACAAGACTGAGTCTGCATTTAGTAACTTAGGATAGCTAGTCAGTTAGGAAGTGGTAAATAAGTAGTATGCCAGGCCAATAGACACATTTTTCACATTACCGCAGTCGACTTGTATGGTTGTTGGGTGTAAATAATTGTTTATTGTGATAATAAGACGCTCCCCTGCATGAGTGCTTTTAAAAAGTCCAAGATAATAAACTAGTTTTTTTATTCTTTTTTATGTTTTCCGTTCTGTTGATTTTGTTTTTGTTTTGTTTTTTTATTTGCTTTTTTTTATAATTTGAAAAAGTGACATAAAATTTTTATTACGGAAATGGAAATTCAATTCAGTCACTTTTTATCATGATCTCAGTGCAGCGTAATGTTGGCCTAAGAAACACAGAGGACTGAGGGGTGAGGTATCATCGCTTGGTCACAAACCCTTTCCTCAAGGCAAATCCCAATGCAAATATTAAAATTTTAATATAGACACATAGAAGAAAGGGGCTCTAATATAGACATACAGAAGAAAGGGGTTCTATTGAGGAATTTAAAGGGTTTGTGACCAAGCCCTGTGAACTCAGTCGTGTTCTGAAATCCGGATTTCTAGCTCTTGTGCTGGTTTCATCTATTAGAATGTACTTTCATTTCTTTAATGCCGAAAACGTACGTTTTACTTGTCATTCTGCTTTAATTTAGTTTTTACCCCTTACAATTCACTGCCTGAGACGATTCCTGGTGGAGAAGTAGTAATCGCCGATTTTATCAAACTTTTTTTGCTCTATTTCCTTCAATTTTCAAAACATGCACAATTTTTCATGTACTGACAGTAAAGGAGCAGGTTCGGTAACTTGGAAAATCGGCCCTAATTTTAGAATGTTTTAGATTTCGATTGTATTTCGTATCAAGGAAGTTAAATGTACGGTTGTTTGAAATACCAAATAAATATAGTAATTTTCGTGCAGTACACCGAAAGATACGGATTCCAAATTGGCTTAAAGTCGTAAAATGCTGAAAAATCCTAAGAAATTAGCATAATTCTGGTCAAAATTTATGAAAATAAGAAGGGCACCAGCCCTTACCAAAAATAACTTTCATAGACCAGTCGAGCTCATGCGATACCATGTTGTCCGGCATCCGTCTTTCCGTCCATCTGTCTGGCTGTTAACAGTTTTTTGTGATTGCAACTCCTCAGAAGCCATAAATGATAGAAAGCTAATTCTTTTTGCATTTAGTTTGGTCCATGGTCTAGTTGTGCACCTGATATTTTGTTTGAGCCTCTGACCCCCAGGGTCTTCAAAAATGGGTGTGGTCATTTTCTCCTATATAAGTCCAGTGAAACCGAAACCTCGTCGGTCCGACGGACATGACCGGTAAAAATCTGCTCGGACCGATGGAAATGTTGTAATTGTCGGTCCGAATGACCAGAAATATTTTCTCGATAAGTAATTTTAAAAAGTCAAAATAAAAAACTTTCCGTGTAAGTATCGATTTTTCAGCTGTTTCACTTTCTTTTCTACGAACTTCGGAAGATAATAGGTCAACTCATGCGGTCATGACTCAGTGATTGATCCAGTGATTGGGAAGGCTACGCGCCCTACGAATATATAGTCCCATTGTGATCAAAAATTGCCTACAAAATCGGCAACTCGCTGCCCTGTTGCGCATTATTTTACGGTGAACATTTTTTATTAAAGGTCTTTACTCATGTAAATTTACGTTGTAACGTAGATCTATACCAGTGGCAGTAACGTGTGGATCACAGCTTACTGTACATGGCCAGTCAGAAGCACAAAATTCTTCTATTCATTGACAATTGCTATTATGATACAATATTGATTTTTCTTTGACATTCTTTTTTATCCTCGTTCTGTGCCTGAGATTTAAATCTCCAACGTCCACTTACATACATCTTATCTACGTAAGGATACTTAAGTATGCGTTCGTCTGTAAAATAACATGTCATTTGAAGCGGCCGGTCAATAGGTATACAAATTGAAGTAATAGAATTTGTACAGAAATGTCAATTGCAGCCCTCCCCCCTTTCCTAATATCAACAAAGCTGAAATTATAATATAGCTGTCTATACGTGGACATCAATCGAAAAATACAGGATAGGTGGCTGAGATGTGTACATGTGTACAGTGAATTACGCATTGGAAATAGTAGAATTGGGAATTTCAAGACAAAAAAATGTGCCGTCTGATATGTTTTGTACATACATTGCCTTCAAAGCTTTTCGAAAATCGATCCTTTTTAGAAAGGCCTGGTCGTGAAGAAAGATGGCCTATTGTTTTTGAGAATGGCCCATTGAAGTCTAAGTGGAAGGTTAACCGTTAAGCAAGTTTGCCTTCCCAATCACTGATTGAGAAAAAAAAGTAAAAATCCTCGGACCGGTAATAATTGGTTCGGACCAGTGATCTTTAACATATTACTGGTCCGAATGACCAGTAATCCATCACAAAGTTTTGCGTTCTCTGTAAGTCTATGTAATCTAATAAACACCAATTCTCAGAAAGTATAATTGATATAGAAATACGAAAGCTTATTAGTGCCATTTTTTGGAAAGAAAAAAATTAAAAAGTCGTTCTAACGAGTTAATAAGTCGTTCAAACAAGATAAAAACTTGTTCAAACAAGATAAAAGTCGTTCTAACAAGTTAATAAAAACTCGTTTAAGCGACTTATAAAACTGAGATTGTTCAAACGAGATAAAAACTCGTTCAAACAAGATAGAAACTCGTTCAAACGACTTTTTAACTTGTTTACAGGACTTAAGAAACTCGTTCAAACAAGATAAAAAGTCGTTTCAACAAGATAAAAACTCGTTCAAACGACTTTTTAACTTGTTCAAACGACTTATAAAAGTCGTTCTAACAAGATAAAAACTCGTTCAAACAAGTTTCTTAAGTCGTTTAAACAAGATAAAAAGTCGTTTGAACGAGTTTTTATGAAAGCTGCCTATACGGTACAGTACAGTGTATAACATTAGTACATGTATTGGATCGATACATGCTATAGTAATCATTATAGACTTCACGTGGAAATACCTTTGTTGATACGATACATACGAATCATATAATAAGCAATACATATCTACTTTTATATCTGTAGAACCATCACCATGCAATTCTCTTTTAGAGAGGTCGGGGCAGTGCTGAGGAGGAATTAGGCAGGCATGGGAAGGGGGATGGGCTAGTAGGATCGAGGGGTCTCTGACTGAGACGGGACCATGCTCTTTGAAATTCTAAGCACAAAATTAATGTTTACAGTGAATTGGTTCTAAAGAAAATAATATAAATGCTCGGGCTGTGAAAGATCTGCTCGGTCCGTAGATGTAATTCCAAAAGGCCTATTACAAAGGTCCGAATTTCCCCTTAGGTTATTATATTTAAAAATTGCATTTAATGAAAGCATGTTTATTATAGCTATGTACATTTTAATAAAAAAAATAATAGTGCCCCAGCAATTCAGTTTTAGGAAGTTGATAAAAAGGCTTAGAATATTCCCTAAAAGGGTAAACACAAGTTAATTCCAGGGGCATAACTAGACCTAAAAAGATCAAAGGTAGACCAAATTTCTATCAAAATTAAAATGCGTCAAAATCATCTACCGCCTTAATTTTATATCGTTGATTTATTTATCTTGCTGTCATCAGAAGGACACTCTGCATGATACTTGACCATCAGCGCATTCTTAAACATTGCATTCTGACTGACCACGGGACCCCATGACAAGTCCTGTCCAAAACAGGGCACTGATCACCTGTCCTCTTTGAATGTCGATCGAACTATACAAGAGCTCGCCCCAGCTGACAGATAAAGGACTGTTTTTTGTTTAAATTGTTTTATATCCATTCATACATATTCATCTGTGTGTTACTTAGGCCCCTACGACGTTTTGGAGTCGTATTATGTGTACATACATGTATATACAACATTTCTTTGAGATCTCTGGGTAACCAGAAAAAAAAACCCGGAAGGATTGTGTTATCCAGATAAACACATTATTTGCCTAATTTCTGATATGGGAGATGGTCGTCGTATCGGCACCGATTGCCATTTGTCCCTTTTGTGTCTCTTACTTTCCTTGTTTACTCTTTGTTTTGAGATTGGGAGTTTTGGTGTTTTGCTGCGGATGCTGCAACCGTGTCTTGATGGAGATCCCCTTATTTCTTTAGGATCGGTTTTGATTATTATTGTCTTCATTGCTAGACAGTCTCAGTCAAATGTCTAAAATGTTACAAATGTAACAATTAGTCCAAGTAAATCAATTTTTATGTTGTCAAGCAATGTGGCTCTATAGAGTGTCAAGCTATTACAGTCCGAAGGGGGGTGGGGGGTTACGCACCAATTCCCTTCGCTGTAAGGGTATATTTATTTATTCAGTACATGCATATATCAGGAAAAGACCGGTCAAATAGTAAAGTTGAGACGTTATCATAAATCTAGATCAAATATCCAAGTATTTAGACATCAATCAGATGTAGTTTTGATCTTGTATAAATGGTAATTTCAAAAGTCGTTTTTTAATGAGTTTTTTTCTTGTTTGAATGAGTTTCTAAAGTCGTTTAAACAAGATAAAAAGTCGTTTGAAGGAGTTTTAATCTTTTTTGAACGAGTTTTTATCTTGTTTGAATGAGTTTCTCAAGTCGTTTAAACAAGATAAAAAGTCGTTTGAACAAGTTTTTATCTTGTTTGAACGAGTTTCTCAAGTCATTTGAACAAGTTAAAAAGTCGTTTGAACAAGTTTTTATCTTGTTTGAACGACTTTTTATCTTGTTTGAAAGAGTTTCTCAAGTCGTTTAAACAAGATAAAAAGTCGTTTGAACGAAGTTTTTATCTTGTTTGAACGAGTTTTTATCTTGTTTGAACGAGTTTCTCAAGTCGTTTGAACAAGTTAAAAAGTCGTTTGAACAAGTTTTTATCTTGTTTGAACGACTTTTTATCTTGTTTGAACGAGTTTCTCAAGTCGTTTAAACAAGATAAAAAGTCGTTTGAACGAGTTTTTATCTTGTTTGAATGACTTTTTATCTTGTTTGAACGAGTTTTATAAGTCGTTTAAACAAATTAAAAAGTCATTTGAACTAGTTTTTATCTTGTTTGAATGACTTTTTATCTTGTTTGAACGAGTTTTATAAGTCATTTTAACAAGATAAAAAGTCGTTTGAACGAGTTTATAAGTCATTTACACGAGTTTTTAAGTTGTTAGAACGACTTTTTATCTTGTTTGAACGAGTTACGTAAGTCGTTTAAACGAGTTTTAAAAAGTCATTTGAACGACTTTTTATCTTGTTTGAAAGAGTTTTTCACTTTTTATCTTGTTAGAATGACTTTTTATCTCGTTTGAATGGCTTTTTATCTCGTTTGAACGAGTTATTAACTTGTTTGAACCGAGTTTTTATCTTGTAAGAACGACTTTTTAATTTTTTTCTTTCCCAAAAATGGCACTAATAAGCTTTCGTATAGAAATACTTCTTATTGCAATATAATCAGTTTCTGGTCCATTTGTGTACCTGATGTTTTGTTTGAGCCTCTGACCCCCAGGGTATTGAAAATGGGTGTGGTCATTTTATCCTACATGTATATATGTCTATGTAATCTAGTGACACCAATTCTCAGAAAGTGTAATTAATAGAGAAATAACTCTTTTTGCAATATAATAAGCATCTGGTCTTGTTGTGCACCTGATATTTTGTTTTAGCCTCTGACCCCAGGGTCTTCAAAAATGGGTGTGGTCATTTTCTGCTATACGAGCCTATGTAATCTAGTGAACAACAATTCTCAGAAAGTATAATTGATAGAGAAATACTTTTTTTTTGCAATATAATCAGTCTCTCGTCTAGTAGTGCACCTGATATTTTGTTTAAGCCTCTGACCCCCAGGGTCTTCAAAAATGGGTGTGGTCATTTTCTCCTATATAAATCTATGTAATCTAGTAAACACCAATTCTCAGAAAGCATAATTGATAGAGAATAATTCATTTTGTAATATAATCAGACTCTGGAACAGTTGTGCACCTGATATTTTGTTTGAGCCTCTGACCCCCAGGGTCTTCAAAAATGGGTGTGTCATTTTCTGCTATACAAGCCTATGTCAGTATGTGATCTAGAGAACACCAATTCTTAGAAAGTATAATTGATAGAGAAATAATTCTTTTTTGCAATATAATCAGTCTCTTGTCTAGTTGTGCACCTGATATTTTGTTTGGGCCTCTGACCCCCAGGGTCTTAAAAATGGGTGTGGTCATTTTCACCTACATAAGTCTATGTAATCTATAGTGGACACCAATTCTCAGAAAGTATAATTGATAGAGAAATAATTCTTTTTGCAATGTAATAAGTCTTTGGTCCAGATGTGCACCTGATATTTTGTTTGAGCCTCTGACCCCCAGGGTCTTCAAAAATGGGTGTGGTCATTTTCTCCTATATAAGTCTATGTTACCTAGTGAACATCAGTTCTCAGAAAGTGTATTTAGTAGAGAGATAATTCTGTTTGCATTATAATCAGTCTCTGGTCATTTTGTGCCCTGATATTTTGTTTGAGCCTCTGACCCCCAGGGTCTTCAAAAATGGGTGTGGTCATTTTCTCCTACATAAGTCTGTAATCTATAGTGAACACCAATTCTCAGAAAGTATAATTGATAGAGAAATAATTCTTTTTGCAATGTAATAAGTCTCTGGTCCAGATGGGACCTGATATTTTGTTTGAGCCTCTGACCCCCAGGGTCTTTAAAAATGGGTCTTGGAAATGGGTGTGGTCATTTTCTCCTATATAAGTCTATGTTACCTTGTGAACATCAGTTCTCAGAAAGTATAATTAGTAGAGAGATAATTCTGTTTGCATTATAATCAGTCTCTGGTTTATTTGTGCCCTGATATTTTGTTTGAGCCCCTGAACCCCAGTGTCTTGGAAATGGGTGTGGTCATTTTCTCCTATATTAGTCTATGTTACCATGTGAACATCAATTCTCAGAAAGTATAGTTGATGGAGAGATAATTCTTTTTGCATTATAATCAGTCTCTTGTTAGCTCTACAGGTCAAAGACCAGTCGAGCTTATGTGATACCATGTTGTCCAGCAATCGTCCCGTCCGTCTGTCTGTCTGTCTGTTAACAATTTTTTGTGATCGCAACTCCTCTGAAATCATAAATGATAGAAAGCTAATTCTTTTTGCATTTAGTTCGGTCCATGGTCTAGTTGTCGCCTGATATTTTGTTTGAGCCTCTGACCCCCAGGGCCTTCAAAAATGGGTGTGGTCATTTTCTCCTACTTAAGTCTATGTAATCTATAGTGAACACCAATTCTCAGAAAGTATAATTGATAGAGAAATAATTCTTTTTGCAATGTAATAAGTCTCTGGTCCAGATGTGCACCTGATATTTTGTTTGAGCCTCTGACCCCCAGGGTCTTCAAAAATGGGTCTTGTTAATGGGTGTGGTCATTTTCTCCTATATAAGTCTATGTTACCCTGTGAACATCAGTTCTCAGAAAGTGTAATTAGTAGAGAGATAATTCTGTTTGCATTATAATCAGTCTCTGGTCTTTTGTGCCCTGTTATTTTGTTTGAGCCTCTGACCCCCAGGGTCTTCAAAAATGGGTGTGGTCATTTTCTCCTACATAAGTCTGTAATCTATAGTGAACACCAATTCTCAGAAAGTATAATTGATAGAGAAATAATTCATTTTGCAATGTAATAAGTCTCTGGTCCAGATGCGACATGATATTTTGTTTGAGCCTCTGACCCCTAGGGTCTTTAAAAATGGGTCTTGGAAATGGGTGTGGTCATTTTCTCCTATATAAGTCTATGTTACCTTGTGAACATCAGTTCTCAGAAAGTATAATTAGTAGAGAGATAATTCTGTTTGCATTATAATCAGTCTCTGGTTTATTTGTGCCCTGATATTTTGTTTGAGCCCCTGAACCCCAGTGTCTTGGAAATGGGTGTGGTCATTTTCTCCTATATTAGTCTATGTTACCATGTGAACATCAATTCTCAGAAAGTGTAGTCGATGGAGAGATAATTCTTTTTGCATTATAATCAGTCTCTTGTTAGCTCTACAGGTCAAAGACCAGTCGAGCTTATGTGATACCATGTTGTCCAGCAATCGTCCGTCCGTCTGTCTGTCTGTCTGTTAACAATTTTTTGTGATCGCAACTCCTCTGAAATCATAAATGATAGAAAGCTAATTCTTTTTGCATTTAGTTCGGTCCATGGTCTAGTTGTCGCCTGATATTTTGTTTGAGCCTCTGACCCCCAGGGCCTTCAAAAATGGGTGTGGTCATTTTCTCCTACTTAAGTCTATGTAATCTATAGTGAACACCAATTCTCAGAAAGTATAATTGATAGAGAAATAATTCTTTTTGCAATGTAATAAGTCTCTGGTCCAGATGTGCACCTGATATTTTGTTTGAGCCTCTGACCCCCAGGGTCTTCAAAAATGGGTCTTGGAAATGGGTGTGGTCATTTTCTCCTATATACATGTAAGTCTATGTTACCCTGTGAACATCAGTTCTCAGAAAGTGTAATTAGTAGAGAGATAATTCTGTTTGCATTATAATCAGTCTCTGGTCTTTTTGTGCCCTGATATTTTGTTTGAGCCTCTGACCCCCAGGGCCTTCAAAAATGGGTGTGCTCTTTTTCTCATATATAAGTGGATGTAATCTAGTGAACACCAATTCTCAGAAAGTATAATTGATAGAGAAATAATTCTTTTTGCAATATAATCAGTCTCTGGTCCAGTTGTGCACCTGATATTTTGTTTTAGCCTCTGACCCCCAGGGTCTTGAATGTGGGTGTGGTCATTTTCTCCTATATATGTCTATGGCATCTAGTGAACACCAATTCTCAGAAAGTATAATTAATAGAGAAATAATTCTTTTTGCAATATAATCAGTCTCGGGTTCAGTTGTGTACCTGATATTTTGTTTGAGCCTCTGACCCCCAGGGTCTTCAAAAATGGGTGTGGTCATTTTCTCCTATATAAGTCTATGTAATCTAGTGAACACCAATTCTCAGAAAGTATAATTGATAGAGAAATACTTCTTTTTGCAATATAATCAGTCTCTAGTCTAGTTGTGCCCCTGATATTTTGTTTGAGCCCCTGAACCCCAGGGTCTTTGAAATGGATGTGGTCATTTTCTCCGATATAAGTTAGATATTAGTCTGTGTTACCTTGTGAACATCAATTCTCAGAAAGTATAATTGATAGAGAGATAATTTTTTTTGTATTATAATCAGTCTCTTATCTATGTGTGTGCCTGCTATTTTGTTTCAGCATCTGACCTCCAGAGTCTTTGAAATGGGTGTGGTCATGTACTCCTACTTAACTCTATGTAATCTAGTGAACACCAGTTCTCAGAAAGTATAATTGATACTTTAGAGAGATATTTCTTCTTCCATTTCCATGAGTCTGTCTGAGATTCTGTTTAAGACTGACCCGTCTTTGAAAATGGGTGTGGTCATTTTCTTCTATATAAGTCTTTGTAATCTTGTGAATACCAGATCTCAGAAAGTATACCGGTAATTTATGGAGAGTAAATTCTTTTTGCATTACATCAGGGTTTTTTTTTAGTTCTACTGGTCTCAGAACAGTCGAGCTTATGCGATACCCCGTCGTCCGGCCTCCGTCCATCTGTCCGTCCGTAAACAATTCTTGTGCTCGCAACTCCTCTGAAACCATTGGTGATAGAAAGTTAATTCTTTTTTCATCCTACTTGGTATGTGGTCTAGTTGTGCACCTGACATTTTGTTTAAGCCCCTGACCCCCAGGGTCTTAGAAATTGGGCGTGGTTATGGAATTTATGTAATCTTGTGCTCGCAACTCCTCTGACACTATAAATGATGGAGACCTAAATCTTTTTGCAATATGATGGGTCTGTGGTCTGGTTGTGCACCTGACATTTTGTTTCAGCCCCTGACCCCCAGGGTCTTAGAAAATGGGTGTGGTCATTTTTTCCTATATAACTCTATGTAATCTTGTGCTCGCAACTCCTCTGACACTATAAATGATGGAGACTTAATTCTTTTTGCAATATGATGTGTCTCTGGTCTAGTTGTGCGCCTGATATTTTGTTTGAGCCACTGACCCCCAGGGTCTTAGAAAATGGGTGTGGTCATTTTCACCTATATAACTCTATGTAATCTTGTGCTCGCAACTCCTCTGACACTATAAATGATGGTGACTTAATTCTTTTTGTAATATGAGGGGTCTGTGGTCAAGTTGTGCATCAGATATTTTGTTTGAGCCCCTGAACCCCAGGGTCTTAAAAATGGGTGTGGTCATTTTCACCTATTTATCTATGTAATCTTGTGCCTACAACTCCTCTTACACTTATAAATGATGGAGACTTAATTCTTTTTATAATATGATGGGTCTGTGTTCTAGTTGTGCACATGATATTTTGTTTGAGCCCTTGACCCCAGGGTCTTAGAAAATGGGTGTGGTCACTTTCTTTTGAATAATTGTGCTTTCAACTCTTCTAAAGCTATTAATGATGAAAACTTGTTCTTTATGCATAATATAATGGATCTGTAGTCTTATTGTGTTATTGATAGGTCATTTGAGATAGCAGCCCCTGACCCCTAGGATCTTGAAAAATTGGTGTGTCATTATTTTTTGAAATCCTTTATCTCAGATATAATGAATTGTATGAGTGATATTCTAGTTGCAGTCTAATGGATATATTGTTTTGTTGTGCTACTTATAATTTGTTTGAGTGCCTGCTCCTATAATCTTTGGTTTAAAATAAAATGGAAATTGATATTTATGTGTATGTATATTATTCACTTATCAATGAGTGAATAAAACAAATCAACCAGGAGAGCTACAGTCTCGTCAGAGACTTCTGGTTTATTTTGGGGAAGGTGCCTGTACCTGTCCCATTTGGGAAAATTTGCGACCTTTTGCTAAAATTGGGAAAATTTTGGAACAAATTCTCACCAAAGTATATCTCTAAAGTATCATTTATTAACACTGATAATCTATTAATTTGCTTGAACTGAACAAGGGATGAATAAAAAACTTTAAAAAATGCACTTCGAAATAGGACATTTTGTGCTGACTTCCAGGTTTTGAGTCTTATTTTCTCAGGTGATTTTTTCATAATTCCTCTTTGGGAATTTCAGGGTGATTTTTTGGGAAAAATAGAGGAAATTTGGCATTGTGAAGGGGCCGAAATTCGGCCCCAAAACAAGGAAAAAAAAAAAACCTGTACATGTATTATGCGTCTGTGGTGAAGATGGGCATCTGATATTTTGTGTGAGCCCCTGTCCCCAAGGGTTGGAAAATGGATGTCAATTCAGTGAATTTAACAAAACAGCCAGTAGAGCTTCAGTCTCATCAGAGACTTCTGGTTCGTACTACTATCTGATTGAAATTCATATAGGGGGATAGATCTCGAACTGTTATAACTAACGGTTTCAGTTATATGTCTAAAGTAGTTTGCAGGTGCCCGGTCCACTACTGGAACCCCGGCCGTCCGGGTGATAGTCAGACTTGTTGCCGAGTGCAGTCTTCGTGAAAACTCGCTAGCCCGACCTCCCTGGCTACCAAATATTTCCTTGGGCTACCAAAATTTGATGCTGAACTAGCCCGACTGGCTAGTCACTTTTAATGAAATGCAGTGTTCTCATTAAGAGCTGACTGGTGGCGATTTCTCGTCTTTTTCTTAGGTTAAAATTGCCGCCTACTTTCCGTAAAAAGTACCCATCACGTCTGAACTTTTATCGCTGGTTAAGTATGAAATGTTTATTTTATTGAACATGTTTAAAATGAAATACTATAACGTTTTCCTGTTAAATATGTTCATTAAAATATTGTCCTTAGAAGATACAAAACAAATATTTCCGTAACCACAGTGCATGCATTGTTTTCTGCGCGGCGTGACAAATTATTTTACGGTACCGACTAATACGCGAGTATAACATGTTCAATTAAATATCTAATAATTTCAAAAATCTCGACGGAACACTGAAATGAAGAAATTCTTACAAAATTTTATAACTATTGGCCAAGCGCCGCAAGCAACGGCCGGCCTTTTAGTGTGTATGATTCAAATAAGTTCTTATATTTTTCTTTCTCGGTCCATTTTCTGCAGGCAAAAGCGTATGTGAAGTGATATCATGCATTCATTGTAGAATCGAGTCTATTGATAATGATGTAGCTGACATCCGCCAGAGAAATGATCGGGTGGTGGTTTACATTTTGTAACTTCGTTCGATATTTATGTATACTCTATATATGTGTGAATTTTTGCCTACTCAACAGACCTAGCTGAGGAAACGATGGGTCTTTATAGCGATTTGATTTTTTCTTCAATGGCTAGTGAAAATTTTGGGTTGCTAGTAGATTTTGGCACTGAGACAACTAGCCCGACTGGCTAGTGATAGAAAAAAGTTTTCATGAAAACTGCGAGTGAGCTAAAGGGATCTCTTTGAGAAAAGTCGCGATTTTATTGTCAATGCAATTGATATGACCGATATTCACAAAATAAGGATTGAAATTATAAGGAATACTGGGCATTTTGATTGGCTGACACAAGGAATAGAACATGTTCTAATCTGAAGAAAAGTCGTATTCGACTTTTGAAAGTTGCATGCGATTAGTTTTAGGCTATGTTACACGACAGGATTTGTTGCTTGCAACTAAGGCAACAGAAATTTGATTTTTAGCTCTACTGGTCTATGACCAGTCGAGCTTATGCGATCGCCCTGTGTCCGGCGTCTGTCCGTCCGTCTGTCCGTTAAACATTTCTTGTGGTTTCCAGTACTCTGAAACTGTTGGTGATGGAAAGTTAATTCTTTTTGCTACATGATTGGTCTATGGTCTAGTTGTGCACCTGATATTTTGTTTGAGCCCCTGACCCCCAGGGTCTTAGAAAATGGGTGTGGTCATTTTCTCCTATATAACTCTATGTAATCTTGTGGTCACCATTTCTCAGAAAGTATAAATGATAGAAAGTAACTTCTTTTTGCAATATTAAAGGTCTATGATCTAGCTGTGCACCTGATATTTCATCTAAGCCCCTGACCCCCAGGGTCTTAGGAAATGGGTGTGGTCATTTTCTCCTATGTAACTCTATGTAATCTTGTGGTGACCATTTCTCAGAAAGTATAAATGGTAGAAAGTTAATTCTTTCTGCAATATTAAAGGTTTATTATCTAGTTGTGCACCTGATATTTCATTTAGCCTCCTGACCCCTAGGGTTCTTAGGAAATGGGTGTGGTCATTTTCTCCTATATAACTCTATGTAATCTGTGGTCACCATTTCTCAAAAAGTATAGATAATAGAAAGTTAATTCTTTCTTATATATTATAGATCAATGATCAAGCTGTACAAAAGATATTTTGTTTGAGCCCTTGACCCCAGGGTCTTAGAAAGTGGGTATGGTCATTTTCTTCTATTAATACTCCATGTAATCTTGTATACACCTTTTCTCAGAAAGTATAAATGATGGAAAGTTAATTCTTTTTGCAATATAAAAGGTTTAGGATCTAAATGTGCACCTGATATTTTATCTGAGTCCCCAACCCCAGGGTCTTAGGAAATGGATGTGGTCATTTTCTCCTATATATATAACTTACTGTAATTTTGTGATCATCTTTTCTCAGAAAGTACAAAGGATACATAGTCAATTCTTTTTGCAACATGATGAGTCTATGGTCTAGTTGTGTTCATGTACCTGATGTTTTGTGTGAGATTCAGACCCCAAGAGTCTTGGAAAATGGGTGTGGTCATTTTCTCATATATATATTATATATATTAATAAGCATTCTTGTGAAAACCAATTCTCAGAGTACATAACTGATAGTCTAAGAGTATAAATTCTTCTTGCATAATACATGTAATACATATGTAAAGGATATGTGGTTTGATTATCCACTTGATAATTAGTTTTAGCCCCTGACCTCCAGGTTCTTGGAAAATGGATGTGGTCGTTTTCTTGTATACAACTCTATGTAATCTTCTGCACACCATTACTTAGAAAGTATGACTGATAAAAAGATTTTTGCATTATGTTCAGACTTACGCTTAATGTTACGCTTGTGCATCTGATATACTTTTTTAGCCCCTTGCCCTTGGGTCTAAGAAAATAGTTGTGACAATTAATTATGTATTTTACTAAACAACCAGGAGAGCTTCAGTCTCGTCAGAGACTTCTAGTTAGTTTTACGGATTTTAAGTTTTCAAAATAGGGTAGGAGGAGGGAATAAAAATAAAATAAAAATCAGTAAATTTCAACATTTCATGTTTTGTGCCACAATCACGATTTTAATTCAGCTTAATTATTTATCATGTTCTCAAAGCCATTCTCTAAAACACTTGCACGATAAAGATTAAGTGAGAATGCAAAGTAATAACCAGTAATGTGCGTGCCTGATGAGCGGAAGAAAAAAAATGTGCAATAAGATCATCTTATTTTTTTTTTCCAATTGTGGTAAAATTAGGGTAGGCGGATCCGTAAGACTAAGAATTAGATTTCTGTCGCCTAATTGCAAACGAAAGGCCTTTACCCTTTTACATTTCAAATGTTGAAAAACTTGTCATAGTATGCATGCTGTAAAAAAGATGAAAAATGTCTTTTAGTCCAATCTCCCTACAAGATATGGGGAATCACAAGCACCTCCATTTTCTTTTTCTAACTGTTTTACATCGTTAAAGTTTGAGGTCTCGATCATTAATGCTGAGAATATAAATGTACTGCAATTTGCTTCTTTCAACTTCATTTAAAATTTCCAGGGAACCCCTAACCCTACGGTACTATATTGTAACCTTACCCTTTTTACATTTCAAATGTTGAAAAAAATTGTCAAATAATTTGCATTTCCTGAAAAAAAGATGAAAAATATGCTCCAGATTAAACAATTTTCTTCCGTTATTTCAATAATTGCATTGTTTACAAAAAGTAGCAAATTTGGCTTTTGTCATATAGTGTCCTGTTGATTTTGCAGAGATTTTAACCATAACAAACTTATTCTTTTTCTAGGTAATTTATGTTAAGTTATAAAAATGGTCAATGTGACCAAAGGAATTCTTGTGGAATGTGATCCTGCTATGAAACAGTTTCTTCTCCATCTTGACGAGACAGAAGCATTCGGTAGAAAGTTTGTGATACAAGACCTTGATGAGACTCATATCTTCATATCCAGTGACATAATAGAGACGCTGCAAGACCGTATTGACGATATTATGGACAAGTTGTCATTTCCTCTGGCAGAGAAATAAATGGCTCACTGTTGACGTGGCAGAGGGAAATTCTTCTATCATCAAATTCTGATCTTCATTATTTTTTCATCTTTACAATGTCAGAAGATTCATCTTCGCTTATTACTGTTTGTGGACAATGGAAACATAGGAAAAGACGGTTTGACAATGATGCTGATTTGTTTGAGGAAGGAAATATTATGTGTTGCTTAGCAACTAAATTAATTCCAGTAGAGGATAAACAAGAATTAATGGAGTCAGCGACACAGAGGTATGTACACATTTTAAATTTAGAGCATAGTGAATTTATTATATTCATGAGAATTAGTATCAAAAAGTAAGCTATAACACTACCTTTCTTTTGTACCTATTAGCCTCTATGCTTGTGCTTGTTTATGAATTTTCTATAGATTATGATTATTGCCTTTGTATCTTTTACTTTTGATTTGGTATTTTACGGACAAATTTCAATATCATATTCAATTATTTTATTACAGTCCTTTAAATGACATCAAGGATAGCTGCTGTGGTATTTCTGGATGCAACAAGAGATTTGATTCACTCAGCAGGTATGAAATTATTTTGTATTGAATAATGCATGATGTTAACATTTACCTATATGAGCCTATATTGCTATAATGCATTTGTAAGCAGATCAAGTGTATTGCGGTTTATCTTGTTGAGCAGATCTAGTTGAAAAACGCAGTTCTTTTCAGTATTTATACTTACCCACATCTTAACCATTAGCAATTTGCCCCATGCAAATATAGTTAAGATGTGGAGAAGTAGAGATATCTCATAATCAGGGGTTTTACTACTCAAAACTTTCAAGTTTGGTGAAGGATTTTGAGTACTTACTTCCTGTAAGGTTTCTTTAATATATCTATGTAGAAATTGTAAAGAAGTCAAAATCAGAAGCTTCTAGTATTGGTGTTCATCCTTGAAAAACACATCTTGGTGTAGGACTTTGAGTACTTGTCCCATAAGTTTTCATGAAATTCCTTGCAACCAACAATGGATCCAACTTGTTCACACATTTAAGACTTCTTCGTGAGCAACCACTGCGCAGTACTATAGGTCCTCTACTATTTTTTATTGACTGTTTTGTCACACAAGATATGATTGGCTTATTTCAACCATCATGTGAAATTATGTATTTAAAACATGATAAAGTGGGAAGGGGATAAATGCTGTCTTTAATCTTCATGTTGATTGTAACATTTGAAAAGGATTTATACTACAGGTCCATGTCTCAGAAGTGTAAGATGGTATGATTGGTAGCAGCAATTTGCCAAATATTTTAAAGTTCAGTCAATACCGGTAGATATGGAAGGAAATAACTTATAGATTGACAGGTAGAGGAAGTAAATATGGAGAATATGCTTTATATTGAAGTAATTGTGTTTTTCCCTTGACATTATTAAATCACTCTGATTTCAGTTATGAAGTTCACTACAACAGTTGCCATAGAAACAAATGTAATGAATGTAAAAGAAATTTCCCCTCCAGTCATCTGCTAGACATACACATACAAGAATGGCATGATGCTATGTTTGAGCTGATGGCAGCAAAACAACCAATGGTAAGTCGTAACAACAAACAATGCGACCAAACATATGGATAAATTGGAGCAAGAAATTGTAAATCAAAACAAATACATGCAGTGAAAAGTTTGAACTACCAATGACAAGTCAGAATAAAGAGCAGTGAGTTAGAACAACAAATGGTACATGTGTGTATCAAAACAATGGTAACTTGGTACAGCCAATAGCAAGTCAGAATAAGCAATAGCAACAATCAATAGAGCATCAAAAAAGAAAAGGACCTTTCTGTATCACTGTCCACATGGCTCACTTGGAAAACTGAATAAACACAATTTTGCCTACATGTACTTTATCATTTTAGGTAAAATTGATAATATTCAACAGAAGTTTTAGTAACTCACTATTCAACTACAGTGTATGTTCACATTTGCATTTAAAATTGAAAAATTGTACATGCTTGTATATAGTATATTGTGTATGTTTGGTAACATATGGTATAATTGTATAGTTTCATTGCCTCCTGGAATCCTGTAATGACAGATTTTCTGATTCTGAAGCGAGGAGGAGTCACATGATCAAGACACATCGTTATCCCAGTAACTTCAGATTCTATCAGAAGAAGCCCAGTAAAACAAACAAGTAATAAAAATCACATTATATTTATCTCAATGTATATCTTAGAAATCTATCAAAATTTATCTCTAAGTACATCTTAAAAAAATAATTTAATGTTTTGATTTAAAAAAAAATCCTTGGGTATATACAAGTATGTTTGTCCTACATGTAAAAAATTTCTCATATGTATGAATTTGTAGATTTTTGTATAAAAGTTCTTACAATCAATTGCAGAGTAAGTTAGTGTTTTGTTTTATTAATCTTATGTTTATCTGTGGAATATGTCCATCATGTGAACCCCCTTTTTCCTGTGATTTACAATTCTAAGCCTAACACCACTTCTATCATAAACATACATGTACATGTACATGTATATTACAAAGAAAAACAGATTTTAAAAAACACTTTTTTTTCATATTTTTAGGAACGATACCATGACAACTCCTAAAAGTTCAGATAGCAACAAGGAGAACATAGACAACTCCATGGAGACAGATACATGTACTAGCTCAGGGAAACCCCAGTCTTCAGGAAGGGTATTCAGTTATAAGTTAGTATCACTTTGATGCAATTTCTAGATCTTTGATTTAGTTTGGATGTAACAACAGCTGAAATTTATGGGAAAACTTTTTGAATGATTTAACAACAATTATGTAAATACAATACGGAAGGGTAAATACATCTACATCTAAATAGTGACTGGTAAATATATCAGAAACTAAATTATTATTTACACAACATCCTTCATGTATTTACAGGGTACCCCAGCATATCAGCTTTGGTCATGGTGTATCTCGAGGTTTCCAGCGGGGTAGGGGAGGTCGAGGAGGAAGGGGTCGTAGCAGAGGTAAACATTGGCACCAGAGGGATCAGAGTGAAAAAACTACCGTTAATATAGAATCTGTGGATATGTCAGACTTAACTAATGCACTGGAATAGACAAAAAATGTTATCCTTTAAAAATCCTGCTAGAGAAGATAAATTCTGAATCAAAGCCAATGCCCCATCTCTGTACAGTAGTATATATAAATCATCTCCTTTTTATGTTCCACTGTATCATTGCCAATATTTTGTATATTTTTCATGTGTGCAAGAAAATTCCTGAAAAATTCCTTTAGGCTATGTTATTTAATCTTGATTAAAATGTACATTTTAACTTCACATATCATCAATTTAGATACTAAAAGATCAGATGAATCATTTCATGCAAATGATAGGTTTCCAACACTTTGGTGTTGATACTAAATACACATTATGTGGAGTTACTGAAAGTTTCTACTACATGATTTTTGTTTATCAGATGTCAATAAATAAATAATTTGTTATGTTAAGGTACTTCTTGTCTGTATTTAATAGATGTATTATGTATGATAAGTGATAGGGCTTTTATACATGCATTTCACATGTGCATTCCTTGTGGGAAAACCTTTCAGCGAGTACTAGAAATTGAAGCTCATGACCTTGTAGTTGATTTATCAAAGCCCATGTATGTGAGCAGAATTTCAGTTTAAGTTCTCAGCTATCTAGACATCTGTTGATTCATGTGAAGTACCACTATCATCAGACAAAATCATTAATATGGGGCCTTCAGTGTTCAAGTTTAACACATTATGTTTGAATATTTGTGAATACACATTTCATGTCAGATACTTCTCGACCTAATCACTCGTTTTCTAATTTACATTAGATTTTTTCACATGTATGTTTTCAAACAATAACATCAGTGTCAGGTCACACTTATTATAAAGAACCAACTGGAAGTTTAATACCTTAATGTAATATCAGTAACAGACTAATGACGTCTGAATCTGTGGCAAATTTGAATGATGATGAGGGAATCGTCAAGTAGAATAAGGAAATCTTAAATTGAGGAACTGTTACTTTGTACTTTGCAGAAAACTGAACAGGCCTTTTGAGGTAATATCTATACTTTGTTCGTTGCTTTCTTTTATCTGAGATAGTCTTCTAACGCATTACTGCACGGACAATTTGTCCTTTTTATTCTTCAACATTTTACAGAAACCTTGGGGTCGACATCACATCAGACTTATGGCTTGATGACATGATGAAGGATATTCATATTAAGAGCAAGTTGTAGCATAACATGATGCTACTTTTCTGTGCAATAGTTGCTGAGAAGTTGAAAATGTGTTGACCAATCAATTTCATAAGCAGCCTTCTTGTTTGGCATATTTAGTCAATATCTCACTTCAGGCATAGGACTATGAGCACTTGCTTTCTGAAGGGTTTTGTGAAATTCAAAAGCAAACTTGTAGACATGGGACTCGGGTGAACAATAGAGAAGTTGGGCCTCTTGCAATGTGGCTGCAGCAGAATAAGTGCACATATCCTACCATTTCAGTTTTATGCATGTAATCAGGTATTTGGAGCAGTTTTGGCCTTCTGTTTTTCTGCAAAAACTTTAACCTTGGCCACGACTCTCGAGTAGCAAATGAGAGAGCTTTCACATTGTATTCCTTATGTAAAGACCTTTCCATGATAATCGAATGTTTTTGACCTACATGTACCTTTGAATATTTTTCTCATTTCAGCCATATCTTTTCAATTGCAAGTGCATTATTCCTTGTGGCAAGATCTTTCCATTGGTACCAAAGTTTTGTTCCTTCTTAACCTTGACCTTGAAACTTGACAAAGTTTTGAATGGTTCGTGATAGGGCTATCATATACATGTACAGCGAGTCCGTCATGAAATACATTTACCAAAAAACTTTTCAGTGTCCTACCTTTTTTCAGTTGCTACACGTTACATGACAAACCTTACTGGATGCAAAGTACTGTAGGTCTGCTACCATGGGTTGTGTTCAACATGTCTACAGAAGGCTGAAAATGTTCCTATTGGCTTATAAACATAAATTTCACTTTTATGCTTCCAGTCTTTACGAAAATGTTTTGAACCACTAGCCCAAAGACAAATTCTAACAGCAGATTGTATAGTTTCTCAAGACAATATCTACTAGCCCGGCGAAATTTCTGGTAACCCCACGTCCCGCTAGCGAGTTTTAGTGAAGAGTGACAAGGGTCCACTTTCAATGTAGCTTTACGAGACCAGGCATATGACATACAACATGTACGTGCATAGATAATGTCCTCTTTTGACTTATTACTTTAAAGGATCCATTCAAATTTCAGTCTATTCTTTGATCTAGGATTCATGCACGCATACAAACTGCTAGATGGACTAACACATCCAGGCCGGAGTGTACAGGTTGTGTACCAGTAGAGTTAAATATAATCTGGAAATATTTGATGTTTAATGTGTTTTTATTCATGTAAATGCACATTCCACAAGTCGAGTCAATCTATTTACACACTAGACAAAAATATAACAAATAATGATTTATTACATTCTTGGCAATAATGCCAGCTGATTTGAAATGGAAAATGAACACAGCAATTAATGGGAAGAAATTACTAATAAATGACAATCAACAACCTAAGTGTGGAAACATTCATACCTTTAACAATCTACCTGTATTTATCACTAACAGTACACTGTAATACATGTATATCACTGTAATGCTGAATTATTCATTACATAAGACTGAAACAAAATTATTTCTATCAGTTAAATGTGTATAAATAAAAATTCATAACTATACTATACTGAAAGATAACTGAAATAATTTCAAGGTTTTGTTTTTGTTATCATAATTTTCATACTCAGAAGTTAAGATTACCTCAAGAATACTGTATTTTATGTGAAATAATCTTCAAATAACCACTATGGGACAAATAATAATGGAAAGTTTTTTTTTAATATTTTTGCATGCAAAAGAGTAAAAGTCCTTTATGATTACTTTATTTGTAAATTGAAGAGGATGTAATTTACTTTTCTATACAGTCATTTAACATTTTCCTTCTACAAACAAAAACATTTTTCTAGTAATAAAACATTGTTTTGCATAAGATCTTTTTATAACATTACAAAAAATATTTTCACAAAAGTGAAAATAAAATACTGCACTTGTTAAGTTATGGAATGAATTAGTGGTTAAATATTACCAAACATTTTCTTCTTTGAAGAATATTGTAAATTGACCAATGTAGCTTATCCACATGGTACCCATATTAAGTACAAATACACGTCTTGTTCATTTGCTTTGGCGTAATAAAAACACAAAAATAATATCCTTTTAAAAGACAAAAACACAACTTTCACTCATAAAATACATTTATGCTTGCCCTTCACTGAAATAAGTTATGTTTATTTACATAATATGAGGTGAGATTATGAGTAACTACTAGTGCTGGAAACAAAAATCACTGACTACCACAATATATACATCGCCACAACTGATTGGGAAAAAAAAAATCGGAAATATTAAAACTATACATAAAGGCTTCTGTCACTGTACTTCTCCAGTACATATACACTATTCACATTGATAATACTTACAGAGAAAGGTACATGAACAGATAGTAAATGATCAATTGGTAAAATGAGGTTTTGTCACTAGTAATCTGGCCTATCACTACCTCTTCATGACACCATTCACATTCATATTGTTTAGAGAGCCCAGTCCACCATTTATGTAACCATATGTGTACATATTACTGGACTGAGGAGACTGCATATGCGGCTGAAAGTGCTGCTGAGCCGCAGAGTTCATATTCATGTTCATGTTCATATTCATATTGGGGAACATCTGCATAGGAAGCTGTGAGGTTTGACCGAAGCGATTGATGAATCCGTGGTTAATATAACCATGATGTAAAGATGACGATTGCTGAACACGGTAAAGGTCTGGTACAGGTAAATTGTTGCAACTCATCATGATATTAGAACCGGGACGTATAGTAACATTAGGCGTGAACGGCATGTTGGGATTGACGGTAACATTGGGGCTTTTACGCGTGGATGAAGATCGCTGTCTCTGATACTTATAAGGCTGCTGTAAAGAGGATCCTGGCATGTTCTGAGAATGAGACTGTAGATTGGTGACAGGAGGTGTTGCCATGTTCCTGATCATAGAGGGGGAAGCAGATGACATATGGGGAGGAGGTGGAGTCATAGTAGGGGGAGGGGTCATCTGATTCTCTGGCATGATGTCAAGTCCATTTGTGAGCTGCTGAAGTTTAGCTAGACTACAGCTGGCATTAGCTTGTTGGTAGCCTCCTGGGGCACTGTTCTGTCTGGCCACAGGACCCTGGGGTGGCATACCACAAGGTGTACTGTTGTGACTTAGTCTCTGAGAAGCTGCATTTGACTGGATAAAGACGGAGGAGTATGAGCTAACTGGTGTGGAGCAATAATTTGGAACTGAACTGACTGTATTACCTGGCGCTATGTAACCACACGAACTACTGATTACAGGAGAGGAGTTCACCATGTCCATATAACGTCCCTGAGACATTCCAGGATGGACAATGTTATTCATCTGCTGGAAAGGTTGCTGCAGTTGTGCACAGTCAGAGTAATTCATAGGATTGAGATGTGTGTTCTGTACAGGGTTGATCTGTTGTGGTGGAGGGGGAGGTTGTGGTCCCCCTCCTACTGTATCACCAGTGTTGTTGGCATTCTGCATTTCATTGCTGCTTATTGATGTGGGGGATTCTAAACCTAGCTGAGTAACATCTATCTCCACATTACTGAAGCCATTATTTCCCATGTTGGTGGTAGGATGTATGTTGTTCATTGCATTGTTGGGAGGAGTAAAGACTTGTTGCATGTTGCCACAGCTGGGAGGAGTGTGATGTTGCTGAGCTTGAGATGTGACAATAGGCGTCTGTTGTTGAGGGGTCTGAGGGGTGAGAGGGGCTTGCTGGGGAGTTAAAGGTGCCTGCTGAGGGGTCAGTTGTTGAGGTGCCTGTGGTGATGTATGTTCTACACAATTCAGATTTATCCTTTCCTGTTGTGCAATGGGTGGTTCTACTGTAGATACACTAGCACTAGATGCACAAGACCCAACATTTTCAATCTGCTCCAGATTTTTCTGCATTTCAGACGTCAACATTTCTTTAAAGTTATTGGTATTGTTCAAAGAATCTGGCATTGGTGAATCATCGAATGTTGTATCCTGGAAATTGTCATCACTAGGAATATCATCGTCAGTAGTGGGTCCCTCGTCAGGAGATGCTGCCTGTAATTGATTAGAATTAAGTTGCTGAGAGTCTACTAAATCACTTAGCTGACTATTTACACTGCCTATATCTTTTGTTTCATTGCACATGCTGGATGGTTCACTAAGAGGTGTAGGATCAGAGAGAGTTTTAGCACTATCCTCTCCCACAGATTTTTGTGGATTTTTCTTGTCTTTGCTTGGTGAAGGTGTGGCTACCTGAGGGGTTAGGGGAGCAGGAATGTCACTATTAGTGTCAGACACACAGTCTGTCCCCGCCGGCAGGGGTGCAGGACTGGGGTCATGAAGAGGCAGGTCACAAGGTGTGTCACTTTCGCGTACCTGCTCTGTGCTATCTGGGCTGCCTTTTTTCACAATGTCCTCTAATCCTTCATCTATGCAGTCCATACCCTGTGACTGCTCGGAATCCTTCAGTGCCTGTACAGCCTCGGCTATTTCACGACTGACGTTTTCACTGTCACTATCACCATCGTCATCTTCTAAAACATCTGAAGGCAAGTCCTTGGATATATCCCCCAAGTCTATATCCCCACCTACTAATTCACTTGAGTTTATAAAACCACTACCATCATGTTCATCACTTATACCCTCCAAATTATCACATTTGGTAACAATAGCACTTTGATTTATATCACTATCTAATGAAATGTCATTGCTTTGTACAGTATCCATATCACAGTTATTTCCTTTTGAGTGAGACCAGTCCCTGGCTTTCTCCTTAGCTTCAGGACTACTCCCATGATTCCCGCCATCAGACTTGTTTTCCTTCGAGGAATCAGATTTATCCTCCTTGGACTCGGCCAATGACCTGTGTAAAGCCTGAAAACATAAAATAGAGATCAATTGGTACTACTCATTGACTACATGCAAGTTATGTATGTATACTTGAACAAGTAAGTGCTTTAAAATATGCAACAGAAATAATTATGTACATGTACATACAACCTAATCAAGAATAGTTTATTTAAAATGGTAAAACTACGGAAATGGCAAAATTTGAAAGCCTCTGAAAGGATGTGTCACTTTGAAGTACTTTTCTTGGTGAGTCATATCATAATTGTCTCTTTAACTGTGATATTTCAAAGAAACAAATTATTAAGACTAAGCGGTCTTAGCCTGAGACATTTAGATTACCCCAACGCTCTAAACCAAAACAGGGGTTTTATTCATCAAATAGATACATAAAGAGACTGGTTCATCATAGACAAAGAAACATATTCAAACTGGTTGTTCTTGAACTATGACCACAAATGATCATTACCTTTGGTGGACGTCCTCTTTTCTTGAGTGGAGAACCCCTTGTCGGGCCCCTAGGAACACCTTTTGGCCAGCCTCTTTTTGCTTTGGGTGGTGCAGACTGACAATTTGCATTTTCCTGAGGGTTGGAATCATTCTTCAAGGGTGACTTATTTCTTCCTGGAGTGGAAATTACATCATCCTCCATCTCACAATCTGTGAAACAATCACTAATTAAATACATGTATTGAAAATACTGTAAAACTGCTATTTTGAATTAATACTAATGCTCAAAAGTTTATGTTTAATTCAAAAATGTCCATCATCAGGTTACAAATCAACAACTCTGAGCACATACCTTCTGTATCTCCTAGAGACCCGTCCTCCCTGATCTTTTTATTTTCTGAATCCTCTAGGTGGTCAATTATTTTCCGCTTTCTTGGCCTACCAGGTCGTCCAAGCTAAATAAGAATTATTGAATCTTTAGAAAACAATACCATATCAATTTGGCTACATTTTTAAGAAAGTAATGCTCTTTTAAACATCAACTCAAACAGAAAGTCATAAAATTTCTACTGCGGGCAAAGTCACTGTAAACGTAAACATGTCTTGATATGCAGAGAAATGTATTAAACCATCTTGTAACAAAGCAAACATGCAATTTCTAATGAAGTGCATTTACCTCATATCTAGTATCAGCCACTTCTGCTACATGGTACACATGCAGAAATGTATTTTTACAAAGAAAAGCTTAATATGTAAATTAACATACATTTAATGTTATGACAAATAAAATCTTTAAAGCAGATGATGTTGACCTCAAAGCCGACCCAAAACTCATCAGTAAAGACAACTATGTAAGTGACTATAGTCAGCTAACCTTTTTCCTGACTGAAGCTGCAAGCCGATGGTTTTTCTGAGGACTACTATCCTCCCGTTCAGGACTGGAATCCTCACGTATGTGCCCTTCTTTAGGAGTCTTCACCTGTTCCTCCTCCATTTTAATAGGGCTTGTGGAATTCTTTGCCTCTGCTGCCAATTTAGTGGGACTAGGCAGCGTATCTGGCTTCCTGGGACTGAATGGATCCAAAAAATGTCTTTCCTTGATAGGGCTTACCAGTGGACTGACTGTGGGACTAACTGTTTTGTTCCATTCCATGTCTTCAGCTATGCTATTCACCATCTGTGTCATTTCATGCAACTGTTCAAATATTTTAGATTTTCTTCTTTATGTGATCAAATAATTCTTTATTTCTTAATTCTCTTATTGCTTTTGAACTTAAAGGCAGAAATAATCATATTGTGCCTCTTAACATTTCCATTAACATTTTCTTTTTGTCCTAGAATATGTAGGTACATTGTATATACAAGTGCCTGAGTGATTAACTATGAAACCTTCATCAATAAGCTTGATATTAAATATCACTCAGATGTTTTAAGATAATTGTGGGTTTTTCTTTTATTCGGATATTTGAAGGATATGGTGAATTACATGTACATCTAGAAATGTTTATGTTTAATCATTAGGCTACATGTATACCTCATTTTCTGCCTTGCGTTCCTCTTCACTGATTGCATAATTAGATATGAGTGGTGTCCAGCGTAGGCAGTCTTGGTCGAGGGCAATACGTAAATGCTTCTTGCCTTCTAACTTTGTCATGTGCTCATTGATTAAATCCTTGTCTATTGCAATAACAATCCTATAAAGACATATCAAACACTCTCTTGTTTTTATTTCACTTATACAAGTACCTCTTAAAACAACATTTCAATTTTTACGTTTGCACTACCTATATGTACATGTACATGTAAGCATTTTTAGAACTTACAATGTAGGAGTACATTTGGTGACATATCAGGGTATATTATTACATATATAAATACATGTACTTTTTATACCCTGAAATTAAGAATCATCATAATTGTAAGTTGCAAAATTTTTGAATAATGATATTAAAACACATTTTCCACATACACATGTACATGCACTTGTCAGTTTATGCATCATCAGAGTAGGGGAACAATACTTGAATAATGATATAGAGACATTCTTCAAATCATGCCAGGTCTGATGTTGACCTTTAACCTTTTGACCCATAAAATCAATAGTAATTGACCTTAGGTCAAGGGCAATTTGTGTCTTATGTTTCATCTTAATTGTAAATTTAATCATGTTTTGAAGTACTTACTTTTCCTCTTTCTTTGCAACCATATTCAGAAGTTGTAAGGAGTGTGCAATGTCATGTGGGCACATACCGGTTTGCCTACTAATGCCTACAATAAAACAAGATCTTATAAATACAAGGAGACAACACAAGTTATCTGGGGAGTATCAGCTGTTTAAATACAGTGCAATGAACAGAAAAACCATCATCTTGTTGGACCAAGTCTGAATAATTGTGAGTGAAAAAATAAATACTGTATGTAGATGAATGTTAGGTTTCAGAGTACAAATAGGAAGATGTCAGGCTAAAACTTATAGTCTAAAATGACTGGTATGCCATCAAGAATCACTCGCTAAAAAACATTTCCTATGTTTTACTAAGTCTGGGCTTGATTAACATTCAGTACATTTCTAATGCATTTAAAATAGAAATTAAAATTGCTATTCTTTGGACATTAGCATTTTACAAATCTGGCGTATTCATGTATCATTTGTATATTAAATGCGGTTTGGATAATCAAGGAATGGTACGAAATCAGAGCTACATGTATGTGTAAATATGTAAAAATTTAAGAAATTTATTAGAAATTATTAACTTTACCACAAAATATATGTACATGTGAACAAAGTCAGACATAACAAATACTTGAAGAAAATGCAATTTACTTCCTCGTATTAAAGCATTTACGGAAAACAAAGAGGAACCTATCTGTTTCTATGCAAAGATTCTAATTTAAGTGTGTCGCTCACACCACCAAATGAGTAGATACTCATCAAGTTAGATTTTTTATCAAACTTCAAAACCACATATTCATATACATGTACAAGGATCAGTGTCCAATCCTATGTTTCCGCGTAATTAAGTACTTGAGGACATGCAATCAAAATAATGATGAGCACTCTATTCAGTATAAAGAAGGAAACTGAGACAATACATGTACTAGAAAGAACCTAAATTTCCTACCTTTTATTGAGACCCTAGAATCCTGATATTTATGAAGATACTCTATAATTACACTCCTCCAATACGCCAGATAACTGACTTTGCCAAGGTCAGATAACGGCTTCTCGGGTGAACCAGGATGACCTTCAACTCTGGACAGCATATAACCTGTAAATGTAATTAGACAAATGTATACATGTGTACATGTATTTGTAAATTACACATAGTTCACATTTCCTTGAAGTGAACTCATACAGTTTTAGGCATAGTTACTTCTGCATCTCCACATCACTTTGATTGAAAATTATCACTTAAATCATACATAGATGTACATACATGTAGGTATCCATAGCATAATGTAAATTCTAACAAAACACAACAGGTTCATATAAAGACTACCTAACAACTAGGTAAGATTTTCGAGCCATAATTAATTGGTTAAAAAATGAAAACAAAATATTAGTTCAGTGCATTATCACTACACACTGTATTTCTGTTAAGCACCTAAATACCTCAAGTCTTGAGCACAGGGTAATTCAAAATATTGAAACATAATCTCGAATTATTTTCTTTTTTTAGCAGGGGAGGGTAGTGATTGCTCTTCCTAATTTGTTGATAAACACTTACTGAAATCAATCAGAAATCTCCCATATCCCTTTCTCTGGTACTGTGGCATGGTCATTATACATGAAACATTATACTTCTGCTGACAATGTTTTTCCTGGAAATAAAGAATAAATATGACACATACAATGGAGAAGGGCCACGAAATGTGCTTTAAGCTTTACAGTACTTAAGAAAATTGCTTTTTATTTAAAATTTACATATATTTCAAATGAAGTACATGTATAAATGTTTAATCTATACTCCATAAAAGGAGGCAATTATCATCAGCTTTCAACCAAATTCAATCATTTCCCACAAAACTGCTGCAAAATCTACATGCATTAACCAACACAAAAATAAAACGAATATGAAAGATCGTCTACATATTTTCTTGTCATAAAATTTCAACTTAGTAAACAGATATGGCCATATTAAATTAATCCATAAAAGTAATAGCCTTCTTGATTTTTGTGATCTGTAAATGATGGATTGAATAAATATTTAACTCACATATTATTTGTATGGATATAACCAGTGAAGTGTTAGATAAAGCCTACGCTCACGCAGCAAGATACGCCCGTTGGGATTTTTTTCAAAACACCAAAATATTTAAGTCCCATAACTCCATAAGGACAAATTGGATGAACCTAGCTTAAAATCGAAAGGCGGCTTCCTCTTCAAAGTCTGATCAAAATGTACAAATATCATGAAAATCTGTTGACACATATTCAAGTTATTGCGTTCCATGCACCTATATTTTGCCCTTAGCTTAACATGTATGTGCATACAACCCCCCCCCCCCCCCCCCCCCCCCCATTACACATAATTTCTGGATTATGTGACAAAAAATTCAAGAACCCCTTAAAAATGTGAAAGAACATCCTTTCTACTTGAAGTATACAAAATTTCAAAACATTTCAACCAGAAATAGATTTTTAAATAATCTTTAACTATTTTAGTATATTTTCACTGTATTTTAAAATATCTAAGTCCCATAACTCTGTAACGACATATCGAATGAACCTGAAAATCGAAAGGCAGCTTCCTCTCCATAGTCCAATCAAAATGTATGAATATCATGAAAATCCGTTGACGCATATTCAAGTTATTGTGTTCCATGCGCCTATATTTTGCCCATAGCTTAACATGTATGTGCATATAACCCCCCCCTTCCTATTACACACAATATCTCGCTTATGCGACCAAAAAATTAAAAACCCGTTACATATGTCAAAGAGCATCCTTTCTACCTTAAGTATACAAAATTTCAAAACATTTCGACCAGAAATAGATTTTTAAATAATTTTTAACTATTTTAGTATATTTTCACTGTATTTTAAATTGTCTAAGTCCCATAACTCTGTAACGACATATCGAATGAACCTGAAAATCGAAAGGCGGCTTCCTCTCCACAGTCCAATCAAAATGTATGAATATCATGAAAATCCATTGACGCATATTCAAGTTATTGCGTTCCATGCGCCTATATTTTGCCCTTAGCTTAACATGTATGTGCATATAACCCACCCCTCCCCCCTTCCTATTACACACAATATCTCGGTTATGCGACAAAAAAATTAAAAACCCGTTACATATGTCAAAGAACATCCTTCCTACATGAAGTATACAAAATTTCAAAACATTTCGACCAGAAATAGATTTTTAAATAATTTTTAAATATTTTAGTATATTTTCACTGTATTTTAAAAATCTAAGTCCCAAAACTCTGTAACGACATATCGAATAAACCTGAAAATCGAAAGGCGGCTTCCTCTCCACAGTCCAATCATAATGTATGAATATCATGAAAATCTGTTGACGCATATTCAAGTTATCGCGTTCCATGCGCCTATATTTTGCCCTTAGCTTAAAATGTATGTGCATATAACCCACCCCCCCTTCCCATTACACACAATATCTCGGTTATGCGACAAAAAAATTAAAAACCCATTACATATGTCAAAGAACATCCTTTCTACTTGAAGTATACCAAAGGACAAGGTACAGTAAGAGCCTTATTTGGCCCCTCATAGAAATGAATGAATTTGATCTAAAACAAAGGAGTATGAAGTCTACTTACCGAAAAACCTATATATCATACCATGCTTTATCGTTTCTATATATTTTAAGGTCAATTTTTAAGGTCAAGGTTATGGCTTAATTAATCAAGGAATAGAACGTAACCATTATAGTATGGGATGTATCACTTGGTTGGCTGCAACCCTCCTACCTTCATCCTCCAAAATTGGCCTAACCTTGCAGCATTTTTGTGTTCTTTCAATTGAAAAAAGTTTCATGGAAATTTCTATTGAAAAAGTGATGTTTTTGGAGGAAAAACATGTTTTTTAGTGCAAAATCACTGAAAATCGGAAAATTTTTATAATTTGTAAATGGACGATGATTTAAAAAATAGGAAAACGTAATTATAAAGTATTTTTCGTGTTCTTTCAGATGGAATAAGATTTAAATTTCATTTTTAATTCTTGCGACGTGTTTTTGGGGTAAAAAATCATTTTTTTTGCAAAATTTCAAAGAAATTTGAGGAAATTATAATTTTCTCCTGTTCCTCAGTTCTAGAATATTGCCTATAATCGTTTATTGAAGAGTTAAACTAATACTTTAAAGTGTTGTTCATGAATTATATATTCAAAGTAAGCACAGCATATTTCCTACTTCGTTTTGAGGCAAAATTTTATTTTTTGTTTTAAAATCACAGATTTCTGGTAAAATTAAATGAATACAAGGTCTTACCTATAATAATAAATTCAAAGCTGTCGTTTACTAAAAAAATCATTTATGTTATCAAATGCAAGTAATATGAAACGTTTTAGTTAATTGAAGTATAAATTTTGGGTAAAATATATACTTTTTGCGCAAAAACCACTTCTTTTGAGAAAATGAGTACAAGTTCTTTTCCCTTGACAAAATGGACACATTCTAGCTGTGGTAGGATCTTGTTTCTGATCATGAATGGAAAAGAATATCATTTGATAAACAAAGTTCAAATTCTATCCTATAAATATTCGTACCAGTTACAAAAATCTGCGTAAAAATTGACTAAGATATAGGCTACTAAGGCTTATTATTAAACAATACCAATACATATGTAGTTCTTTTTCACTTTAGAAAGTGATTGTCATTTGAAAAACACAAATATACGATGACTGATTGATATGTTGTGAGTCTCGGTTTTCTGGAATGCAGAAGGTATTCTACTGATAGATTATCTCCAAAAAGGACAAACAATGAATGGTACATACTATGCTTCACTTCTGACATGTTACACTTACTAGCGCCGTAGAAAGCTGTGTTGTTCCATCAGGACAATGCTCCTGATCACAAGTCTGTCACTGCCATGAATGACTGTAGCTTTAATTTCATTGAGCATCCGCCTTATTCACCTGATCTTGCTCAATCAGACTTTCATCTATTCCCAAAACTGAAAGCAGAGCTCTATTTCTGGCTCCCACTTTCAGTCCGATGATGACGTCATACTCCGTCATATGCAGTGAATGGTTTTCTGACGAGCCAAGAAAATGAGTTCGTATTAGGTGATATTGAGGCCCTTAAACACCGCTGGCAAAAGATTCAAATTCTGCCATACGAGGCTCACAACATATCAATCAGCCCTCGTACTGGCTAAAATGAGTTTATCATGTGTATTTTTGAGTACCGTACCTTCTGAAAACTGGTTCCGTTTACCATTAAGGAAAACACAGTAAAAAGGAGTACAGAAGAGGGTACAAGGGAGCGCACTTGGCCCCCCTTACCCTCGACTTTTATATATTGAATGACAAGGGACAAAGTCTGCGATTGTGCGATTGATTCAATGACTCTAAAAACGAATACTATTCCAAGAGCTAAACTGAGCTTCAGGAGGTCAGACTCCCCCCCCCCCCCCCCACATCTTAATTTGCCACAACATGCTGATTTTCACCGTTTTATGGTATTTTTTTTTCAAAACTATAGACTTAAGCCTCTCCATCCGACGGGTTAGAATCCCCCTCCTCTTTCCTGGATGAAAAAAGTTTCTAGATCCGCTTATGCATACAATGTCTAAAACAAATGCTTAAAGGTACGGTGTCCCTGAAAATTAATTAATTTTACAAAACTCTATTATGAAAAATATTTCTTTTGATGTGAAAGTTTACATTCTCATTTACATAAATTCAAATTTTCAGGCTAATCTAACGCATACATTCGTAATATGTAGCCGTCATTTTTAATTTGGGATGCGCAGCTCTAATTCATTCCACTAGCGCCACCTACAATGTATTGCGTTTTTACAATCGAGGTATATGTAGATTTAATTTTACAAATTCGACAATATTATGGTAGGCTACTGCATATTTTCAAATAGCACTTTTTATGACTCCTTTTTATCTTCAATCTAGACCCATCGGAATAGATTTTGCGTTTTCAATAAAATTTATTTTTAGGGACACTGTATCTTTAATGTTTGTTAAAACATCTGTATGCGTCGTATAAACAATCGATATTCTATATGCAAACCTACATCATGGACCTCTTGCAATAGACAGATTATTGGGTTTTTTATGTGGAGATAAGGGGGGTGGATGGGTTATTGAAGACATGATTTATCGAGAAGGCGAAGAGATGTTTATTGTTAGAATTACAATTCATATACGAAATCGTGATATTTTTTTTTTTTTATTCATTTTTGTAATTTTGAAATTTACATCTATGTTAACCGACGGTGTGAGCCAAAAAAAAAAAAATGAAAGAAATTAAAATATACAATTTGTCAGTGTAAATTCAATCAGATTGATGAGATCTACCAAATTGTCAATTAAACATAAAAATAATTATGATAGTGATATTAAGTTTTGTCCTTTATTCCTTTGATCGTGGAAACTTTGGGAATGCATGATTCTGAATCTATTCGGGAAAATTTTGGAATAAATGATGACAGTTTTATTGGGAATAGCGTTTGTAAAATAACAGTAATTTTTAAAAAATATATCATACTTGCAAACCATCAGTTTTCACTACCTAGAACAGAAACTTCTTACACAGTTACAGTCTCCGAAAGAACTGATTGACTCTGGCCTATCATACAAAAAAAGGGGGGGGGGGGAGGGGGGGGGTTTACAACCTATAAAACCTGACTAGATCTGCTCATATGTTATATCAGAGACGTATATTAAAATATAAGGGGTATATGTACTTTGTGGCAAGTTGGAAGTTTCTATACGAGGGTCTCGTAACTTAGTTTTTTTTTATGTTTTCGAAAATTGTAAGAGTTGATGCCCTTGTGCTGATTTTATTGTTATTTTCAAGAATTTATGATTAAATTTGTACTTTTGATACTAGATAATTTTATAAGTTTATAAAACATAAAAATATAAAGTTATTTTTCTTTTCAAATGAAATAAAATGAATTTTTATAACACAAAACTTTTAATTTGATATTTATTATATATTCCTATACACATGATCTTTTCTTCTCAACAAGTATATAGTTTGCAAAGCATTCTTGTGTAATTTTGCGCGAAAATGTCATTGTCACAGGTGATACTGACGTAAATTACTCCAAAACGTCAATGTGAAAATCCCGATCCCGCGAAAAAAAACGTCATAATTGCTAGAGGAAACGTTACGTTTTTCGTTATAACAAGTGAGCACAGCAGGGCCTATCTGAGAAAATTTGCACATCAACTCGTAAATGGGTCACAAACACCATATCAAAATATGAATGATAGGCCAGCGTGTGCTCATATCAAAAAAAGAAGATGAACACATGGAAATGGTGAAAAAAGCTGAATTTTCGAGAAATCAAGCAACTTCATTACTGTATATATAGGCTGTTATGATTTTTCTTGCAAAAATTACTCTAGATATTAAAAATACAAACCTTAATTGATTGAAACTTATTTCTATCAATACTTTTTAGAGAGCTTGAATTTTTATAAAATGAGTGGGCCAAACTATAATGACAAGTGTCCCTTGTCCTTTCAAAACATTTCGACCAGAAATAGATTTTTAAATAATTTTTAAATATTTTAGTATATTTTCACTGTATTTTAAAAATCTAAGTCCCATAACTCTGTAACGACAAATCGGATGAACCTGAAAATCGAAAGGCGGCTTCCTCTCCACAGTCTGATCACTATGTATAAATTTCATAAAAATCCGTTGACGCGTATTCAAGTTATTGCGTTCCATAGGCGGACGGACAGACGGACGGACGGACGGACGGACGGACAGACGGACGGTCTTCGCCATACCATAATACGTCCCGTCAAATGACGGGCGTATAAAAAGCAGTGCAATACATGTGTATAGCTGATTGATACCTTAGAGAAATATCCTACTAAGTGACAACCCATATCATCATTCTGTGTGAGAACATAGAACAGGAATGGCTCCACGTCATAATACAGGGTCTTATGATCGAGGAACAGCTTGGCAAGAAGGCACAGATTCTGACAGTAGATCTTACTGGCATTACCATCCACTTCAAATACAGACAAATCATCTTTCCTGTAGATTTCATTGGCTGGTGGATGCTGCAGGTCACACTTGTCCTAGAATTCATGTTATATAGATCAATACTAATACATGTACAAAAGAAATTTCGTTAAACTTATTAGATTTGTGGGTAAATATGATGTATCAATAATAGGAATCCTTCATATTTGTGTTTCATGTTCCTAGCCATCACTTCAAACATGGAAACATTCCTATCAACCACATTGAAGGGATATGATTTGGGACAGATCTACATGTAAGGAGCTGATAAGATAAGGGCAGTTTTTAGCCCTAAATCTCGTGCCGTATTTCTTCCACATGACGGTACATATGCGAACAAAAGATAATCATTACTGAAATAAAATGTATTTGAAGACATTTTGTATGTTTTACTTTTCGATGAAATACTCATAAGATTCTAAAATGAAGGTCCAAAGAGGTATGGGGTACTCGAGTAATAAAACTGATAATATCGACCATAAACATAGAAATTTTAGAATATTTTACCTGAAATGGATGAATATTAACTAAAAGATATCAAACACATCTACATTGTATATCAGAAATACATTTCGAAAGTTCTATTTCCTCTAATTGGTAAATAATGAAATCCGGAACTCAAAATACTGTCTTATTTTGTATGTAATGGCTATAGTAAAAGCTTTTTAGCGTGAAATACAATTTAGCGCAGAAATCCACATCGCTCCTGCTTATTCCGTTCCTAATTGTTGTACATTTCATTCGATTCTATTAAGAACACATTTTTTGTTGGATCAAGGAGGAAAAAATAGTCAAATTTTCATATTTAATAATCTTAAAGATCGATTCTTTAACAAATACACCCCCCTTCCTTTTTTGGTTTTTCATCTCTGGGGTAGTGTTCCCCCCAGAGATACAGAACCCCACTTTTCCAGAAAATTTGTATCATTGATATACAGCTTCAGTATAAGTGGTGTTCTGTATCTCCGAGGGGAACAATGTTCAAAAAACTTTTCCGTTTTCTATTGATTTCTATGGGAAAAAGACAAGTTTTGACCCAAATATTAGCAATATTATGCATGATAGATCTAAAATAACTTCAGAGTTTGATGGGATATTGTATTTGTATTAAATTAACGAACGATTTTTCTTAAAATTTCCATTTTCAAAATTCCACTTTTTAGGGCAGATTTTACGTCTTATCTTATCAGCTCCTTTTCAAATGTGCAAAAAATCATCGTAAGTAAAAACAAATATAGCCAGGACGCAGGGGAAATCTGAAGAGATAAAAATGACAGCAAAAGAAGCAAGTCAAAAAATCACTTTTGTGAAACATACCATATGTCGCTGCAGAATATTTCTACTTTTCATGTACTTCAGACAATATTCACATATATACAGCTTCGGCAATCTACAACAAAAATTAATACATCTGAATCTACAGGCATAGACCCATTCAGTAAAAGTCTGTGTATTTTCGTAAATATTTACAAATGTACTTTACACATTATTGCATTGATATTTATTAGCGGCCAAAAAAGTGTGACAATATATTTTCACAAACTCTGCAGTTGAACATGGAGGATGAAGTACCAGAGAAATGTAATCCTCGGCTAATACCAGCCAGTTGTAATGTCACTTACTTTGCATACTCCTGAGGGTAGGGTGAGGAATACCAAGTTTGTATTTCGTATTTTCCGAATTCAATACTTGGTGGAAATCTACCCGTGGATGCCGCAGTAACAACCTCGGTACTGTCTCCTCGGCTTCGTGCCGCATCCTGTAATTCAAATTCCAACTGTAACCCAAAAGAATTGGGGATTAATATAGGTGGTACTGAACATAAAGCATAGCAAAACAAAACAAAATAATGCAAGCTAGAGAAATGATATCATGCAAACTTAAAATATTGCTAGGTTTCTTACAAAACATTCAGAAAGATAAACCAGTGCATAAAAATGAACAGGAAAAGAAATGATTCAAAAAGCCACTAGCTGTAAAGTAATCCCAACTTTAATTTTTCTAGTGCATCAACTTTGGTAACAACAGAGATCTACTCAAAATAAAGAAAATGAATAGATGGAGAATTGAAAAGACCTTGATTTACAACAACCGACGTGAAAACAAGACATCAACTCAACATGCATGTACAATACCAGATACACTCACAAAAACTCAAAATACAATCAGTTTCTACCTGTGAATTTTATCTTTTAAATCACAAAGCAATACAAAGTCCTCTTCTAGAAGTGGAATGTTTTTCCAAAAATTTTCAACATTGAAAACACATAGACTCCATCTAAAATTATCAGAGAGTAGTGCTTATTTTGTAATTTTTTGGCCTATTATCTCAACCCTTTGCCAAACAAAATAAATACAGAGTCTGCAAACAGAATGACAGAAAGACGGACAAACAGACTTACAAACTGACATTTCTCTTCAACTTTGTCAGTTGGGAATACATAATTTCAGGGAAGGACTTGCAGTCCAGAGAAAAGAAATGATTCTTGTCTGAAAGATGACATTGCTTGTAAATAGGAGCAAACTGAAGTCATGGTATCAAATGAAGCCCAGATTAAAGAATTTTTTTAAAAGGAGGTTGAAGTCTAAGGTCAAGGTCACTTGGTCACAACTCATGGTACCATATGAACAACCAGGTCATGGAGTCTACATGCAAAATATCAAAGCCCCAAGTCAAAAGATTGGCTCAGGCTAAAGTTCTTTTACACAGGAATGCTGATGTCAACTGTCTCATCAAGCTATAAAGATAAGAATCTTTACAAAAACCAAAATAACTTCCTGTCTACATGTACCTGTAATCTACAAACACATATAGTAAGAAATGTCTCTTTTTTTCTAAATAATTAAATTTTGTAATGTCACTCTTACTCGGAAGGTATGTTCTATAAACATTGAATTCCTATATTCCTTAGGGTAATACATCTACGAAAATAGTAAACTTCAGATCTACAACTACATACAAATGCTATCTTGAATTCATTCTGTTGAAATTATTAAATAGAAAAGATAAAATCAAATTGTGGCAAAGGATGATGGACAAACTAACAAATGATGATGCTACATGCAATAAACCAATCTGGATGGATACTTTAGGTCAAGTAAAATGAGAAAATAAGACAAGCAAAAGCCCTTGATCAAGACGCTTGTTTCCTGAGTGAATCTTGCACACCTCACCATACACTTATCATACAGAAACATTCAGTAATTTTTTTTTTTTATATAGTTCAGCAAACAATGTGAGATGATATGAAATGTGCCAATGCCTGCAAGTACCTAGTTGGTACAGAAAGCTAAATCCCTGACAGGTCATCCTTTCTCATATATACATAATGAATTTCCTGAGGGCAGCAACTGTCAATAAACATTCTCAAGCTTGGCTTATATGACCCTAAACCAATTTACATATTCTGAATAAATAGCTGGGTGTTTACTGAAGAACAAGCAATGTGTGCATTTACTACATGTATTATAATTATTTCTTACTATACAAGTAGTACCATTTAATTCAGTTTTTGACAGTCTTCTTTTTTTTTATTTTCATTCACAATGAACATGTTATAAAGATGTCTATGACCATAGATTTGCTTTTGTTGAAAGTGCCAGGATAACATACCTCTTTGAGTGCCTCCGTGGCCCTATCCTGGGCTTCTTTGAACATTTCAACATCATCTTCTGTTACTCCTGGAGGTAGGGCATTGGGATCATCCTGTATAGACTCATCTGAAGATAAAATGTGTAGCTTGAAAATATCAAAACTATGGCGTTTTGCAACAATTCATTAGTTCTTAAAATGTTTTTTTTTTATAAACTTAAAACTTGGCTTTTTAGAAGTATCTCCATATTAATATTTTTCAGAATGTTGTACCAAACTTTGTGCTCTTGAATCAATTCAAATAAGAGTGCTTTGCTTTACAGATAACACAAGATAAAAATTCTTTATCTAATGACAGACTAATTGTTCATGCATTTCCGTCACCTCATCTTGAAAGTTCAGAAAAAATGTGATGTGATATATTTTTTAACCCACAACCTCTGCAGTGCATTGCAAGCAGAACACTAGAATAATGCAGTTAGTATATATATATTTAAAAATAACGAAAAAGTTACGATAATATTCAAAATACTTCAAATACAATTAGAATTTAATCATAACAAATGATTTATCAAAACAACAAACAAAATAGGCAAAAACTTAAAAGCAACTTTATCAAGTTGAAAATGAATGTAATGAATAATGAACTGACAAAAAAATTAAAACATAATTTCACAAACAACATTCATATAAGGAGAAATTGAAAGCCTGTCATGTATGTATGGCCAGGAGGCTAGTGTTGCACCTTTGAGCCAGATGTTTATATGCCTGGCTCCTACAAGTAAATGACCACACAGGATAAGTAAGCACTACCACAAGGTATAGGTCATCATAGGCTACTACAACAGGCATGCAGTAAGATGTGGATATGATAATGGTAAGGGAAACAACTACTATGCACACAAGCTATGATACTCTGGCATTCAATACTCATGCCAATTAGTGATGATACAGATGATGCATCTATCATTCTACGTATGGTCACATTAGATGAGGGCTTACCAATGGTTCTTGGACTAGTGTTGACAGCACCACGACCACGCCCACGACCTCTGGGACTCGGAGTATGGAAGCTGTCCAGTAACTTGCTACCTCTACCTCTCCGTCCCCGTGGTGATGGTGTTGACAGTGATGAGTCAATCAGCTCCCTCCTTTCTATGCTGCTTGTAAACTTTGCTCTCCCTCGTCCGAATCCTCTTCCTCTCCTGATGCCCCTCCCCCTCCCTACACCTCTCCTCACCATAAATATACTATGCCCTCTTGTGCTCATACCACGATTCACTAGTAAATGTTTCCATGGAGGCCTACCTGGGCCTCTACTTATTCCTCTACCTCTTCTAGAACCAAAAGGTCTTCCAATTTTTGGTTTAGTCCCTCTACCATGACCCCTACCTCTCTTAAATACATGACCTCTTAAACTTGAAATGTTAGTAAATGTAATGGACGGTGGTTTTTTGTTTTCATCATTTTCATCATCTGATGATGATGAAGATGATGTGCCCGGTGAAGTTGAGTCATCACTATCATCAGAACTTTCTTTCACAGATGTGAACATTGATTCATCAATCACAGGTATATATTTTGATCCTTTTTTGCCCCTATTAGGGTGTGCATAGTCTAAGAAGGTTTTCTTTCTGTCACCCTGTGCAGCATATAAATGTGAAAGCCCATCAAATAGCCCTTTAAGTTGCCCACTTCCAGGTGCTCCATTGGACATTTTGTTGCGGTTTTTATTTGCTTGCAAATATTTAGATCTCTTCAACAGTCTGCTTGCAGCCTGCTGGGAGTTACTTTTTGGTTGTTCAGAGGTTAATTTGCGCTTTGGTATTGCTGCCAAATCTGCATTAAATGAGTTAAGTGAAACACGAGAAGTTCGTTTGTTAGATGGCGTGAAAAATTTGGTAAGGCCATCTACTAGACCTTTTGGTTTGTCAATGGCAAAAAATGGCTCAAAGGTGCTACACTCTGCATCACTATCAGTATCACACATGGCTGCCACATTCTCCTTTTTCTTTTGAGACTTCAATTTACCAGAAGAACTCTCATCATCTGAGCCCAAGGGCTGACCATTTGTATCCCTGTACTTCTTCTGCAGCTTGAACACCCTACGCTGTTCTTTTGATAAATTGGGACATGCCACCTGACTAAAAACAAACAAATAATGATCAGGCTGACCATAAATAAACAAACAATGCTGACTGATCAATATATTTTCAAAGGTTACACTGAGTATATCGTTTATTGAAGGTTGCTGTGATGATGGCAGCAAATATGTCTGAAAGAGCTATCAGCTGTTAATACAAGTAGTTCTTATTTTATTCAAACCTTTCAGTCCATTCTGACAATCCCTTTACAAGATTAAGTATCAGAAATATTTCGAAGAACTACATTTAATACACCAAGATAAATTGTTTGTTCATTTCAATTCTTCATTTTTTCTAAAACATTGTTTGCACTAAATGGATGGGAAGTTAAACATGTTAAATTGACCATCTAGTAAATTATGAACAAGTACATGTACATACATGTATATTATGTGAATCATGTACTTGTATTTCATAACAGAAATGCATGCTACATGTACATCTGTGATAAATGAAAACAAATTGTCAATTATTGTCACTTTCATAAAAGTATCATAGGATTTGAACTGATTAAACATTTAAATAAAATGAAAATTGCTTATACGTGTACATTTTATGATTTAGAATGTAACATTTCAATAAAAATATTTTTTACACATGCAATAGTAAGCTTAGCAAGTCAAACAAAATAAATTTTTAAGGCAAATTTTGTGAATACATGAACAAAAGTTACATGTATCAACTGTTGCTGGTTTCCTTTTCTAATAAAGCACATGCTTATAGAATAAATAAGAGCTTACGTTCTGTGGTGAGATAGTTTGGGATTGGCATTCCCTGATCCATCACAACCTGGAGTAGGACATCTGAAAAACAAATTGTTTAATAACTTGAATATTGAAATTTCGTTTGCATCATCAACAAATAGAAACAACACATGTGACATGAAAGAATTGCTTGCAGAACCTGTAAAAGGTAGATTATTTTCATAGTCATGTGTGAATCTTTTCTTTCTCTCAGGAATATTATTTCAAAATGAATTCAAAGTACGTCAGAAATTCAAACAATCTTCATCTGTCACATTCTCCCTCTATTTCTATGTCCATATCCAAGACCAAAACTCAAACAAGACAATGATATAGACCTGTTCTCGGTCTACACTGAGTATATACAGAAGCTGTACACAGAGAGATTCAGACTTCGACACACAAGAATATAGTATACAGATTCTTTAAATTTGTCATGATGAAATAAATACTTGTAATCTTTAACACTATAAAATAAAGCAAAAATGTCTCCAGCTAACTTGTACTTACTTAGAATTGTCAATTCTTCTTTTGGGCGTTCTAGGAGACATTTTTGCGGCTTTGTACTTCTTTTTTAACTTTGCCGCAAGCTCTAGAAAGCGTTTCCCCTTTTTATTGCCTCTGTCTGGATCACAGATATTGCACTTCCATTTTCCTATTATCCAAAGAAATCAAATTTAAAACTTCAAATGTTCATTTCATCTGATTAACAAAGCTAGGATTTGTCACAGGCATATACACTGCTCAAAAAAATTAAGGGAGCAAGGTTTCTACTTTCATATCACACATGTTTGCAGCTTCTTATTCTATATGATGAACATAAATGTATCAAGACATATTTAATAGTTATTTCTTAATTATCAATGTCTGTATTGAACAGATTAACCATATACGCATGAAAAAACTCAGTGATGTAGCCTTGTTTATCCCAAAAGATATATCATTCTATGTGCCATTATATTACGACGGAAAAATCGCTCCTTTAATTTTTTTGAGCAGTGTATATGCTTTCAGTAAAATGCTTCCTATATATTTATACATGTACATTGAACCATAATGTAGAAAACTTTACCATGTTTACATGATCATGTCAGCGCATCAAAAATGAAAGACTACTGTTTTTCAAAGCAGAGCTAGGTACATATACATGAAATCAGGCTGCTCAAAGAACATCTTGCACTACTTTTAGCATATAAAGAACTTGTACGTTTTTTGTAAAGTTGCAGGGCTCACACTGGCTCAAAATTTTGTGTCGCAAGTTTGCGCGATGACACAAAAATTGTGCTGTAGCACAATATTGCGCAATGACAAAGTTGCTGAAAAAACTTTGATTTTTCTCAATAGAGATAGTGTATGTGTTGATTTTTGTGTTTTATTTTCAAGAACATACAAAGTCATATTGTATTAGATTCAACAAAGTCAGAGACTAATATCAACACTACTTCTATGATAACATAGTAAATGCAAAGTATTCAGTAAGTTTGAATTCAATGGCAGTACTGAGTAAGTGACGAGTTCAACTAGACCAACTCAAAAAGTAACAGAATTCTTCATAGAAGCCCTCCCATCTAATTAAAAAATATCCATTGGAGTTTAGGGATTACTTTATTTACAAGGCAGTCGGTAGCTGCAAACATTGTGTGGGCTGAAAGAACTGCAGCTTTGCTTTTAGATTAAGCTATAGTTCTGACTCCCCCAACCCCCCCCCCCCCCCCTCCCCATGACTTGAACTCCTTGATAGCAAGGACAGTCTGGAATTTGCTATTGTAGCCAAAGAAAGATGGGCAGACCTTGAATTTTTCCTGGGATGGGAAGGGGGTCCAAGTACATGAATATGATTGTGAAAAACATTAGACATAAAAACGGGCATTTTAGGGCATTTCAGTGGCGGATCCAGAGTGGCAAGCGGGGGGGGGGGTTTTGTATCTACCCAAAGGGTCGATTCGAGGCACGCAGTGCCGAGCGGGGGAGGGTACGGGAGGGGGTTGCCCCCTCCTGTAGGTGGGGGTCCGGGGGGCCTCCCCCGGAAAATTTTTGAAAAAATGGAATAAAATGGTGCATTCTGGAGCACATTTTCTCCTTACCTGCTCGAATATTCAGACCATTTTCTCCATTGAATTTATGTGGTTAAAAAAAATTCTAAATAAAATAATTTCTCCTTTACTGCTGGCAGGGGCGTAGCCAGGGTGTTTTCGATGTGGACGTCTATAAAGAAGGGTTGATCCAAGAACTTCAGCTGTCCGGGGGCAAAGACACTTTTTGGGGGGATGACTTGCGAGGCCCGAAGGGTGAAGTGGTGACAGTATGGAAATATGTTACCCATGCCCTTGAAGGGGGTCCCCCGTGAAAATTTTGAAAAAAAACGAAGCAAATTGCTGATCTCTGGAGCGTATTTGAGCTGACTTAGATGGGATAACGCAGATGATTCGATGTCAGCAGCCGATGAACCGTATCTAAGATGAAGAAAACTTGAGATCATATGTGAACATGACATTCCCTAAATACTTATATATGTACGTCCACATAAAGACTTTCCAATCGACCACTCGCGCTTTGTTAGCGATCGTTGTATCATGCGCGGATACAGCATTTTTGGTGAGAGGGGGTTCAAAATTTAAGGAAGTCTACCTATCATGTAGGTACATATATATCGGTGCACATGATGGGGAGGGGGCAATTTTGTTAGCTTTCCTTTCACGTTTATTTTCATGAAGAATTGGAGAGCGTAGCGAGCCAGAAATTTTTTTAGATATGAAATATTAATTTGTCTTGATTCGATCGAGATGATTATTTATAACATTGAATATTTCACTCCTTTAAGTCCTTATATCGGCGAGCGGAGCGAATTTCATGAGAATAAATAGGTAAGAGATGTACATGTACGTGTCATTTTCCAAATAATCAAATATCTTAAAATGACAAAATTTTGAAAAAGATGAAGGAGGTTACATCCTATGAAGTAAGGGACTGTTCAGAATATGACTTCCTGAGACCCAAGACAATTATATAAAATTACTTAGTATGAACAATTGATAATAATTAAGGAGTTTTGCAGAAAAAATAGTTTTGTATTTGTAAATGGCGAGCGAAGCGAGCCGAAATTTTAGGTTTCAAAGCCCTTTCATGCATTTTAGACCTATTTCAATTAGAAATGGGCCAAAGCTGGACCCCACCTCCGAAAATTTCAGGGGGGGGGGGGGTGTCCAGACCCCTGGTCCCCCCTCTGGATTCGCGCATGGTTGTATTGAGTTCTAATGAAACACGAGAAAATTACGAAAAATGCATTCAAATCGGTGGTTTCTGGAGTGTCTTTGATCTATTTCTGAACAGTTACTATTTCAAAAGACCCTCCCCCTTCTTTTTGGCAACTGGGGAGGCGCTCTCCTTTTGTCGCGAGACGATGCGGACGTTTTTGCGTACAAATGTACGCCAGGCTTCGCCCCTGGCTTGTTGATTTGTCCTTGCTGTAACATGTACTTAGAATTTTTAATTTAAACTTTATTTATTTTACAACGTTAAACAAACAAGTTACACGACTTATATAAATGTCTCACGTTGGCTCAGATGTTGGCGTGAGGGGGTCCAAGGAGCAGGAGGAAACCGGAGTACCCGGAGAAAAACCCCCTGCAGAGGCCTGGGTGGGGGACCACCTACCCTCCCACATAAGACCTTTCGCCGAATCTGAGATTCGATCCCGGGACCTTAGAGGTGAGAAGCGAGCGCGCTATCACTGCGCTAACCCGGCCGTTATTTACTTAGAATTTTGCTACGATATCGAGTAAAAAATGTTGAGTATCATTGGGTTTTGGCTTTGAAAAATTGAATGCTTAATTATAGGCCCCCGGAGCACATTCGAGCTATATACACTGTTAAATGTTTGCCCATTTTTCCGGTTATTTCAAAGTATGTTTTTAAGAAAATTTGTAGATGACAAAAATACTCAAACCGGGTATTTGAGGATAGAAACGTGTAGGTTTCTATCCCCGTACCATTTACATTGATTGTTTGACACACGTACATGTTTTGCAAATTATTTGAACATGTTCATATTATAGTATTTGTTAATGTTAATTCTCGGGAATAAAATAAACAGAAAACCCCCTCTGCGACATACATAGCAAAAACTTCGCGATTGTCTGTACGAATCCACAAATACGCCATTTGATACGGTATCGAATCGATATGCGATAGAATGTATCAGAAAATTGTTGTAAATTTTGTTTCAGAATAGTGAATTCTGGTGGACATTAAGCAATTTTTTTATTACTCAGTTTGCAGGGTTTTTCCCGAGTGCTAATGTTTATACCAAAAAAAAAAAAAAATTGGGAAAGCGGGGGGGGGTTTCCCGAGCCCCCCCAAACCCCCCTAAATCCGCCCTTGCATTTCCAAGGTGGCTCCTAACACTCTCTAGATATGCTCTTGATCATTTATTTAATGTAGCTTGAAAATGGTCCCCTTATATAATCTTTGCTTGTTGTGAAAAAAAAGATGTTGACCTGATTAATTAAGGTCGGTGTAGCGGACCCCCCCCCCCCCCCCCCCCCCCCAAATAAAAGGTCTCAACGTACATGTAACTTATCTGGATGAATATTTCTCATATAGATACATAAGCTATTTGTGGTTTGTTTTCGCGATCACAATGGCATAGAAATAAAATAAGTAATTTTTTCTTGTTCAATTCTTCGTCGCCGACTCTTTGTTTCACAGGAGATCGACGCCTATGGCGCAAAATTTAAAGAAAGTAGAGGGGGTGCCATTGTGAATCCACGACGTCGAGCTCGTATGCTTTTATCCTGAATACAAAGATCTCAAAACCTCGATTTAGATGCTATTGAAGGCTTATTTTTTATAGTTTTATCGTCAGAACTTGCATACGTTTTAAAAACGAACGGCGTCAATTTTGCTATTTTGTTTTCCGATACGGAATCGGACATTTTTAAGTTACGTTTCCCAGTTTTAAAATCTAAATTATATTATTCAGTGGTGAAACAAAGAATTGAAAAATAAAATAATTATGACATACTCGTGATGATCTAAACTTCTCAGTGACATCGAAAGATACAAAGTTTGCCGTCCGCCGTAAGAAAGTTAAAATACCTTTTCAATAGGAATACTAACGTTGGACAGCTTATCCTCATAATCCAATTATCTAATTAGTAGTGGCTCTCGTGATACTGGGGCTACCTAATTACCACTGTATTTCACACCTTTTACGGTCACCCGCTTACCTACGTTACACCTGAACGCTTCAACTGCACTTTGGATTACTTAGAATCGATCTATCAATGCCGAATTCGCGTGTTTGTCGGTACTTGAAAACTCATTTTTAGAAAATTCCCTTTGTCGCAAATCGCGATTTTCTGTCGCAAATTTCAAATTTTTGTCGCAAAATGCGACATTTGCGAAGCCCAGCGCGAGCCCTGAGTTGACATTTAAGAAATTAGTGTGTTCATGACCTGGTTTGAGAGTCATTTAATTTAAAGGTAGAAAATACAAATCCCACCCCCCCCCCCTAAAAAAATAGCAAATTTAGCTAACAGCTTCTTGAAAGTACATGCATTTATGTTTATTTTCGTCAGTTCTGTGATCTTACCTTTAGGTGCTCTGCTCAGAGGAGGATCACAACACTGCATGTGGAATCCTCTATCACAAAGGTCACAAAATAACATATTATCCTGCAAGAAGCATGTAAATCATTACTAAATACATGAAAGCAGATTGACACTACTACGAATTACTGAGAAGATATTCTCTCACATTTTGGAAATCCTAAGTTCTATTTGAAAGAAATTTTGTTATCACCTGTATTGCATGATTTTGGTTGATGGAGGTATCAACATAGAAGAAAGAGAGAAAACTACATCATCATTATTTACAACTTCATTTAGAACTAAGCTTTTTGACGTTCATTTGCAACTTATGAATACGCTATCAACACTGCAGTTGCCATTGTAGTGTCATTAGCATATTTCTGACGATATGTGTATAACATTGGGCACTTGAGATTTCTTTGTCTCTCCAATTCATTGTTCTTTCAATCATTCTGATACATGTATATAAAGGCTTTCACCATTTCAATTAGTCCAAGAAAAAATGCAAAATCGATTTACAACATTTTTCTATTTTTCATACCTCCCTTCCAGATTTTTTGCAGAATGAGCAGGTTTTGCATTCTATACACTGCCATCTTAGTTTCTTCACAGTCTCTGTAAGCTCTGCACTGAACTTTAGACATGATGGGTGCCCTTCAAAAATATGTATATCGTGAGAAATTGACAAAAAGAGTGCTTTATATCTAATGGTTTTAAATAGACAATGATATTATACGGATTATGATTATAACAGTCATAATGTAAAGTCAAGAAAATTCTATGGAAAATACAGCATATAGAATGTACAACAATTTTCAAAATTATTCAAATGCAAAGGAAATTAAGAGTGGTCAAAATTTGCAGGACTTCAAACTTTATAAAGAAGATTAAACAAGGACAATACAAAAGGTAGCATCTCCTCAAAACGGCACATTTGAATGAGTAATTTTGATACTACATGTATATAATTTGATCCAGAAGATTGACCTCTGACCTTGAAAATCAATAGGGTTCATATTCTCTTCATGTTCAACTGGTGATTCTACACTATTTATACTTTGACTTCTATTATGTTCACAAGGTATCTACTATGTTGCCCAGTGACCTTGACCTTGAGAAGTAGGTTTTCAGTGCTAGACTGCCAATGTTGGTTGTCTGTGATGGTTATACCACTAAGATTGCTTAACAACAGTTACGAGAATGACTGAAAGACAGACAGACAGATGATGCTCAGCATAGCTGGCTTCTAATCAATTCAAATTACAATGTCATACAAATGAAGCATACCACTGTTGCCACAGTCTGCACAAGATATCAGGTCCTCTGGTACTCCATCACGATTCTTGTTTTCATCTCCCAAACAAAAGCAGCAGATCAAAATTGGTTTGGCACACCTCTACAGATAGAAAAGAACATGCTCTTAGTTATTCTTCAAAGGAAATAAAATGCTCATGTAAAATAATCTACCCTAAAGTAAAAACGTCAGCCCCATTAATCAGCAGGTCTAGTTACCCACTATAGTATTCAGACAAATCCTCGGTAAACATATCATATTTAACACCGATCATTCTCCCTACAATTAATTAATCAATACCTAACCAGTGTGCAATGCATTAACACTATATTCAATAAAGTTAAACGTTGTTGTAACCTGCCTTAAGCTCAAGTATTCCATGAAATATTAATATGGTTACTTCCTTTGAAGCTGCGTAAGCTGTAATTAAAGCCTACTAATACGCTGCATTTAACACATCAACTGGCCATGCCTGATAGATCAAATTCACCAAAGCTGTACAAGTCAGATGCATATGCTCAGTGGATTTTTTTTTTTTTTCTTGTTATCACGGATTTTCAGTGATGTCACAATTTTGAAGAAATTTATTACATATTTTGCACGTTTAATAAAATTCAGATTGCACAAGTATTATCGTTTCATGTAAAAATGAAAAAGTGATTTGTCACTTCAGCTCTCTATAGATGAAAGCTATGAATGACTTCTTCTACTTCCATGATTCACAATTAAAAGGTAACATACTGTCTGATACTAAGTGGTCACTTTAAAGTAGTACTGGCTAAATGAAAGCAATGATTAGTGGTAAAATGATTCATCTAATTCATGGTTACACAGTCAGAAACCATATAAAGCCAAAACCCATATTTGAACAATCCTACAACAATAATCATATAATTGGCCAATAGAATAACGACAGTATTCTATTTAACAGCTGCCTGATCTGTCATGTATCTCATTTTACCTTCACAAGAAAAATCAATTAATCTCCCTATCTGAAGAAAGATTTTCTCTATATTGATTTATTAGACTGCTGTGCTAGATGCCAAATCTGGTTATATCAACAGCTTATGTAAACACAAGAAAAATAGTGTAGTGTCATTAGTAGGGTACTCTAGTGTGAATCACTTATCTGTTCAATATGCTACATGCAAATTTGTTTAGACAATGCTTTGACTATAATTGTAGCCACTAGTCTGGGAAATTCTTCTTGATTTTCTAGGAAACTGACAAGGTCAGAAAAGGCCATCCTTGGCACCCAAATTTCTATATTTAGCTGATAAAGTAGTTTTTGTTTCATGTGGGTCAGGACAAAAATAAATTTTTCATGTTCAACACCTTTGGAAAATTTGGTAAAAATTCTTAATATGAAAAATGTTAAATATGAAAATCCAATCTTTAACAGTAACATCATTCTTGCCAATAATAGATTTTTTCAAATGTATGTCACATATTCCCAATAAAGGTTTCATAATTAAAAATTTTGATACCTTAGAGTTGAACAGGATCTGATGCAAGTATTCCCTATCAACATGATCAAAGTTACATGTATGACAAGCCTTTCAGCATCAAGGTAATGGTCAAGGTCACATAATCTACATACTATGTAGTGGACTGTTCATGAACAAGTACATGTAAATGATGTATATATATACTGCCCGCATGTCACATGATTGACCCTAAAATTGAAAGATGAGACCAGGACCTTGAAGGTAACCTTGAGTCTTGACCCTCATTAGACTTCTTGTATATCTCATAATGCTTGACCATCCCTGAACGATTTATATCATAAGTACAATTTATATCAAGTTAAAGCTATTTATGCGAAAAATTTAAGACTGAATGACGTACTGTTTTCTCTTCAAATGAGAAGGACATGTCATTTGCGGAGTCTTCATCTGGCGACTGAGAGTTACTTGAGCTGGCCGTGGACTCTGTCTGCTGGGGTTTCTCACACAGCTTTACCAAATTACCCTCTCTGACTAGATATCCCGAGGACACGCCATTTGTCACTGCAGATTTCAAATACTCTGTCAGATCTACTCCTCCTTGGATTTCAAGGCTGTAGCTATTGGATATATGACTTTTAACTTTTTGATACTCGTACCGTTCAGATCTCGAAGTTCTCTCAATGATTTAATAACTGTTTTAGTCAAATCAACATTCTTGTCTACTTTCAAAGTTCGGGTTTTCAGTTGTGTTACAACTGCTGGGTCCCTATAGCTACAAACTCCATCTTTGCCAACTATTTTTAGAATTATGCCATCTCTAACAGCTAGCTCAAGCTGTTCTGAAATTAGGTCAACAGTGACATTATGAGTTTGTCTAATAGCATTGCTGATACGTTCCAAGTTTGGCCTTTGTTTCTGGTGCTTCACTTTGTTGATGGCATCCAGGATCCATCTTGAGTATTTAGGATTAGACAGGAGCTCAAAGTCACTATCCTTCACCATGCTTACCGCCTTTACTTCTACTTGTTCATGTAGTTGTGAAATTATGGATAAGGGCGTAAGGCAGTTGATCTGTAAACATCTTTATATCTACCCCATTTTTCTGAAACAAGAAATATATGGAGAATGTTTTAATGCATTGCAATATTCAAGCCTAGTACCTCCACTTTTATTTTGCTGATTTCACCCTAACTAAACTCTTCCAGGGCTCTAAATCGGCCTGATTTGGGGCTGATATTCGGCCCCATTCCCAGTGCAAAATAGTTTCCCAATTTGTTGACCAATTTTTCCCAATTTGAAACCTCATGGAAAATTTGTAAAAAAAAAAACAAGTTAAAATGCTAAAGCTGAATTTGATTCCGAATTATTGACAATAATTCTGCAACAATAGACCTTTTCATGCTACCCATAGACTTACATTTTAGACAATCTACGGCCCGATATCACAACATTTTTTATTGGCAACACCCATAAACAAATCAAAGGACTGAAGGTCCTGAACGATACTTCTATTCAAAATTTAAAGTCAGCAGATGAATGTTGAATAATTTTATTGTTAATGTAATGATGAATCAATGATGAACTTTTTTATACAAAGGATGCACATGCATGTGAAGCCAATAATTTTTATTTCTATGAGCTCAATGTGTTCAAAAACTGTTTATATTTACTATAAGAGTTATACATGTACTTTAAATTACATTTTATTCTGACAACTTAAACCCGGAGCAGTGTTTTAAAGTTAACCCATTTGGAAACTAGAAAGGCGTTAAGACCATGCATGCATGTTTAAATCTACTTACAATCTACAATATTTTTGATAAAAGAGAGGTTACAAATAGTTCCAGCGTAACATTAAGTTTATTATCACTGGTAATTTCCAAAAATTCTCATTTTAATTACCAGAATTTCGTATTTCTTTCTATAAGATCATGCTTCGTATCTACTTTCGTTTCTCATCAATTATACATAATGAACTTAGGGAAGACAACTCTTATATTGTATAAGTATTATTATGCAACCGACAAATAGTTGATTTTTTGTGATTCATTTACTTTATATGCAATTGAAACTTTTTTCAAGAAATAGGATAATCTTGATCTTGCATTTTGCATGTGTCAGACAACAAATTCCTAAATTAGAAAAAGCACTACTGGTCGGGCACATATTATCGCCACTTTTTTCAATGTTTTAGACTCTAAAATTGTTATTTCTTCATGCAATTTAATGAAATTTGCACAGAAGCAAGAAGAACCCTTGATACACATTTCCTCCAACTTTCATCAAAATCTGATGATTGGTTCTTGTTTAGTTGTGATTTTTGGACGTAAGGGTTGGACCAAGTTTGATCGAAGGGAGGGTACATATTATCGCCACCTCCTCCACTTCTTACTGAAAATCTTAAGAGTTTGGGACAAAATTACATTACTGAAATCTTTGAACTTTCGTCTTTTTATATGTGTAAAATTGATACATTTTTTTTCAAAAACCATAGAGATATAGGAGGACAAAGTGACCTACCATTTCCCCGGAGAGGCGGGGGAAATACATTCAGATTTGCTGACTTTCTATCATAAAATTCAGTGTTTGCAGGGAATGGAATTATTTGAAATATTGCATACCTTTTTATGTACCAAAGATGTAATTATGGTGAAAAAAATGATATTTCTACATCAACAATAAGCGGAGATATAAATGACATGGCGATAATATGTGCCCGGCGGTAATATGTACCTGACCAGTATATTTTGGATACGTTGCAAAGCGGCAATATCTCAACTGTAACGATAACAGTAGGAGACTTCCTGAAAGGAAGTATCCTAAAAATCAAGTTGGCCTGTATCGGTCTACTGGTCGAGCAGATAATTCCGAACAGACGTTTTAATAGTCTGTCAGTCTGAAGAATGAAAAGTACTGCAAACTTTTGTCAGTCTGAAAGAATTTTTGTCAGACATTTCCTTCGGACTGACTTTTCGACATCTCTGCCAATCATTTATATCTGTAACCACATTAGTTCTTCTGTTTTCTTGCAAGGGTTGAATTCTTATATCATTTTGTAGGAAAACATTGCTGCATAACATGCATATGAATAAATCGATTTCATTAATCAGTCCTTAAATTACAATCTGATAAACTTGACTAACAGCACATTCCTACCTAAAATAGTAAACAACACACTGTCGGCACAAGCATGTGTAATTTTGGCATTGTCCAAAATTGTGATTCTACTGCAGGCGAATTTGAATTAATCGACCCATGACTAATCTACCTTCCTACCTTCCGAAAATATCAATATCACAAAATGACCGAAACAGAGACGGGCAAACGACCATTAAATGAAAAACAAAAAATGGCGACTCTCTGCGAATCGTAAAAATTGCGGTCATAATGGCGGGCGCGTAAATTTTAAATAAAATCGACTATTTTCAAAGAGTTCTCTGATCAAATGACAATCGCTTGACTTTGATATGATTTCTTGAATTACAAGGATGATAATCTTAAACAAATCAAGGTTATTTGTCGCATTAAAGACGCACAATGATAAGTTTTTTCGTACGAAAATATCATCGGGAAGCCATCTTTTGTGTTAACAAAATTTGTACTGTTTTCAATGCTTGTTATCAGCAAATGTGACGTTTGATACACAATCGAATATTTTTAAAACCTTGATCAAAGATCATTCTATTAAGACATAATCAATAAATCTACTGACTTACTTTTATAAGTCGTCAAAAAATGCGTAAATATTCACAATGGTCCATTTGGATTATTTTGTTGTCCACCATATTGTAAATATGGCTACCGACGTTTCAAACAACTATCCGATTGGTTGGGAGAATTGGGTCAAGATGAATATACTCTTACCCAATAAACGTCCGTTTAAAACATTTAGCATGTGTGATATGTGACAAATTCAATATAGATATACATGTACATTGCAACTTATGAATTAAAACTCGCAATTTCACTAAGAATTCAATAAAGAATGTATTTTGTCTATGTCCATTGTCAATTCTCCTAACATATCGTTTATTGGTGCAATTTATCCCGTTTGCAACGATACTTTAATATGATTGGTTAAAATTGATAAGCGATATGTATCATTTGATCAGTTTTGATACGCAAAAACATGTAGGCGGATCCAGGTTGTGAAATAGTAAAAATAAACAAATGTAACATGTTGTTTTCAAAATGATGAAATTGTATAAAAAGGGAGAAAGACGGGACTGTGGATTGCTAAAAGGGACCAAATATGCGTCCCCATCCATGGATCATAATATTGAGCCATTGGATACACACATATGAAAAAAATCCTTTTTATCGTGTGATCTTGACATTGAAGATATACCTTATACAAATAATATGACCTTGATTCAAGGTTATGACAATGCATATTCTGTTTCGGATATTTTATCCCTATCAAAGAAATAAAATTCTTCTTGTAAAGCATACTATGCTTTACAAGAAGAATTTTATTTCTTTATGATCCATGGATGGGGACGCATATTTGGTCCCTTTTAGCAATCCACAGTTCACTAAAATTTTACCATTTCGGTCTCGACTATGTAAAATCTATGATACAAATATAAAAATGTCTTTGTCTTCTCAATAAGTAAGTAAGTAAGTAAATTGAACTCGTTCCAGGCTTTTCCAAAACATTTTTTGTTTTGTTTTTTGTTTTTTTAGTTTTTTTTTTTTTGCTTTTGTTTTTTGTTTGTTTGGTTTTTGTTTTTTGTTTTTTGTTTTTTGTTTTTTTGTTTTTTTGTTTTTTTGTCTCCAAGTTCTTCGAAAACATTTGAAATATGTTTGGTTTCCCCTTATTTCTGATCAAAGAAGACTGAAGTAGCGACAGTTTGGACTATCTTTACTTTGGTTTAAAAGATACCCACATGTATTACTGTATAATTCGGAAACATACTCCCCGCAAGGCGCAAAGAACAAATCGGCTGTCAGCGATACGTCATGGATTGTTTTAAAGAGATTTCCTCTCTTTTTAATTACCATTTTTTGGGGACAAAATCATGTTCACTCACTATGATTATTGTCTTTTTCTGACTTTAACATTATGATTATGGCCTTTTTAAACATCCCTATCATGTTGCTACTGGAACCTTTGATATAGATTTGAATTAACACGCTGGACTCTATAACTTTTCAATTATGGTTTGGTTTTTTTTTTGGGGGGGGGGGGGGGGGGGGGGGGGGTACGAGTAAATTAGTGATATTGTTTCAATTTATCGTTATTGCTCTAAAAAGATCAGCTACTTCAGATTTGTGAACAGAAAGTCTAGACAATACAGCGACTCAACTTTTTATTATTAATATTATTATTATCATTGAGCCTGCAGGCGACTAAAGTGGCTGGACTTTATAATGACAAATATGGATAATGACCATATCCCTGTATACAGCACAAAATCGATAATTCAAAAATCAGAAACCGAAGGCATACAAAATCAGGACAAAACAGGAACCAAAGCAAACAAACAAAAACCTCCACCATATGAAAAGAAGCGAACTCCCGATAGGGGAGTGAGACCAGGTGCCCAGGAAGAGTAAGCATCTCCTGCTTGCATGCAACACCCGTCGCTTCAATTCGGTAGGACTGTCACATCCGGTTACTTCCATTTTGGAAGATATAGAGTACAATCTTTGGTTGGATGGTTCAAATGGTCTATGACAGAATATCATCCACCATTCTTGAGAGTGCATTTTCCTCGATTTGAGTTCAACGCACCGTGTACTTCCATTTGTGATTTTATGTATAATTTTTCTCTCTCTATCTCGCGGTTTTGGAATGATTAAAAACTACTTTGCAAAAACCAATCACACTTCTTATATCTTTATCATGATTACATTTTTGATTCACCTAGGGGCTTAACCAAAAATGTAATCATTATTACATTTTTGATTCACCTAGGGGCTTAACTATATATAGTTATCATGATTACATTTTTGGTTAAGTCCCTTAAGCTAATTAAAAAAAAAACATTGAATGTTTTACGGTCACTCCAGAAAACTATCATGAGATTTGTTTGTGAAACTGGGATCTGGAATATGGAAATATATGCAAAAGTTCCCAAAGTCAGAAACTTGATGAATTTTGTCGCCCCGATTCCTTCCAATACCAATACTGTTACCACGAACCGCTGGGAACCGATGCGTTTCAGAAACAATCAACAAGTTGGATCCGCGCCTGATGTCAGGAGATCACAAGCATATAAAAAGAAATCATTTAACAAAATTTTCCCTCATTCATAAATATATTGTTCAAAGATTCCATCGGATCTTATACGGTTTGAAAATAAAGATGACGACTTCTCAATGAACTTGGGCAGCTTCTTGGAGTAATGGGCATCGTGATCATTGTCTACTAATTTCCTGAAATTCATTCAGCACCAGAAGAATGTAAAGAAACATGGATATTCAGAATAAAATTTACTCTTATATTTCGGAAATTCCCAATGTATATACTGAAATGAAGTCATTATTTTTCGATAGATTCGACAAAAATTACCCATTTTTTTTCCCTAAAATTTAGAGTAAACTACAGAGAAAAATGACCCCCGATCAATTTTCTATTGGCGAAGGGGAAGGGGGGGGGGGGGGTCATTATTCATGTTAAAACCAACATTAGCAATTAAACAATTAATTTGAAAAGCTGGAACAACAATTTTAAAAGCAATTTATCGCTATTTTGTGAAGATGTTTTTATGTTAAATGCGATGTTATGTTAAGTTTAATTTTGATATCATTAGCACCCCCCCAAAAGTTCTTGATAATTATTCAGATAGCACAGAGAATTCCAATAGACTGCATAGTTTTCTCCTTCGGACTTTATGGAAAGACATCATCAACTGTATGCATGCCACATGTTCATAATCCATTTGTGAATATATTTGTACACAACATTTTTGTTTTTATGCGAACAAAGAATTTGGGATTTTTTAAAACCTTTATAACGGGGTTACTATAGAACCCAGGTAAACGACAGCTGGTGTCTGTGTATGGGCATGAACAAAGGATTTCCGCCCGTGGACACCACTGGCTCCAATCCCATTTAGCCATGTATGGGATACTTGCTGTAATAAATGCAATATTTCGTAAAAAAAATCAGTCTTCACCCAAAAGCGAAAATACAGATCATCGAAGGGTCAATGTATCAATTACTTACTCGCTCTTCTCCGGGTCAATATATCTTTATCTATCAATAAAAATTGTCATTTGTTTTAAAGAATAATCTTCATAACTTATAATGGTAATGCTTTATTGGATTCACATAGGGGCCTAGGCAAAAATGAAGTTATTTTCCCCAAAATGATTTTCCCAATAGACACTGTAAATCCGCTACCGAGAATTCATGCTCACCGAAATAAAACGGACATGGAGATTCGCAAACCAGAGTCAAATACAGTGGCGTTTTGTTCGTGTGTATGTCATTCAGATAAAGAATTTACAGATTCTCGGTTTCTAGAAACAAAATATGAAGAAATTTCGAAGAATATGTACACTGCGGCAAAATATTGGTTACTCGGGTCCCCCAGACTCCAACTGTAAAACCATTAACTGACGAAACGACAAGTGACGTAGGGTTGAAAAGCTTATGCAAATTTCTATAATACATGTATATAAAGTAAAAACTCTCAATAAAACTAGAACTGCCCTAAACTAAAGTGGACGAATTATAACAACCCCACCCCCGCGGGACGTTTTTTTTTTCTAAACGCAACCATTTATGACGCAACATTCAATTGTTCAAAGAGAAACTTTCGTTCGGGATTGAATCCTTTGATATGAAAATGCTGCTTTCAGAAAGTTATAACCAAAATACTATTATCTGGTAATGAAGTTCATTAATTCTTACATTGGCCCAAATCAAAGTTTAAGGTCACACGGTCAAAAGTCATCATACCAAAATTTAGAACTTATATATGTGAAATCCTACCATTTATAATACGAACAAAATGTAGTACTCCATATGGTGAATGTGTGTATAAAATATGACAGGCCTAACATTCATAGTATGAAAGAAATCTGCTTTCAAAACTTCGTAACAGGACGGACGGACAGACAGACTGATGGACAGACAGGGTGATTCCTAAATACCCATAAACTGGTTGAGGGGGGGGGTATAATGAAAACTTATCTCTCAGCCTTTACGAAGGACAACGGATATGTACATAGCATCCATTGATTCCAACCTTTCCCTCCTGGTTGCTCGGTTCTTGGATTTACAAATTATGTTCCAAAAAGGAGGATGATGATATTAATCCACAGGAAATTGGAGGAGTACTGTTGATTATCAAAGCGCTTATCAGGCTATATAAATTCGTTCGTTGATACTCAGTACAATTTCTTATACAGTTGTATTTTCATTTTGTAAAGCCAAACTCTAGGTTGCTATCGTGTAAAGACTGAAGGGAGTAAGCCAAATAAGCTTCCTACGACAAACATTACACATCCCAACTAAAAGTATAGACAGGTAGGTCCATAACAAAATCTGCCCCCCCCCCCCCTCCACGAAAAAAAGTTACACTTAAGACAAGAGGCTTAAGTGGGCTCACCTGGGAACCACGTTTTAACAATAAGCAACAATACCAACATTGTCATTTGTTGAGTATTCTGCGTTAATTACACTGAGTAATTGTTTCTTGTTGAGAAGTCCAATATAAATTGGCCAATTATACCCCTTGGTGAGCATAAAGAACATTCAAAGAATTGCAGTTCCTTGCTTCTGAACAGAGTCTTCAATATAGGAATTCTTGTCTCAAAAGATGATCAAAGTCGAAGGTCAAGGTCAGTAAATGAAATTCAGCTATAAATTATTACAGGAGATATTCGTATCCACATAAGTACAATATATGTACTTCCTGTGTATATACATGTACATGTCATCACAACAGAAAACTAGATACATATCATATCTTTTTATTTTAAGATATATATAACATATCTAAACAGTGTCATCACAGCAGTGTTCACATTATAATTTATGGGCATTGAAAGAACACACATAAATGCTACTGGAAATAAATCTGATAACAAAGAATTGAAATTTCATACCATGATCACTGAATAAATAACAATGTTATGTTTATGTTACTCTTATAGTATGATAATAGGTAAAATACAGTGTCCTATACTTGAAAAACTTTGTTCTGGTCTGAAAATCAATTTACTAACAAATATACAGTTGTTTATTAAACATAAAGTATAATGTCAGACCATGATTCATGTGCCACATCTAATGGTGTGTTTATATACAAGTATATTGCCTTAGTGGAAACCTCAGAACATTTACACATGATAACATAAATCAAGACTAGTATGAAATAATCTGTCATGGATATTTACTTTTACAAAATATCCTTGTTTAAATAGAAATCTATGAGACAGATTAAATAAAATATGAAATACCCCCTCGTAGATTTGGGTCATTTTGGGTGATATGTTAAACATATGACCCAAATGCTATTTGTGGGGGGGGGGTCCAAATTCAAATAAAAGTCATTATTTCAATTGAAAACAACGCAATATCTGTATATTGTGTAAATCTAAAGAAATCAGTGTCTTTTTTTTTTTAATCATAAGAACAATTTTTGATATGCGGCTTCAGATTCAAGGAAAAAAAACCTCATCTAATAGATCAGATTGGAATCAAACAAAATGGCTGCAGTTTCTGTATAAGAAGATGGGTAAAGTTCTCAGCAGTTTGGATTTGAAGACACTAACATTGGAAAGTCATCATTGGAAGTTTGGTTTTTCTGGGAATGTACACCCTGATCGCTGTATAATGGTATGGGCTGCATAGTTACCACATTTGATACACGTCTCAATAGGCTTATCCTGGATCCACTGGGACAGGAATCCTACAAGGTAACCATAAAATTAATGTTTAATGACTGGTGCAGATCAGCTAACATCCCAAAATATGAACAAAGTAACATATCAAAAGGCCATTTTAAACGTCATCCCCGCAAGCAAAGGTTATAAAGCACTCCTTCTCCACTCTAGTACAGTTAAACTACTTTCATTTTACTTGTACTAAAGAACCATGGTATCAAATCTGATTTTAAAATTGTTATAATCATGCAGAGTAAGAGTAAAAAGATTGCATCATGGTCAGGAACTGAACCAAAAGACCTCTGGTGTCACAAAAGGGTCCAAATCAACTTTGTTAAATCAGAAACACTCTTGAATTGGGATTTCTCATCTTAGTCCAATATGTTGGAAATTTATAGCTTGATTAACTTTGGCAATGCTGACATTGCTATGGAAATCATTAATTACCTTCTTGGTTTGCAAAATGTGTTTCCTGCATTGTATGACTTCTTAAGATATTTGAAGTAAGCACATGTACTTATATTGTGTTAAGTTTGATCTATGTCCCTGTCTCTAGAAAGCTACTATACATCTACATGTATCTAATAAAGCCTGTGTTTGTGAAACACGAATGCCCCCGGTGGCATCTTTGTTAGTATAAGCACTATTTTCTGTTAAGTACATGTTTGTGAAAGGTCAAGGTCTGGGTCAATGGGTTAAAATGTCAAAGGTCAAGGTCACGAGGTCAAAAATTTTGGTATCAATTGAAAGGTATTGTCACAAGGAATAGACATGTCAAATATGAAAGCTCTATCACTACCCATTCAAAAATTATGCCCAATGTTAAAGTTTTTGAAAAGTAGGTCAAAGGTTAAGGTCAAGGTCATGAGGTCAAGAATTTTGGTATCAATGGAAAGGTCTTGTCACAAGGAATACACATGTGAAATATGAAAGCCCTATCACTTACCATTCAAAAGTTATGCCCAATGTTAAAGTTTTTGAAAAGTATGTCAAAGGTCAAGGTCACGAGGTCAAAAACTATGGTATCAATTGAAAGGTCTTGTCACAAGGAATACACATGTGAAATATGAAAGCCCTATCACTTACCATTCAAAAGTTATGCCCAATGTTAAAGTTTTTGAAAAGTAGGTCAAGGTCAAGGTCAAGGTCACAAGGTCAAAAATTTTGGTATCAATGGAAGGGTCTTGTCACAAGGAATACACATGTGAAATATGAAAGCCCTATCACTTACCATTCAAAAGTTATGCCCAATGTTAAAGTTTTTGAAAAGTATGTCAAAGGTCAAGGTCAAGGTCACGAGGTCAAAAATTATGGTATCAATGGAAAGGTCTTGTCATAAGGAATACACATGTGAAATATGAAAGCCCTATCACTTACCATTCAAAAGTTATGCGCAATGTTAAAGTTTTTTTCAAAGTAGGTCAAAGGTCACGGTGAAGGTCACGAGGTCAAAAATTATGGTATCAATGGAAAGGTCTTGTCACAAGGAATACACAAGTGAAATATGAAAGCCCTATCACTTACCATTCAAAACTTATGCCCAATGTTAAAGTTTTTGAAAAGTAGGTCAAAGGTCAAGGTCACGAGGTCAAAAATTATGGTATCAATGGAAAGGTCTTGTCATAAGGAATACACATGTGAAATATGAAAGCCCTATCACTTACCATTCAAAAGTTATGCGCAATGTTAAAGTTTTTTTCAAAGTAGGTCAAAGGTCACGGTGAAGGTCACGAGGTCAAAAATTATGGTATAATGGAAAGGTCTTATCACAAGGAATACACATGTGAAATATGAAAGCCCTATCACTTACCATTCAAAAAAAATGCCCAACGTTAAAGTTTTTGAAAAGTAGGTCAAAGGTCAAGGTCAAGGTCACAAGGTCAAAAATTTTGGTATCAATGGAAAGGTCTTGTCACAAGGAATACATATGTGAAATATGAAAGCCCTATCTCTTCCCATTCAAAAGTTATGTCCAATGTTAAAGTTTTTCAGACAAACAGACAGACAAACAGACGGACAGGCCAAAAACTATATGCCCCCGAATCTTGATTCCGGGGGCATAAAAAGAGAATCTGCCCAATTTAGGCAACAATTTCAGAATAACAGCACATACATGCACACTTTATTTAAAGAGGCTTCAAAGAGAAAAGAGTAAAAGTAAAGCTTACCTCCTACAAAGGCGTCCCCAGCCCCATTGGTGTCCAGAAGATCTTCCTGAGAAATGGGTATCACTGGGTACTCCTTTGTTTCACCATCTATAAAGAGGAATATAAAATCTGAATACAATGAAAGAATACAAGCTTTACCTGTTACACAAGTCCATCCCATTTTCAGCAACAGAATTTGTCAATATAGGATGTTTGCCTGAAAATAGCAACACTCAGAAAACCTTATAGTTTAACTTGGTTAAAGTCAAAGGTCAAGGTCATTAGGGTAAAAGTCATGGTATGAAATGTCATAAAATACTCTGGTCATAAGAATCTAGATGTGAAATATCAAACAGAAAAAAAATTCATTTGAATAGCGTGTCAACATTGATGATTTAATCATGACATCATAATCAATCTACAATGATTTAAGAAATGAATCTTACATTTTTTCTGTTGATGCAGTTATCACCCGCAAAATTGGATGGAAACTACATCAATGTGCATAGCGCGTTGATGAAAAAGTTTTCCGTCCAATGTTTTGGGTGAAACCTGCAACAACAGAAAAAATATAAGATTCATTTCTTACAATTTTATATCAACTACTTATGGAAAATAGACTGTTTTCTTGGATCTGAAACAATCAATCACTGCACTATATTTCTTAAGTTCGGGGGTTGCGCAGTGATACAACTGCCTCCCAAGACGAAAACAAGTTAAGGCAGCCGCCATTATTTAAACAGCGAACAATTCTCACTCTATATGGAATAAGGACCAGTTTGAGCAAATCCTACATGCACAATTCATTTTTTAGTAAGTAGAAAAGATATTGTACCCTTGAAATGTTAAGCAAACATCAACAAATTGTATTTTCAGCTATAAAGGACTAGGTGCGCTAACGCCTCAGATCGGCCCTATGATTTCAACGAAAAATGCTTTTAATAAACGAATGATTTATTATCACTTTTTGCAATGTTAAATGTTTGAGAAAATACTGCATCATAATTTTGAGCCCTCGTTACTTCACGTGCGTAATGTATGACGTCATGTTTTGACGTCATTTAACCTAAATGAAGCAAAACTAAGGAAAATCATGGTATTTTACACACAAATCTTCAAAATTCATCTACGCTCCAGGCCTCGCCCACGAAATTTTTTATGCAAATTAAAAGGCAGATCAGAAATCCATCTTTTGATACAAAAATATTTATGGGCAAGGCCTGGTTGCCACTTGATTTCATAGTTTTGTATCGAAATATCGCTCATTTATTGATACATGTATTTTCAATGATTTCAACATTTTGAACGACAAATTATTCAGTATAGGACTGTGAAATCAAAAAAGGCTTTCCTGATTTGGATTCACCATACATTTGACATTTTATAAACTAGAATTTTATGGATATATAAACAACTTTGAAAATAGGGCCAAAATGGCAGGTTACCGCACCTACTCCTTTATTCGTGTTTGAGGGAATTCCCGGTTCTAAAAATAGTGCTAAAAATAGATTTCCATGAAAATTTTGTTGATCGATGTATCAACAAAATTTCTTAGCCAATAGAATCTTCGTTTCTTGAAAATAACAATGGATATTAAATGATAAAATGTTATGTAATACCGTATATCGGGTTATTTTCGCGTAGGGTAAATTTCGCGAAAATGACCCTAAAAAGGTGTGTCTTTTTTTCGCTGAGTCTAATTTTCGCTAATCTATGAATACCAAAAATTAAAATTTGTACAAATATTTATTTAATGTGAAATGAAATACGATCATATAATTGCGAACGTGTTTTTCTGCTGGATTTACGTATCTGCGTATAAAATAATACAAATGTACAAGAATATGTACACATCAAACAGTTCATTCGTTCAAAGCATAAACGATGCCGGCTTCTTTAAAGCCATAGCTTATAATTTTCTTGTTTCCCATGTAAGTTAAGTCATATAGTTTTGTGGTTCGAAAAAGACCTCTAAACCCCAAATCATTGTTTAGATTTAGTTTCTTGTGAGAAATTTACGGATAAAACGCTATATGTCATAATTACAGAACGACAACAGGTGGTTTGAAATAAAAGCCGACGTGCATTTATATCGGTGATTGTTTGATTTGCCATGTTTGCACTGGGTAATTAAATTAATTAATACTACTTGTTATCTGTAAACATCAATTATAATAATCATAATTATCTTAATAAGACGAGTACTCACTAATACCTCAGGACAATTACATTTTGTACATATAACTGAACCTCTTTAGAAGCGTAAGTTTGTGTCTTTTTTTCGCTATGTCCATTTTTCGCGACTTGATGATGCTCGCGAACTTAGCGAAAATTAGACACACGCGAAAAATTCCCGATATACGGTATGTGTCATATCAAACAATGATGCAATAGTGTTACGTTAAGAAATATGGGTGGTGTCGTGTGATAAATACAAATGTACATGTACATAATCAAGTGTGTAGTACAAATAATTCTTACTGTAAGCTACGACAGTAGGTTTATCTCCCTGAGTGATCACTACTGTACGAGGCGAATCATTCTCCTTAGGTAATGCTGCCAACTTGAGAGCTATTTCTTTAATATCTGATGTCTGGTAAAAAAATTAAAAATAAATATTCTATCAGTGCTCTCCAATATCAAAGTACACTGTTACAATAAATGAGGTAAAATTGAGACTCGCATGTATATACAATGTATTGTCTGAGTAAACTGGCAAAGCATAATTTCATCAAGATAAACATACAGTTTTTAAAGAGTTTAAAGCCATCTAGATCAGTCTAGCATGAATATTAGTAAAGAGTGCCTGCATGTATAAAGTGGTACAGTAAAATGGTATTATACAACATTTCATTGATAAATATGTTTGAAAGTTTGATCACTGTTTTATCTTAACACCCTGTAGATACATGTATATAGTGATACTAACTATGAAATGGCTCTAAACAGTGAAAGAATGCAGCTAAATATTAGAGAAGCATTTTTCACACATTTCATAGAATGAGGAGGGATAAACATTCCCAACTCATCTTTGTGTTTTGCATATTCTAGGTCAATGGACAGGTAAATGAAATGACAAACAGATGGAATGACAGTTTGGTGAATGCAGTACACATAGTGACATCCTGAACTTTGTAAGAGAGAGATTTGAAATTTGTAAGTCATGGTGCACTTAGTGAACTTACATTAAAATTATTTTCCTTTGCAAACGTTTCAGCCTCCTAAAATGACAATAGAAATCTGATTAGTATACATTATAGATCATGTAACATTAGACATGCCATTGGTAAACTAAATCACATGATGTACACAAATCATATCTTCATAGAAATAATAGAATCACAAATATATATAGCTACACATATATCCAAGAAATGAATGAAATGATTCTCTGTAATACATGTATTTCACATTAATGTCTGGAAACGGCATGCAGTACAGACACAGATGGACAGACATGGGCATCACCATATACCCTCACCATTTCTAAGAGGGCAATAGTGAGGCGGGCAAAAATCTCTGACAAAATAAAATTGGCTAAATTTTCCTGGGCTATTTCAAATTCTATCTTATCATTATCAATTCTAATTTGATATACATGTACTTATTAGTTTATATTAAGTATTTGGTGCATGACATTCTCTATTTAACCCTTATAAAAGTTGCACTTGTACATGAATGAATTCAACCTACAAAGTGACCCTTTTACATGTGCAAAACCATACACCTGTCTTTTTTACAAAAGAGAAAGAATTGCCCTACTTACAAGAGGGAAATAATAACACTATGTGACTTACTGTTTCATTCCCAAATAAAACATCTACGTAAGGCAAACATTTCAACATGGGTTCCTTAAAAAACTGGCACAAAAATGGTGCTGACAAATTTGTTGAAAACTTCTTTCCCTTTTGATGTGCATGCTTTGCTATTCTCATTATGGATGGTGGTGAAACAGTGAGTGGAAATCCCTGTAATAAAAATTAACCAATCAAAATTAACATATCCAATGTACAAATGAAGATCTCGTGGACGTCTCGTCAATTTAAACAGTGTTAAAATTATCTCGGTAATCTTCGGCAGTGTCTCGATAGTTTCCGTGGCTTGAGTGACCGTTGGCATGTTGACCTTTGATGATAGAAACCATTATTCATGTTGTATTAGGTATATTTAGGTAAAAATATGCCATGATTCTAACTATATAATACACTTGATATTTATTTGTATAACGGATACCTTAAATCGAGTGGTGAATAAAAATGTTGTTGGATAGGACATAATGGCTAGTAATTGTTAGGTAATTTCTCACCTCAACATTTATTACGAAACATTTAATAAATCAATGTATTTGTTTATATAGGAGTGTTGATCTACTAAGATTCAATGTTCTAAAACAAGTTCCTTGTGAAGTTTCTCAAATCTATGTAACAAATTATGAACATCCAGCCTATTTTGATATTATCTCTCAGAGAGTAAATACTTGTCAATGAAAGAAACAGCTGTTGACTGAGACCAAGGGCACAATATTATGATCTACTAGACCCATAGACATGCTGTTACCTCAGACTACATATATATAGACTGAAGATAAGTAAACAAAGGATCTAATTGATTAAACCTATCGGATATTACACTCATTTACAATAATCATCGTAAAAAAAAGCAATCCAAGATATGCTTGTGACGCCTGCGAAGTGGATTTTTTTTTTATTGAAAGTAGGTCAAATATCAAGGGCAAGGTCACTAGGTAAAAAATTATGGAATGTTTAGAAAGGTCTTTTCATAAGGAATACAAATGTGAATTATCAAAGCAATATCACTTACCAATCAAAAGGTATAGCCAATCTTAGATTTTTTGAAAAGTAGGTCAAATATCTAGGGCAAGGTCACATGGTAAAAATTATAATATGTGTAGAAAGGTCTTATCACATTATGTGAAATATCAAAGCCTATCACTTACAAATCAAAAGATATAGCCAATCTAAGATTTTGTGAAAAGTACGTCAAATACCTAGGTCAAGGTCACAAGGACAAAAGTTATGATATGTGTAGAAAGGCCTTGTCACAAGGAATACACATACGAAACATCAAAGAACTATCACTTACCAATCAAAAGATATAGCAAATCATTAATTGTTTTAAAAAGTAGGTCAAAAATCTAGGTAAAGGTCACAAGATCATCAATTATGGTATGATTTTTTGAAAAGTAGGTCAAATATCTAGGTCAAGGTCACAAGGTAAAAAATTATGGTATGTGTAGAAAGGTCTTGTCACAAAGATTACACATTTGAAATATCAAAGCCCTATCACTTACCAATCAAAAGATATAGCGAATCTTAGATTTTTTGAAAAGTAGGTCAAATATCTAGGTCAAGGTCATGAGGTGAAAAATTATGGTATGTGTAGAAAGGTCTTGTTACAAGGAATACACAAGAGAAATATCACAGCCCTATCACTTACCAATCAAAAGATATGGCCAATCTTAGATTTTTTGAAAAGTAGGTCAAATATCTAGGTCAAGGTCATGAGGTGAAAAATTATGGTATGTGTAGAAAGGTCTTGTTACAAGGAATACACAAGAGAAATATCACAGCCCTATCACTTACAATCAAAAGATATGGCCAATCTTAGATTTTTTGAAAAGTAGGTCAAATATCTAGGTCAAGGTCATGAGGTCAAAAATTATAGTATGTGTAGAAAGGTCTTGTCACAAGGAATACACATGTGAAATACCAAAGCCCTATCACTTACCAATCAAAAGTTATGGGGTGTGACAGACAGACGGACAGGCGGACAGAAGGACAGACAGAGGGACAACGGACAAAGTGATCCCTTAGTGTCGCTGTGCTTCGCAGGCAACACAAATAACATGTAAATTTCAAATTAAATTGACATACATGTACATTTGTACTATACTGAAATTTCATAAGCAATCATCAAATTCTATGGAAACAGTAACTTAACTCTGGGAAATGACAGTATAAAATCGTCGTTAACATGCCATTTTCATGACGTCATAATGGTTTTATGTCACATATGGGAAAGAACTTTGTATTCCACAAAGATCAATATGCACCCACAAAAAAGTGGGTGAATATACTGTGCAGTGACTAATTTTCAAGGGATTCAAGTCCCTGTGGATTTAAGGGACTAATGTGCCCCCTGCAAAAAGTATGAATTTGACCAAAATATTAATTCTTTATGGTTCTGAAATGAGAAATGTACATGTAAATATCAACTTTTTACTTATACTTTAAAGTTAAGGTCAACCTTGAATTTACAGAAAATAAGGTCAAACATGTAGGTCAAGGTAAAAAAAAAGTTGGTATCTCTAGAAAGTTCTTGTCTTTCATACGATGTAAACGAGTGAAATATCACAGCCCTATCACTTTCCAGTCAGAAGTTTACAGGGTGTGATACCAAGAAGGGACAGATGGAAAGACATTGGGACAGACAGACAAAGTGATCTGTAAGTGTCACTATGCTTCGCAATTGATAACCAGACTTGTCAGAATGACAACATAGCTCGCCGGTGGCAAACATATGTAAAGTGCAACAACAACAATAAATAATGCACATTCGGCTAAGGAAGCTATGGCCCATTATAAAGTTTTTGAAAATAAGGTCAAATTTCAAGGTCAAGGTCACTGGTCAAAATTTATGGTACAGCATGAAAGGTCTTATCGCAAGGAATGCATATGTGAAATATGAAAGCCCCTCCCTATTCGGGGGTAAAGAAGCTATGGCCCAAGTTAAAGTTTTTGAAAAGTAGGTAAAATTTCAAGGTCAAGGTCACTAGGTCAAAATTTATGGTACGGCATGAAAGGTCTTATCACAAGGAATGCACATGTGAAATATCAAAGCCCTATCACTTACCATTCAAAAAATATGGCCCAAGTTAAAGTTTTTGAAAAAGTAGGTAAAATTTCAAGGTCAAGGTCACAAGGTCAAAATTTATGGTACGGCATGAAAGGTCTTATCACAAGGAATGCACATGTGAAATATCAAAGCCCTATCACTTACCATTCAAAAAATATGGCCCAAGTTAAAGTTTTTGAAAAGTAGGTAAAATTTCAAGGTCAAGGTCACTAGGTCAAAATTTATGGTACGGCATGAAAGGTCTTATCACAAGGAATGCACATGTGAAATATCAAAGCCCTATCACTTACCAATCAAAACATAGGTAATCACAGATTACGAAGCTCACCTCGTGACAGCAAAATTCAATTCAAACATATTTCTTAGTACATGTATATTGGCTTTTAAAGGCAAAACCACTCAAGCAGAAAAAGTAGGTCAAGGTCATTTTATGAAAGTTTGATCAAAGATACATCCAATATGCAAAATTGGTACATGTAGCAGTTATACTTTGCTCAATATTGGCTTTATAGAGCAAAATCACTCAAGCGGAAAAAGTAGGTCAAGGTCATTTTATGAAAGACTGATCAAAGATACATCCAATATGCAAGTTTGGTACATGTATCACTTATACTTTGCTCAATATTGGCTTTTAAAGGCAAAATCACTCAAGCGGAAAAAGTAGGTCGAGGTCATTTTATGAAAGTTTGATCAAAGATAAATCCAATATGCAAGTTTGGTACATGTAGCAGTTATAATTTGCTCAATATTGGCTTTATAGAGCAAAATCACTCAAGCGGAAAAAGTAGGTCAAGGTCATTTTATGAAAGATTGATCAAAGATACATCCAATGTGCAAGTTTGGTACATGTATCACTTATACTTTGCTCAATATTGGCTTTTAAAGGCAAAATCACTCAAGCGGAAAAAGTAGGTCGAGGTCATTTTATGAAAGTTTGATCAAAGATACATCTAATATGCAAGTTTGGAATATCTAGCACTTATACTTTGCTCAATATTGGCTTTTAAAGGCAAAATCACTCAAGCGGAAAAAGTAGGTCAAGGTCATTTTATGAAAGTTTGATCAAAGATACATCCAATATGTAAGTTTGGTACATGTAGCACTTATACTTTGCTCAATATTGGCTTTTAAAAGCGAAATTACTCAAGTGGAAAAAGTAGGTCAGATGCTGCATCCGATGCATAGGTCCATCTTGGCATCCAAAGATGAATCACTTGTGCTAGTTTGGTTACTGTAGCATCAGCACTTTGTCAGATACTGAGCTACCCCAAACTTCTTAACCAAGTCACTCAAGCGGAAAATGTAGGTCAGATGCTGCATCCAATGCATGGGTTCACCTCAGCATCCAAAGATGAATCACTTGTGCAAGTTTGGTTACTGTAGCATCAGTACTTTGTCAGATACTGAGCTACCCCAAACTTCTTAACCAAGTCACTCAAGCGGAAAATGTAGGTCAGATGCTGCATCTGATGCATGGGTTCACCTCAGCATCCAAAGATGAATCACTTGTGCAAGTTTGGTTACTGTAGCATTAGTACTTTGTCAGATACTGAGCTACCCCAAACTTCTTAACCAAGTCTCTCAAGCGGAAAATGTAGGTCAGATGCTGCATCTGATGCATGGGTTCACCTCAGCATCCAAAGATGAATCACTTGTGCCAGTTTGGTTACTGTAGCATTAGTACTTTGTCAGATACTGAGCTACCCCAAACTTCTTAACCAAGTCACTCAAGCAGAAAATGTAGGTCAGATGCTGCATCTGATGCATGGGTTCACCTCAGCATCCAAAGATGAATCACTTGTGCCAGTTTGGTTACTGTAGCATTAGTACTTTGTCAGATACTGAGCTACCCCAAACTTCTTAACCAAGGTACTCAAGCGGAAAATGTAGGTCAGATGCTGCATACAATGCATGGGTTCACCTCAGCATCCAAAGATGAATCACTTGTGCCAGTTTGGTTACTGTAGCATTAGTACTTTGTCAGATACTGAGCTACCCCAAACTTCTTAACCAAGTCACTCAAGCGGAAAATGTAGGTCAGATGCTGCATCTGATGCATGGGTTCACCTCAGCATCCAAAGATGAATCACCTAGGCAAGTTTGGTTACTGTAGCATTAGTACTTTGTCAGATACTGAGCTACCCCAAACTTCTTAACTGGACGCGGACGCGGACACAGACGCGGACGCGGACGCGTGGGGTTATAGCATAAGATCACTCAACTTCGTCGAGGTGAGCTAAAAATATGGCCAAGGTTAAAGTTTTTCAAAAGAAGGTCAATCATCTCCAAGGTCAAGGTCACAAGGTCAAAAATTTTGGTATCCATGGAAACGTCTTGTCACAAGGAATACACATGTGAAATATCAAAGCCCTATCACTTACCATTCAAAAAATATGGCCAAGGTTAAAGTTTTTCAAAAGTAGGTCAATCTCCAAGGTCAAGGTCACAAGGTCAAAAATTTTGGTATCCATGGAAAGGTCTTGTCACAAGGAATGCACATGTGAAATATGAAAGCCCAATCTGTATTGGTTTAAAAGTTATAAGCAAGGTTAAAGTTTTTGTGCACGCACACGCCGACGCAGACGCCAACGCAGACGCCGACACTGGGGGTATGACAATAGCTCTCCGGACATTCGTCCCGGCGAGCTAAAAAAGAATACACACCCTTATATAAACTGGCAACTTCCATAGCATTGTAATTTACAAGCAGGAGGAAGTTGTTTTAGCACTTTGAGTCTTACAAATTTTTATAGCTTAAAACATTGGAATGACTTTATTCAAATTTATATTGATGAGTTTTTTACATGGACTATTTTACCATGTTTACAAAGTAAACTTGACATTTTTTCAGTAAGTCAACATTTCTAACATTTAAGTATAAATGCAATACATAAAGAAAATGAAATAATAAGGAACTTGCAGCAATATAGTAGAACTCTGCCTTCTCTACCAACTCCCAATTCTCGGGTACATCTAAATGTTCTTCTGTAAAACAGTTAGCTGCCGCTAAATTAGCACATAAAGATCTGAAAGGCAAACATTTACATATGAAACAAGGCAAACATTTACATATGAAACAATGCAAACATTTACATGTGAAACAAGGCAAACATTTACATGTGAAACAAGGCAAACATTTACATGTGAAACAAGGCAAACATTTACATATGAAACAAGGCAAACATTTACATATGAAACAAGATGTGCTTGTGAAACACAATTTTTCTTTAAAGTAGGACAAACTCCATTGTAAAGGTAAAATGTATCAGTAGAAATTTTTATTCATATACATGTATGTATGAATATAGATGTGAATTTGGAAGCTCTATCACTTATCATTAAAATCTTATCGGGAGGTTAAAGTTTTCAAAAGTAGGTCAAACTCCAAGATCAAGGTAACAAGTTAAAAATATTTTGGAACCCATGGAAAGGTCTTGTCACAAGAAATGCACATGTGAAAAATCATTCAAGAGTTATGTTCAAGGTTACAGTTTTTGTGGACAATAGATAGACAAACTGACACACAAAAACAATACATTTTTGTATACCCCATCTCCCATTATGAAGGCACAAAATGATATAAGGATCTACAAGCTATCAGAAGTATACATTCATGTACACACGTCATCAGTAGTAGACTACTGTCCTTGTAGCTCACTTCAGAAATCGGAAAATTGATGTTTTGTCCCCTTTGTTGGAATATTTTCAATCAAAATTCACATTGGGGGATAGATCTTGACCTCTTTTGGTATAATGGTATAAGTTATATATCTGTATGTGCAATAATATTCTCAAATTGAAAGCAAATACTTTTAAATGGGGAATATTCTATGTTAATTTTAGTGTGACGTCCTTGACATTCTCAATAGACTAAATGTCAAACATCGGGGAGATCACGCTAAAATTAAGATAGAAAATTCCCCATCTTAAACTATTTTCTTTCACTGTGAGCATACTATTGGTTACACAAACATGTAACTTACACTGTTAGTTACAAGAGTTCCAGATCTATACCCTTAAATATGAATTTCAATCGAAAAATTTACTTCCAGATCTATCCCCTTAAATATGAATTTCAATCGAAAAATTTACTGACAAAGTAGACAAAACTTCAATTTTTTTATTTCTGAAGTGAGCAGTGCAGATATAGCCTTGGTCAATAGAAATTGGCACATCAGTTTGCATTACTAATACATGTATACTAAGAGTAGAAGAGTCTCATTTTACATGTGATAGATACTACTGACCTCTTATCATCAGTAATCAGTACAGCACAGGTACCAGTAGTTTCCTTGTTCGTTATTTGAAACTTGACGTTTACACCGTCTTCTTTCGCCTTATTCTCTAATTTATCACCAAAGTCATCCCTGCTTATACAACCAAAGAAACTTGTTGCGTTTGGAACTTTACATAGCCACTGAAAGATAAATTATTTGACAAGTATAAAAAGCACTGCAACCTGTACTGTGACATGGCCAAAATCTAGTTTCACACCAGTCCATGATGAAAATTCTGCTTTATGCAGTGCAGGGAATTTTTTTACCTTCATTAAAGATATGTAGATTTATTTATATGCCCATGATATACTGTTGATACTTGGGTTATGAATCATATTTGAATACCTTTCATATCAATAAATCAAATAGGTTTTCCTAATTAATATGGAGTATAATCAGATCTTTTACATTTAAGATAAAAGGGCCACTGATGAGACCTTGCTGGTGTCGTGTCTCCACATGGTATGAGTTATCTGACATGATACATCCTAAGTAAGACTCCACCTAAAAACCAGGTGACACAGGTGACATCTAGTTTGGCTCTACCTGGTATACATGTATGTACATGTGTATATATACAATTTTACCGGACACAAGCAAATGACATTAAATGTGGCTCCACCTTGCACATTAAGTATCTTACTTACACATCCTTTAGACATTTAAAAGTGTGACTCCACATAATATCTTACCTGACAGACCCTGATGGCATTCATAGTGGCACCACCTGGTACATACTCCACTTTATCTTTAAAGGTATCCACCATGTCTTTGTACCTAAAGAAAGTTCAGTGATATGGGTGAAATGTTAAACTACAATGTAACACATATTTGTAAAAATTACAAAGTCAGTAAACATCTTAAGAGAAACAGTGCGACTTAGAACTTTTGGAAACCATAGAGAGTCCTCAATGCTTTGTAAATAAAATTGCTACACACACACACATATATGTTTGTGCAATACATGTAGTGTGGATGTAATAAACATTATAAACATAATTTAATTATACTATTTACATACAGGTACTGTAAACATGGTTATTTTCACTGGGGGGGGGGGGGGGGGGGGGGGAGAGAAATTTCGCAATTATAACATAAAGATTTTATTCGTGGGGGAAATTACCTTCCCAGTGTATTATACACGTAGAATGCAGTTTGAGTATTTTCGCATGGGGGAAATTTTCGCAAAGTCCATAGATTTGCAAAAAAACAAAAATTACTGCCAAAGAAAATTTCCACATTTAAAGTATTGCGCAAATACACTACTACATGTAAGTAACATATATCATTTAAGAAGCAATGGCAGCCTGTGGTCTTAGGACTTCTAATTGCTTTTCTGGCTGGGCGGGTACCATTATGAACTGATCCAATACATATTGTGATATCAACCTTTCCATAGGATATTTATCAAAATAAAGGTACTTTAAAAGAACAAATTCATTAAGAAAACACCAAGAAACATACTTCCTTTGACAGAAAAGAACTTTATACAGCCCTTGTTCATAATGTTTACAAACCTAAACTCACTAATGATTCTGAATCACGAATTTATGTGGACAGCGCCTATTGGATTTGACTTTGACCCTACGAGTCTCTAAATAGGACACAGTAAAATTTTCATCGCTTCAATTTTGAACAAAAAAGTAAAATCTGGTGTAGATGACCTGTGGTAGCATGTAAGGATGCATGATATACATTCAAACATAGGGTAATCACAGAAGCTCACCTCGTGACAGCAAAATTCAATTCAAACATATTTCTTAGTACATGTATATTGGCTTTTAAAGGCAAAACCACTCAAGCAGAAAAAGTAGGTCAAGGTCATTTTATGAAAGTTTGATCAAAGATACATCCAATATGCAAGTTTGGTACATGTAGCAGTTATACTTTGCTCAATATTGGCTTTATAAAGCAAAATCACTCAAGCGGAAAAAGTAGGTCAAGGTCATTTTATGAAAGATTGATCAAAGATACATCCAATATGCAAGTTTGGTACATGTATCACTTATACTTTGCTCAATATTGGCTTTTAAAGGCAAAATCACTCAAGCGGAAAAAGTAGGTCGAGGTCATTTTATGAAAGTTTGATCAAAGATACATCTAATATGCAAGTTTGGAACATCTAGCACTTATACTTTGCTCAATATTGGCTTTTAAAGGCAAAATCACTCAAGCGGAAAAAGTAGGTCAAGGTCATTTTATGAAAGTTTGATCAAAGATACATCAAATATGCAAGTTTGGTACATGTAGCACTTATACTCTGCTCAATATTGGCTTTTAAAAGCGAAATCACTCAAGTGGAAAAAGTAGGTCAGATGCTGCATCCGATGCATGGGTCCATCTCGGCATCCAAAGATGAATCACCTGTGCAAGTTTGGTTACTGTAGCATTAGTACTTTGTCAGATACTGAGCTACCCCAAACTTCTTATCCAAATCACTCAAGCGGAAAATGTAGGTCAGATGCTGCATCTGATGCATGGGTTCACCTCAGCATCCAAAGATGAATCACTTGTGCAAGTTTGGTTACTGTAGCATTAGTACTTTGTCAGATACTGAGCTACCCCAAACTTCTTAACCAAGTCACTCAAGCGGAAAATGTAGGTCAGATGCTGCATCCGATGCATGGGTTCACCTCAGCATCCAAAGATGAATCACTTGTGCAAGTTTGATTACTGTAGCATCAGTACTTTGTCAGATACTGAGCTACCCCAAACTTCTTAACCAAGTCACTCAAGCGGAAAATGTAGGTCAGATGCTGCATACGATGCATGGGTTCACCTCAGCATCCAAAGATGAATCACTTGTGCCAGTTTGGTTACTGTAGCATTAGTACTTTGTCAGATACTGAGCTAACCCAAACTTCTTAACCAAGTCACTCATGCGGAAAATGTAGGTCAGATGCTGCATCCGATGCATGGGTTCACCTCAGCATCCAAAGATGAACCACTTGTGCCAGTTTGGTTACTGTAGCATTAGTACTTTGTCAGATACTGAGCTACCCCAAACTTCTTAACCAAGTCACTCAAGCGGAAAATGTAGGTCAGATGCTGCATACGATGCATGGGTTCACCTCAGCATCCAAAGATGAATCACTTGTGCAAGTTTGGTTACTGTAGCATTAGTACTTTGTCAGATACTGAGCTACCCCAAACTTCTTAACCGGACGCGGACCGGACACGGACGCGGACGCGTGGGGTTATAGCATAAGCTCACTCAACTTCGTCGAGGTGAGCTAAAAATTAGAGAGATCAAAAGACCCATCTCCTAATGAATTCAGTCAAAAGTTACAATTATTGAATTTTTGTAACAATACATAGAGGATAACATGAAATGAATTTTTGTAACAATACATAGAGGATAACATGAAATTAATTTTTGTAACAATACATAGAGGCTAACATGAAATTAATTTTTGTAACAATACATAGAGGATAACATGAAATTAATTTTTGTAACAATACATAGAGGATAACATGAAATTATTCTTTGACGCATTGGACGACATACATATGTATGCCAAATATGGGAGTCCTAGCTCTTACAGTACAGTAGTTATGGCTATTCTTTAAGCTTTTTTTATTTTACTGTTAAGGTCAAAGGTCAACATCAAGGTGAGTTGATCAAAATTTTTGGTACATCCAGAATAGTCATAAAGAACACACATGCCAAATATAAGAGTCCTAAATTTTACAGTAGAGTGGTTATGGCCAATGTTAAAGCATTTTTAAGGATAAGAAGATGGACACATTGAGTACTATAAGGTACCTACATGTACCATTTGGCAGTGCCATAATGACTATAAACAACTAAAAGATGGTACATTGTAACTCACATTGGTTTATGTTTGTCCTCAGCCAAAATAGCATTATCTTGCTGTAATTCATACCTGTAAAGATAATAATCAGGCTTTAACTGTAGTTCACACCTGTAAACATATAACTATTAGGTTTTCACATCAACTTTCATACAAGTACTAGAATTCTGAGTAAGAAGGGCAAATACTCAAGTAAACCTGGTAAACATGGTATGATTTGTCTTATATGTCTAACACTTGTATAATAATACATATGTACACCGTTAAGACACTGTACTATAAGATTTTCACAATCTTGTAAGAAGGTATATTAGAGATGGAGCACTGCTCAATCCTTAAAGCAAATCTTATAAGATTTTTTTATCGCTGGTCAATGAAATCGCTCTGTCCTCATTTCTATAAATTTATCAACATCTGTGGCTGAAAATATTTTTAAATGGAAAACCCCGAAGTATAGGTCAATTTCGATAATGAAAAATAAATTTTATAAATCAGTAACATTTTGGTAAGTGGAAAAGGATTTACAGAATCCTTCGCAGGAAGAGTTTCACTAAAAATTTAACTTTAAACTTTATTCATTATACAATGTTTAACAAACAAGTTATACAACTTATATAAATGTCTCATGTTGGCTCAGATGTTGGCGTGAGGGGGTCCAAGGAGCAGGAGGAAACCGGAGTACCCGGAGAAAAACCCCCTGCAGAGGCCTGGGTGGGGGACCACCTACCCTTCCACATAAGACCCTTTGCCGAATCTGAGATTCGATCCCGGGACCTATGAGGTGAGAAACGAGCGCGCTACCACTGTGCTAACCCGGCCATCAATTTCACTAAAAAGATTGCATGGACCGGTACTGTACAGTCTTACGAGACATGAAATCTTATAATACAAGTCTTGTAAGACTAGTCTACCGTGTGTACCAAGCTCAAATGTAAAAATCTTTCTTCATCTCTGTGACTACATTAGGTTAACCTGCCTAAGTTCTGCCAAGTCCATCTAAAAACATCAACTCCACATCATTATTTGTATGAAATATGAAAGTTGCACCTTAAAAAATCTTTGTGAGGTAATTTTTTTTTCTTTTATTTAGCAAAACATGGAATTTCTCTTTTGACCCTGTATGGTATAGCAACACAGGTTTTTTTTTACCCTTTGATATCAGGGGCCTGGGCCTTCAATATTGGGAAATATAGTGACATTTGGTTGAAATTGGGAAACAAATTTACAAATAAATAGAGAAAACAAGCAAATAGTCACTGTTCTTTATTATTAATATTGCTACAAAGCTACATGTAGCCTAGGTATAAAAATTTAATTAAATAATTGTCCAAGTGTTTATTTTTTAAAGATTCTTTATGGTATTATTTCAATTTTTACCAAATTTCAAATAAACTTGTTTACTTTGACTCCACAATTTCTTATGAACCAAGCATCTGATTGATATATTTTCAGTAATTTCAAAGGGTTTTATACTTTGTTTTTTGGAATTCTATTTTTTTCAAATTGGGAATTTTAAGCTCAGAAATTGGGAAAAATGCCGGTTTTTTAGCATTGGGAATGGGGCCGAATTTCGGCCCTGGAGAGTCTGAACCCCTAAAAAAATCCCTGCAACACTCCTTGACATTACTCTCATGATCCTTTACTAGTACATGTTTTTGAAAGCTGTAATTTCAAACAACAATGATAATATCGTTTCCAAACATAATTTGGGGGGGAAAGGAACTTTACTGACATTTGTGAGTTAAATAATCCCATTTACTATCGACAATGTATCAATAAAAATCTTCTAAAATTCAAAAGTAACATTCTTTAAGTAACTTTGGATTAAGTTCCTCCACCTGTAGATTATATGATACTATAACTAAGCTTACTTGTCCAGGAATTCCTGTGTAGCTGGTGCAGAGATGTCCAGCAGAGGATTTCCGTATCCGAGTAGAACGCCTTCCCTGTAATAAATACCAAAGGATTAATGTTAATATTCTGTCTAAATATTCTGAAATGTCACAAATAATTCATAAAGATATTATGAGACAAGAGGTCCAAGTGGCCCTACATGGCTCACCTGAGTCCCATGTGCAATACTCCCAGGGCTCTCACACCAATTTTTGGGACTCCGGCTGGGGCTTTGAAAATGGGAAAAATAGTGTGAAATAATAGTATAAAAGAAAAAACAAAATAAAGTAGAATGCTTTCATTTGGATACATGTCAAACAATCTACAAACAAACGCCTCTTTGCACAGATTTCATCAAATTTCATTTGAATTTGAACAATTTTAACTTATCTCTTTCTATTTTCAATGAGGTGTTAATTGGGAAAAAAGGTCCATAAATTGGGGAAACAAATATAATTTTGCATTGTGAATGGGGCCAAAAATCACCCCCAAATCAGACAGATCGAGAGCCCTGACTCCAGGCATTCTTTCGAAAAAGAGAATTTTTTCCTAAAGATTTGATAAAATTATGTGCAGGGTTAAAAATGTGTCAGCCAATCATATCAAGATTCATAAAATTCTATGCAGTGGATGCAGAGAAATATGATTGTACATGTTCTTAGCTTAACTTCAAAGAGAAAAGTTAATGAGGCCAAAGCGATAAGATATTTTGTTTTACGTCTTTTTTATTGGAAGGTACCCTCCCACCAGGCATGAAAGCACACAAACTAATGATACATTGACTGAATTTGGAAAGGAAGACTGGAAACAAAACAGAAAAAATATCTTTCATCGAGTTAGGTGACTTTATTTTTTAGAAAAATCACTATCAATCAGTCAGGGGTGCTACTTCAACAAGTAATTAAAACATAGGTAATCACAGATTACAAAGCTCACCTCGTGAAAGCAAAATTCAATTCAAACATATTTTTTTAGTATATGTATATTGGCTTGTAAAGGCAAAATCACTCAAGCAGAAAAAGTAGGTCAAGGTCATTTTATGAAAGTTTGATCAAAGATACATCCAATATGCAAGTTTGGTACATGTAGCAGTTATACTTTGCTCAATATTGGCTTTTAAAGGCAAAATCACTCAAGCGGAAAAAGTAGGTCGAGGTCATTTTATGAAAGTTTGATCAAAGATACATCCAATATGCAAGTTTGGTACATGTATCACTTATACTTTGCTCAATATTGGCTTTTAAAGGCAAAATCACTCAAGCGGAAAAAGTAGGTCGAGGTCATTTTATGAAAGTATGATCAAAGATACATCTAATATGCAAGTTTGGAACATTTAGCACTTATACTTTGCTCAATATTGGCTTTTAAAGGCAAAATCACTCAAGCGGAAAAAGTAGGTCAAGGTCATTTTATGAAAGTTTGATCAAAGATACATCCAATATGCAAGTTTGGTACATGTAGCACTTATACTTTGCTCAATATTGGCTTTTAAAAGCGAAATCACTCAAGTGGAAAAAGTAGGTCAGATGCTGCATCCAATGCATGGGTCCATCTCGGCATCCAAAGATGAATCACTTGTGCCAATTTGGTTACTGTAGCATCAGTACTTTGTCAGATACTGAGCTACCCCAAACTTCTTAACCAAGTCACTCAAGCGGAAAATGTAGGTCAGATGCTGCATCCGATGCATGGGTTCACCTCAGCATCCAAAGATGAATCACTTGTGCTAGTTTGGTTACTGTAGCATCAGTACTTTGTCAGATACTGAGCTACCCCAAACTTCTTAACCAAGTCACTCAAGCGGAAAATGTAGGTCAGATGCTGCATCCGATGCATGGGTTCACCTCAGCATCCAAAGATGAATCACTTGTGCTAGTTTGGTTACTGTAGCATTAGTACTTTGTCAGATACTGAGCTACCCCAAACTTCTTAACCAAGTCACTCAAGCGGAAAATGTAGGTCAGATGCTGCATACGATGCATGGGTTCACCTCAGCATCCAAAGATGAATCACTTGTGCAAGTTTGGTTACTGTAGCATTAGTACTTTGTCAGATACTGAGCTACCCCAAACTTCTTAACCGGACGCAGACGCGGACACGGACGCGGACGCGTCCGCGGACGCGTGGGGTTATAGCATAAGCTCACTCATCTTCGTCGAGGTGAGCTAAAAATTACTTCTACAAGTAATTATCTGACCGATATCAAATGTACCCATGATTTCACATAAAAAGTTAAATAATGTCTTATTTCCTATAGCAAGTAAGAACATAGGTAATCACAGATTACAAAGCTCACCTCGTGACAGCAAAATTCAATTCAAACATATCTCTTAGTACATGTATATTGGCTTTTAAAGGCAAAACCACTAAAGCAGAAAAAGTAGGTCAAGGTCATTTTATGAAAGTTTGATCAAAGATACATCCAATATGCAAGTTTGGTACATGTAGCAGTTATACTTTGCTCAATATTGGCTTTTAAAGGCAAAATCACTCAAGCGGAAAAAGTAGGTCGAGGTCATTTTATGAAAGTTTGATCAAAGATACATCCAATATGCAAGTTTGGTACATGTATCACTTATACTTTGCTCAATATTGGCTTTTAAAGGCAAAATCACTCAAGCGGAAAAAGTAGGTCGAGGTCATTTTATGAAAGTTTGATCAAAGATACATCTAATATGCAAGTTTGGAACATTTAGCACTTATACTTTGCTCAATATTGGCTTTTAAAGGCAAAATCACTCAAGCGGAAAAAGTAGGTCAAGGTCATTTTATGAAAGTTTGATCAAAGATACATCCAATATGCAAGTTTGGTACATGTAGCACTTATACTTTGCTCAATATTGGCTTTTAAAAGCGAAATCACTCAAGTGGAAAAAGTAGGTCAGATGCTGCATCCAATGCATGGGTCCATCTCGGCATCCAAAGATGAATCACTTGTGCCAATTTGGTTACTGTAGCATCAGTACTTTGTCAGATACTGAGCTACCCCAAACTTCTTAACCAAGTCACTCAAGCGGAAAATGTAGGTCAGATGCTGCATCCGATGCATGGGTTCACCTCAGCATCCAAAGATGAATCACTTGTGCTAGTTTGGTTACTGTAGCATCAGTACTTTGTCAGATACTGAGCTACCCCAAACTTCTTAACCAAGTCACTCAAGCGGAAAATGTAGGTCAGATGCTGCATCCGATGCATGGGTTCACCTCAGCATCCAAAGATGAATCACTTGTGCTAGTTTGGTTACTGTAGCATTAGTACTTTGTCAGATACTGAGCTACCCCAAACTTCTTAACCAAGTCACTCAAGCGGAAAATGTAGGTCAGATGCTGCATACGATGCATGGGTTCACCTCAGCATCCAAAGATGAATCACTTGTGCAAGTTTGGTTACTGTAGCATTAGTACTTTGTCAGATACTGAGCTACCCCAAACTTCTTAACCGGACGCAGACGCGGACACGGACGCGGACGCGTCCGCGGACGCGTGGGGTTATAGCATAAGCTCACTCATCTTCGTCGAGGTGAGCTAAAAATTACTTCTACAAGTAATTATCTGACCGATATCAAATGTACCCATGATTTCACATAAAAAGTTAAATAATGTCTTATTTCCTATAGCAAGTAAGAACATAGGTAATCACAGATTACAAAGCTCACCTCGTGACAGCAAAATTCAATTCAAACATATCTCTTAGTACATGTATATTGGCTTTTAAAGGCAAAACCACTAAAGCAGAAAAAGTAGGTCAAGGTCATTTTATGAAAGTTTGATCAAAGATACATCCAATATGCAAGTTTGGTACATGTAGCAGTTATACTTTGCTCAATATTGGCTTTTAAAGGCAAAATCACTCAAGCGGAAAAAGTAGGTCGAGGTCATTTTATGAAAGTTTGATCAAAGATACATCCAATATGCAAGTTTGGTACATGTATCACTTATACTTTGCTCAATATTGGCTTTTAAAGGCAAAATCACTCAAGCGGAAAAAGTAGGTCGAGGTCATTTTATGAAAGTTTGATCAAAGATACATCTAATATGCAAGTTTGGAACATTTAGCACTTATACTTTGCTCAATATTGGCTTTTAAAGGCAAAATCACTCAAGCGGAAAAAGTAGGTCAAGGTCATTTTATGAAAGTTTGATCAAAGATACATCCAATATGCAAGTTTGGTACATGTAGCACTTATACTTTGCTCAATATTGGCTTTTAAAAGCGAAATCACTCAAGTGGAAAAAGTAGGTCAGATGCTGCATCCAATGCATGGGTCCATCTCGGCATCCAAAGATGAATCACTTGTGCCAATTTGGTTACTGTAGCATCAGTACTTTGTCAGATACTGAGCTACCCCAAACTTCTTAACCAAGTCACTCAAGCGGAAAATGTAGGTCAGATGCTGCATCCGATGCATGGGTTCACCTCAGCATCCAAAGATGAATCACTTGTGCTAGTTTGGTTACTGTAGCATCAGTACTTTGTCAGATACTGAGCTACCCCAAACTTCTTAACCAAGTCACTCAAGCGGAAAATGTAGGTCAGATGCTGCATCCGATGCATGGGTTCACCTCAGCATCCAAAGATGAATCACTTGTGCTAGTTTGGTTACTGTAGCATTAGTACTTTGTCAGATACTGAGCTACCCCAAACTTCTTAACCAAGTCACTCAAGCGGAAAATGTAGGTCAGATGCTGCATACGATGCATGGGTTCACCTCAGCATCCAAAGATGAATCACTTGTGCAAGTTTGGTTACTGTAGCATTAGTACTTTGTCAGATACTGAGCTACCCCAAACTTCTTAACCGGACGCGGACGCGGACATGGACGCGGACACGGACGCGGACGCGGACGCGTGGGGTTATAGCATAAGCTCACTCGACTTCGTCGAGGTGAGCTAAAAATTACTTCTACAAGTAATTATCTGACCGATATCAAATGTACCCATGATTTCACATAAAAAGTTAAATAATGTCTTATTTCCTATAGCAAGTAAGAACATAGGTAATCACAGATTACAAAGCTCACCTCGTGACAGCAAAATTCAATTCAAACATATGTCTTAGTACATGTATATTGGCTTTTAAAGGCAAAACCACTCAAGCAGAAAAAGTAGGTCAAGGTCATTTTATGAAAGTTTGATCAAAGATACATCCAATATGCAAGTTTGGTACATGTAGCAGTTATACTTTGCTCAATATTGGCTTTTAAAGGCAAAATCACTCAAGCGGAAAAAGTAGGTCGAGGTCATTTTATGAAAGTTTGATCAAAGATACATCCAATATGCAAGTTTGGTACATGTATCACTTATACTTTGCTCAATATTGGCTTTTAAAGGCAAAATCACTCAAGCGGAAAAAGTAGGTCAGATGCTGCATACGATGCATGGGTTCACCTCAGCATCCAAAGATGAATCACTTGTGCAAGTTTGGTTACTGTAGCATTAGTACTTTGTCAGATACTGAGCTACCCCAAACTTCTTAACCGGACGCGGACGCGGACACGGACGCGGACACGGACGCGTCCGCGGACGCGTGGGGTTATAGCATAAGCTCACTCAACTTCGTCGAGGTGAGCTAAAAATTACTTCTACAAGTAATTATCTGACCGATATCAAATGTACCCATGATTTCACATAAAAAGTTAAATAATGTCTTATTTCCTATAGCAAGTAAGAACATAGGTAATCACAGATTACAAAGCTCACCTCGTGACAGCAAAATTCAATTCAAACATATCTCTTAGTACATGTATATTGGCTTTTAAAGGCAAAACCACTCAAGCAGAAAAAGTAGGTCAAGGTCATTTTATGAAAGTTTGATCAAAGATACATCCAATATGCAAGTTTGGTACATGTAGCAGTTATACTTTGCTCAATATTGGCTTTTAAAGGCAAAATCACTCAAGCGGAAAAAGTAGGTCGAGGTCATTTTATGAAAGTTTGATCAAAGATACATCCAATATGCAAGTTTGGTACATGTATCACTTATACTTTGCTCAATATTGGCTTTTAAAGGCAAAATCACTCAAGCGGAAAAAGTAGGTCAGATGCTGCATACGATGCATGGGTTCACCTCAGCATCCAAAGATGAATCACTTGTGCAAGTTTGGTTACTGTAGCATTAGTACTTTGTCAGATACTGAGCTACCCCAAACTTCTTAACCGGACGCGGACGCGGACACGGACGCGGACACGGACGCGTCCGCGGACGCGTGGGGTTATAGCATAAGCTCACTCAACTTCGTCGAGGTGAGCTAAAAATTACTTCTACAAGTAATTATCTGACCGATATCAAATGTACCCATGATTTCACATAAAAAGTTAAATAATGTCTTATTTCCTATAGCAAGTAAGAACATAGGTAATCACAGATTACAAAGCTCACCTCGTGACAGCAAAATTCAATTCAAACATATCTCTTAGTACATGTATATTGGCTTTTAAAGGCAAAACCACTCAAGCAGAAAAAGTAGGTCAAGGTCATTTTATGAAAGTTTGATCAAAGATACATCCAATATGCAAGTTTGGTACATGTAGCAGTTATACTTTGCTCAATATTAGCTTTATAGAGCAAAATCACTCAAGCGGAAAAAGAAGGTCAAGGTCATTTTATGAAAGATTGATCAAAGATACATCAAATATGCAAGTTTGGTACATGTATCACTTATACTTTGCTCAATATTGGCTTTTTAAAGGCAAAATCACTCAAGCGGAAAAAGTAGGTCGAGGTCATTTTATGAAAGTTTGATCAACAGGGATGGGGTCAATTACATTGAAATGTAATTAATTAAATTACACATTACATTGTAATTTTTGGCAATGTAATTAATTAAATTACAAATTACTTTGCCATTTTTAGCTCACCTCGACGAAGTTGAGTGAGCTTATGCTATAACCCCATGCGTCCGCGTCCGCGTCCGCGTCCGCGTCCGCGTCCGTGTCCGCGTCCGTGTCCGCGTCCGCGTCCGGTTAAGAAGTTTGGGGTAGCTCAGTATCTGACAAAGTACTAATGCTACAGTAACCAAACTGGCACAAGTGATTCATCTTTGGATGCTGAGGTGAACCCATGCATCGGATGCAGCATCTGACCTACATTTTCCGCTTGAGTGACTTGGTTAAGAAGTTTGGGGTAGCTCAGTATCTGACAAAGAACTAATGCTACAGTAACCAAACTGGCACAAGTGATCCATCTTTGGATGCTGAGGTGAACCCATGCATCAGATGCAGCATCTGACCTACATTTTCCGCTTGAGTGACTTGGTTAAGAAGTTTGGGGTAGCTCAGTATCTGACAAAGTACTGATGCTACAGTAACCAAACTGGCACAAGTGATTCATCTTTGGATGCTGAGTTGAACCCATGCATGGGATGCAGCATCTGACCTACATTTTTCGCTTGAGTGACTTGGTTAAGAAGTTTGGGGTAGCTCAGTATCTGACAAAGTACTAATGCTACAGTAACTAAACTGGCACAAGTGATTCATCTTTGGATGCTGAGGTGAACCCATGCATCAGATGCAGCATCTGACCTACATTTTCCGCTTGAGTGACTTGGTTAAGAAGTTTGGGGTAGCTCAGTATCTGACAAAGTACTGATGCTACAGTAACCAAACTTGCACAAGTGATTCATCTTTGGATGCTGAGGTGAACCCATGCATCGGATGCAGCATCTGACCTACATTTTCCGCTTGAGTGACTTGGTTAAGAAGTTTGGGGTAGCTCAGTATCTGACAAAGTACTGATGCTACAGTAACCAAACTTGCACAAGTGATTCATCTTTGGATGCTGAGGTGAACCCATGCATCGGATGCAGCATCTGACCTACATTTTCCGCTTGAGTGACTTGCTTAAGAAGTTTGGGGTAGCTCAGTATCTGACAAAGTACTAATGCTACAGTAACCAAACTGGCACAAGTGATTCATCTTTGGATGCTGAGGTGAACCCATGCATCAGATGCAGCATCTGACCTACATTTTACGCTTGAGTGAATTGGATAAGAAGTTTGGGGTAGCTCAGTATCTAACAAAGTACTAATGCTACAGTAACCAAACTTGCACAAGTGATTCATCTTTGGATGCCGAGATGGACCCATGCATCGGATGCAGCATCTGACCTACTTTTTCCACTTGAGTGATTTCGCTTTTAAAAGCCAATATTGAGCAAAGTATAAGTGCTACATGTACCAAACTTGCATATTGGATGTATCTTTGATCAAACTTTCATAAAATGACCTTGACCTACTTTTTCCGCTTGAGTGATTTTTACTTTAAAAGCCAATGTTGAGTAAAGTATAAGTGCTAGATGTTCCAAACTTGCATATTAGATGTATCTTTGATAAAACTTTCATAAAATGACGTCGACCTACTTTTTCCGCTTGAGTGATTTTGCCTTTAAAAGCCAATATTGAGCAAAGTATAAGTGATACATGTACCAAACTTGCATATTGGATGTATCTTTGATCAAACTTTCATAAAATGACCTTGACCTACTTTTTCCGCTTGAGTGATTTTGCCTTTAAAAGCCAATATTGAGCAAAGTATAAGTTATACATGTACCAAACTTGAAAATTGGATGTATCTTTGATCAATCTTTCATAAAATGACCTCGACCTACTTTTTCCGCTTGAGTGATTTTGCCTTTAAAAGCCAATATTGAGCAAAGTATAAGTGATACATGTACCAAACTTGCATATTGGATGTATCTTTGATCAATCTTTCATAAAATGATCTTGACCTACTTTTTCCGCTTGAGTGATTTTGCTCTATAAAGCCAATATTGAGCAAAGTATAACTGCTACATGTACCAAACTTGCATATTGGATGTATCTTTGATCACACTTTCATAAAATGACCTTGACCTACTTTTTCTGCTTGAGTGGTTTTGCCTTTAAAAGCCAATATACATGTACTAAGAAATATGTTTGAATTGAATTTTGCTGTCACGAGGTGAGCTTTGTAATCTGTGATTACCTATGTTTTGTCAATGTAATTAATTAAATTACAATTACATTGCAAATGTAATTAATTAAATTACACATTACATTTCATTTAATGAATTTATTTTTTAGAATTTTATAACAATGCCGGAATGGTAGTTTCTAGTCTCTAACAAAATGCAAAAAAGTGCAGGAATATATTCGCTCAACACTTGTTGAACAGTCCAATGTCTTTCAAGATTCCCTAAGAAACCATTAAGATGTGCAGTGCACACATTTCACCTTTAAATTTCCCCCAGAATTCTTGGCACTTAAAAATACTAGCTGTTTTGTCATTGTCTTTGATAAGTTGGTCTTCCCAACTGAATTTTGTTACATTAAAATAAAATCACATTTGTAAACGGTGACCTTTGACAATTTTATTCATGCAGTCTTTCTATTGTGGACAACCAGTACAACCAGGTAAAAATGCTTTATCTCTAAGACTTATATAATGGAGGACCTTGCAGAAGTGACAAACAAGTTAATTAGAACAGAAACACATAACCAGACTTTGTTTTGATAACTATTAGTCACATTAAGCCTTGTGGTCATTTAAGTAAAACTGTTTATTTTACCATTATCTGTGGCTATCCTCAATGATAATTGATTACACAACAAGTCAATTTTTTTTCACAGATCAATCAGTGTATTCATTTTTTTAGTTGTAAATGTAATTGCAAAGTAATTGAAACGTAATTGGAATTACATGCAGTTTTTGCTCTGTAATTAATTAAATTACAATTACATGTAATTGAAAAAATCTCCAATTACACATTACATTCAATTACTTGAAAAAATGTAATTAATTGTAATTAATTACAATTACATTTTTAATTACCCCATCCCTGTTGATCAAAGATACATCCAATATGCAAGTTTGGTACATGTAGCAGTTATACTTTGCTCAATATTGGCTTTATAGAGCAAAATCACTCAAGCGGAAAAAGTAGGTCAAGGTCATTTTATGAAAGATTGATCAAAGATACATCCAATATGCAAGTTTGGTACATGTATCACTTATACTTTGCTCAATATTGGCTTTTAAAGGCAAAATCACTCAAGCGGAAAAAGTAGGTCGAGGTCATTTTATGAAAGTTTGATCAAAGATACATCTAATATGCAAGTTTGGAACATCTAGCACTTATACTTAGCTCAATATTGGCTTTTAAAGGCAAAATCACTCAAGCAGAAAAAGTAGGTCAAGGTCATTTTATGAAAGTTTGATCAAAGATACATCCAATATGCAAGTTTGGTACATGTAGCACTTATACTTTGCTCAATATTGGCTTTTAAAAGTGAAATCACTCAAGTGGAAAAAGTAGGTCAGATGCTGCATCCGATGCATGGGTCCATCTCAGCATCCAAAGATGAATCACTTGTGCAAGTTTGGTTACTGTAGCATTAGTACTTTGTTAGATACTGAGCTACCCCAAACTTCTTAACCAAGTCACTCAAGTGGAAAATGTAGGTCAGATGCTGCATCTGATGCATGGGTTCACCTCAGCATCCAAAGATGAATCACTTGTGCAAGTTTGGTTACTGTAGCAGCAGTACTTTATCAGATACTGAGCTACCCCAAACTTCTTAACCAAGTCACTCAAGTGGAAAATGTAGGTCAGATGCTGCATCCGATGCATGGGTTCACCTCAGCATCCAAAGATGAATCACTTGTGCAAGTTTGGTTACTGTAGCATCAGTACTTTGTCAGATACTGAGCTACCCCAAACTTCTTAACCAAGTCACTCAAGCGGAAAATGTAGGTCAGATGCTGCATACGATGCATGGGTTCACCTCAGCATCCAAAGATGAATCACTTGTGCAAGTTTGGTTACTGTAGCATTAGTACTTTGTCAGATACTGAGCTACCCCAAACTTCTTAACCGGACGCGGACGCGGACACGGACGCGGACGCGGACGCGTAGGGTTATAGCATAAGCTCACTCAACTTCGTCGAGGTGAGCTAAAAATACAGCAGTAGAAGGCTAGAGCACTTCCATTACTTTCAAAAGGAAATAACTTTCTCAGAAGAAACTGTTTGAGTTAAGAAAGATAGCCGAAATTGTAGCCTAAAAAGTTGCAAATTTGTGCAAGTTTGTAACCTTGTAGATTTTTAAATAGAATTTTCATCCCAATAGCAATAATTTTTCCTGTAAATTCAGACTTTCCTTTTCAAAATAAAATCTAGATATAATTTACAATAATTGCTTAAAGCTTTACTCCTTTTATTTAAAGATAAGCCCCATTCAATAAATATTACTTAAACAAGTAATTTTAAGGGAATGGTTTTACCTTGAAAATTAGAAAGTTACTTGAAAAGGTAATATTTTTAATTACTTGTTGAAGTAGCTCCCCTGACTGTTAATATATCCTGATATTGATGATTGTATAAGCATATAATGATTTTCAAGAGAATTCACAGAGATGTACTGTAACTGTTCCATTTAAAATGAACTTCTGTTTATTTTTTGACAGGAAAAATTGCAGGTTTTGTTCATCTCTCTGTGCAATTCTCCTTAAAGGAGCCTGCCCGCAAGCGTAAAACAAATTAGAAAAAAATTAATTACAATGATGATGACAAATTTTTGTAAATAAAAATTTCCTTGAAGTAATATGAGGTAAAAGATTAAAGTTCCAAAACTTGATCATCTATTTTCCTTAATTTTCATAGCCAATATGCACCGTTGCGTATCATGTGATATGCAAATAATCTCTTGCAGGGGAATCCCCTTCGATTAACAATGTAAATGCTGCCTAAATCTACATCATATGAATTTATTTTAGGCCTTTCATACAATCATCGTTATAAATTATATGATGGTTATCTATTCTGGTCAAGAATAGAGGTATGCCCAGAGAACAATTGAACAGAAAGTTTTGTTTATTTACGTGCACCATATCATAACATGTAAACAACATAGGTAATCACAGATTACAAAGCTCACCTCGTGATAGCAAAATTCAATTCAAACATATTTCTTAGTACATGTATATTGGCTTTTAAAGGCAAAACCACTCAAGCAGAAAAAGTAGGTCAAGGTCATTTTATGAAAGTTTGATCAAAGATACATCCAATATGTAAGTTTGGTACATGTAGCAGTTAAACTTTGCTCAATATTGGTTTATAAAGAGCAAAATCACTCAGGCGGAAAAAGTAGGTCAAGATCATTTTATGAAAGATTGATCAAAGATACATCCAATATGCAAGTTTGGTACATGTATCACTTATACTTTGCTCAATATTGGCTTTTAAAGGCAAAATCACTCAAGCGGAAAAAGTAGGTCAAGGTCATTTTATGAAAGATTGATCAAAGATACATCCAATATGCAAGTTTGGTACATGTATCACTTATTCTTTGCTCAATATTGGCTTTTAAAGGCATAATCACTCAAGCCGAAAAAGTAGGTCAAGGTCATTTTATGAAAGATTGATCAAAGATACATCCAATATGCAAGTTTGGTACATGTATCCCCTATACTTTGCTCAATATTGGCTTTTAAAGGCAAAATCACTCAAGCGGAAAAAGTAGGTCAAGGTCATTTTATGAAAGTTTGATTAGATACATCCAATATGCAAGTTTGGTACATGTATCACTTATACTTTGCTCAATATTGGCTTTTAAAGGCAAAATCACTCAAGCGGAAAAAGTAGGTCAAGGTCATTTTATGAAAGTTTGATCAAAGATACATCCAATATGCAAGTTTGGTACATGTATCACTTATACTTTGCTCAATATTGGCTTTTAAAGGCAAAATCACTCAAGCAGAAAAAGTAGGTCAAGGTCATTTTATGAAACTTTGATCAAAGATACATCCAATATGCAGTTTGGTACATGTAGCACTTATACTTTGCTCAATATTGGCTTTTAAAAGCGAAATCACTCAAGTGGAAAAAGTAGGTCAGATGCTGCATCCGATGCATGGGTCCATCTCGGCATCCAAAGATGAATCACTTGTGCAAGTTTGGTTACTGTAGCATTAGTACTTTATTAGATACTGAGCTACCCCAAACTTCTTAACCAAATCACTCAAGCGTAAAATGCAGGTCAGATGCTGCATCCGGTGCATGGGTTCACCTCAGCATCCAAAGATGAATCACTTATGCAAGTTTGGTTACTGTAGCATCAGTACTTTGTCAGATACTGAGCTACCCCAAACTTCTTAACCAAGTCACTCAAGCGGAAAATGTAGGTCAGATGCTGCATCCGATGCATGGGTTCACCTCAGCATCCAAAGATGAATCACTTGTGCAAGTTTGGTTACTGTAGCATCAGTACTTTGTCAGATACTGAGCTACCCCAAACTTCTTAACCAAGTCACTCAAGCGGAAAATGTAGGTCAGATGCTGCATCTGATGCATGGGTTCACCTCAGCATCCAAAGATGAATCACTTGTGCCAGTTTGGTTACTGTAGCATTAGTACTTTGTCAGATACCGAGCTACCCCAAACTTCTTAACCAAGTCACTCAAGCAGAAAATGTAGGTCAGATGCTGCATCCCATGCATGGGTTCACCTCAGCATCCAAAGATGAATCACTTGTGCCAGTTTGGTTACTGTAGCATCAGTACTTTGTCAGATACTGAGCTACCCCAAACTTCTTAACCAAGTCACTCAAGCGGAAAATGTAGGTCAGATGCTGCATCTGATGCATGGGTTCACCTCAGCATCCAAAGATGAATCACTTGTGCCAGTTTGGTTACTGTAGCATTAGGTTTTTGTCAGATACTGAGCTACCCCAAACTTCTTAACCAAGTCACTCAAGCGGAAAATGTAGGTCAGATGCTGCATCCGATGCATGGGTTCATTTCAGCATCCAAAGATGAATCACTTGTGCCAGTTTGGTTACTGTAGCATTAGTACTTTGTCTGATACTGAGCTACCCCAAACTTCTTAACCGGACGCGGACGCGGACACGGACGCGGACACAGACGCGGACGAGGACGCGGACGCGTGGGGTTTTAGCATAAGCTCACTCAACTTCGTCGAGGTGAGCTAAAAATAGAAAATATTCTGTTTCAGTGTTCTCTAAATATTCTTCTTTTCTTGACCAGAAAAGATTACTATCATATTTATAATAATGATGCTCATATGATAGCAGGGATGGGGTCAATTACATTTCAATGTAATTAATTAAATTACACATTACATGGAATTTTTTAGCTATGTAATTAATTAAATTACACATTACTTTGCATTTTTTTTGCAATGTAATTAATTAAATTACAATTACATTGCAAATGTAATTAATTAAATTACACATTACATTTCATTTAATGAATTTATTTTTAGCACATCATTTTTTTTTCACGTTGCCCAATACTAGAAGTCATTTCAAGTCTTTGACAAAATGCAAGAAAGTGAAGGTCAATATTCATTCTACAGTCAAAAGCCTTTTTAGGTTCCCTGAGAACATGGAAAAATCATTAATGTGCAATGCACATACTTTGCCTTTAAATATTCTCCAGAAATTTTGGCACTTATAAATATGCCATTAATTTTTAACTTGTCTTTGATAAGTACATGTAAGTTATCCCAACTGAATTTTGTCACATTGGAATCAAATCAAATTTGCAAACAGTGACCTGTAACAATTTTATTCATGCATTCTTTCTATTGCCAACAATCAGGTAAAAATATAATCTCTAAGACTTATATACACAAAGTCCTTGCAGAAGTGACAAATAAGCTAATTTAAACAGAAACACATAACCAAGCTTTGTTTTGACAACTATAAGTCACATTAAGCATTGTGGTCATTCAGGTAAAACTGTTTATTCAACCATTATCTGTGGTCTATCCTCAATGAATCATGAAAATTGATTACAAAATAAGTTATTTTTTCACAGATCAATCTGTGTATTCCAAGTATTTTTAGTTGCAAATGTAATTGAAAAGTAATTGAAATGTAATTGGCATTACATGCAATTTTAGCTATGTAATTAATTAAATTACAATTACATGTAATTGAAAAAATCTTCAATTACACATTACATTAAATTACTTGAAAAAATGTAATTAATTGTAATTAATTACAATTACATTTTTAATTACCCCATCCCTGTATGATAGGCATAAACTAGTTTCATATAAAGTAGATTTAGACAGTATTTACCTTGTTTAATCGAAGGGGAATCCCTTGTAAGAGATTATTTGCACATCACGTGATACGCTGCGGTGAATATGTATACATAAAACCATACAATGTATTTTTCTGTTAACACATACATTAGAGCTGAAACAAATACCTGAAAATGCTATTCGAAAATTTGTGACACGTATTCGATTTGTATTCGAATATTCGTTATTACTTGTAAGGCATTTAATAGCAATATTATGTTTCTGACCAATGGATTTACTTTTTAAAAAAATCCTTGAACAATGAAGATTCCGGTAAAGAGTTAGGTTTGGATTAAACAATTGTTACCCTGAAACACTAACGCATCTCTACGTAAAATCGTCATAATCTCATAATCATCATCAAGCTGTGGACCCAAATTGCAACTCACTGGACTTGATAGTATTGTACATGGTATCTTCATGGAAATCATATAGAGACAGCACATTAAAAACTTGTATTATGCACTAAGCGTTAGTTACCCCATCCCCCAGGCCCTATCCCAGTCAAAATGGACTATGAATATCCTTCCTTTAATTTGCGGGTGACCAAAAAAGATGTCATAAAGTTATAGCAATGTACATACATCAATTTTTCTTTTATAAATTCTTTCATTATATGACAGGAGGAAAAGGCAGGAGGGGCACAGGTACATGTCATGGAACATTAGGTATTCAGGAGCCGCTTTCGCTTGAACATTTTACCAGATGAAATTTAACCTTAACATAGTCAAATAGCTTTAACATGTTGAATAAAATATATTATCTTTTTAAGGCATATTCAGGGTCATGAGAAATATGTTCTCTTATATGGTCCTTTTTATCACACTTTCTGAATCTCAATCTCTGTTATATGTTTGATTCAGGGCAAAGTCTTTGAATTGGGAATTTTTTAAATAATGAACTAAATTGGGAAAAAAGATACTATTTTGATTCAAATTGGGAATGGGCCCAAATTAGGTCTAGCGACAGCCCTGGCATGATATTACATGTACCATACGACTATACCTAAATGTTAGACGCTAGATTTAAAAGTATGTAAATAGTATTATATATTAATACATTCTTCAAACAATAAAACAATCGAAAACATTAATCATATTTCAGTATACATACAGCATTCATTTTTACTGATAGAAATCACTTCCGAATACCTCTCACCGACTTGGATACAATGCCTTTTAATACTTAACATCATAGATTAAGCATGCAGGTAACAAACTTTAAAATTAATCCTATTTTTTCCCTTTTTTTTTCAAAATATTGACTGCATCAAAAAAAATTTCCTCCCTGCCATCTACTATCTATCAAAATATTCAATGACAAAACAGAGAGATGGTGAAAAATATAAAGTTACAAAGGTCATATTATACTCCCACCTTGCCATGTTGTATTCTGTAAAGGTAGTACTATATGAGGACTTACTCTTATATATCTTTACAATATGCAAATTGGGAATATTCTACTTCTAGTCAGGGTTACCTTTGGTCATATAATCTTACAACATTACATAAATTAAATATCATTATGTTTAAAGCATTATTAATCAAACTAAAATTTGCATTATTTATGCTTTTTTAAAATACAAAACTCCAGTGTTACAAGAGTATTGACTTTAATTATCAGCCTACACTTGTCTTACCTGTTACAGATCAATCCATTTTCAACCAATCAATGAAGTTCTTATGTAGGTCAAACATGTGTCAAGAAATAAATTTCAGTACGATAATGTAAACCTTGCATTTATAAACACAGAAAGTGTTTTCACATTAAATATAAAACAATTTGGAATAATGTTAAAAATGGTTAGAAGAACATATAACGTATTCGTTTTTCATTCACAGATTACATAAGTCAGAGGACACTCGAACGCATCAGTATCCGGTTAACACTTGCCTGATCTCGCCGCTGCTTTTCATCCTCTTACGAACAGGTCCGTCTCCTTTATCGCCATTTGACACATCTGTTTCAACTTGATCAGAAGACATTTTAATGATCAATAGGTTAATTTTCGTGTAAACCGCAAAGTCTATGAAACATACAGAGTTGTCTTTCGCGCTACGCGTTGATGATTCAAGAGTAGATAATTTTGCTCAAACTTCACGTTTGTAAACTAGAGTTATCTTTCTTTCCACACTAAATTTTTTAAGTAACTTCCAAAATTCGAAGCCCAAGCTGTCCTTAACCGAAACGGGCAAACTTGGCCCTGAAAAAAATTGGCCTGTTTCGGTCTATTGAAGCTGCCCAAGGTCGCAAACTGAATTGTAAAAAAAAAAAAAAACGGTCGGGGTACATACATGTATTATTGCCATTTTGGTTCAATGTTGGTTTTTTTTGGGGGCTCTAAAATTTTTATTTCTTCATGACTATTGAAGGATTGATCAACTTAGCACCTTTGGAAATATTATTTAAAATCAGTGGCGGATCCAGAGTGGCAAGCGGGGGGTTTGTATCGACCCAAAGGGTCGATTCGAGACACGAAGTGCCGAGCGGGGGAGGGTACGGGAGGGGGTTGCCCCTCCTGTAGGTGGGGGTTCGGGGGCCTCCCCCGGAAACTTTTTGAAAAAATGGAATAAAATGAAGCATTCTGGAGCACATTTTCTCCTTACCTTCTCGAATATTCAGACCATTTTTTTCCTCAATTTATGTGGTTGATGAAGATTTCTAGATAAAATAATTTCTCCTTTACTGCTGGCAGGGGCGTAGCCAGGGTGTTTTCGATGTGGACGTCTATAAAGATGGGTTGGACCAAGAACTTCAGCTGTCCGGGGGCACAGACACTTTTTTGGGGATGACTTGCGAGGCCCGAAGGGTCAAGTGGGGACAGTATGGAAATATGTTACCAATCCCCTTGAAGGGAAGTCCACCGTGAAAATTTTGAAAAAAATGACGCAAATTGCTGACCCCTGGAGCGTATTTGAGCTGAATTTAGATGGGATAACGCATATGATTCGATATCAGCAGACGATGAACCGTATCTAAGATGAAGAAAACTTGAGATGTGAACATGACATATTCCCTAAATACTTATATATGTACGTCCACATAAAGTCTTTCCAATCGACTGCTCGCACTTTGTTAGCGATCGTTGTATCATGCGCGGATACAGCATTTTTGGTCAGAGGGGGTCCAAAATTTAAAGAAGCCTACCTATCATGTAGGTATATATATCGGTGCACATGATGGGGAGGGGGCAATTTTGTTAGCTTTCCTTTCACGTTTATTTTCATGAAGAATTGGCGAGCGTAGCGAGCCAGAATTTTCTTAAGATATGAAATATTATTTGTCTTGATTCGATCGAGATAATTATTTATTACATTGAATATTTTACTTATATCGGCGAGCGGAGCGAATTTCATGAGAATAAATAGACAAGAGATGTGTCATTTTCCAAATAATCAGACATCTTAAAATGACAAAACCTTGAAAAAGATTCAGGAGGTTACATATCCTATGAAGTAAGGGACTGATGAAAATATGAGTTTCTGAGACCCAAGACAATTATATAAAATTACTTAGTATGAACAATTGATAATAATTAAGGAATTTTGCAGAAAAAATAGTTTTGTATTTGTAAATGGCGAGCGAAGCGAGCCGAAATTTTAGGTTTCAAAGCCCTTTCATGCATTTTAGACCCATTTCAATTAGAAATGGGCCAAAGCTGGACCCCAACTCCGAAAATCTCAGGGGGGTCCAAACTCCGGTCCCCCCCTATGGATCCGCGCATGGTTGTTTTGAGTTCTAATGAAACACGAGATAATTACGAAAAATGCATTCAAATTGGTGGTTTCTAAAGTGTCTTTGATCTATTTCTGAACAGTAGTTTGCTTTAAATACTATTTCAAAAGACCCTCCCCCTTCTTTTTGGCAACTGGGCGGGGGGGCGCTCTCCTTTTTTTTTCGCGAGACGGTGTGGACGTTTTTGCGTAAATGTACGCCTTGCTTCGCCCCTTCCTTGCTGTAACATGTACTTAGAATATCGGTACGATATCGAGTAAAAAATGTTGAGTATCATTGGGTTTTGGCTTTGAAAAAATTGAATGCTTAATTATAGGCCCCCGGGCGGAGTATATGCGAGCTATATACAATATTAAATATTTGCACATTAAATTTTTCCGGTTATTTCAAAGTATGTTTTAACAAAATTTGTAGATGACAAAAATACTCAAACCGGGTATTTGAGGACAGAAACGCGTAGGTTTCGATCCCCGAACCATTTACATTGATTGTTTGACACACGTAGATGTTTTGCAAATTATTTGAACGTGTTCATATTATAGTATTTGTTAAATTTTGGAACCCCTCTGCGACGTACATTACAAAAACTTCGCAATTGTCTGTACGAATCCACAAATACGTCAATTGATACGGTATTGAATCGATATGCGATAGAATGTATCAGAAAATTTTTGTAAATTTTGCCGTTTCAAAATAGTGAATTCTGGTGGACATGCAGTAAGCATTGTTTTAGCTCACCTGAGCCAAAGGCTCAAGTGAGCTATTGTCATAGTGTGGCGTCCGGCGTCCGTCGTCCGTCGTCCGTCCGTCCGTCGTAAACTTTTAACATTTTCAACTTCTTCTCAAGAACGGCTGAAGGGATTTTGATGAAACTTGGTATGCATGAAGTACTAAATGAGCTATTGTCATAGTGTGGCGTCCGTCGTCCGTCGTCCGTCGTCCGTCCGTCCGTCGTAAACTTTTAACATTTTCAACTTCTTCTCAAGAACGGCGGAAGGGATTTTGATGAAACTTGGTATGCATGAAGTACTAAAGGTCCTCTACCAAGTTTTTCATTTCAGCTTGATCCCTCCAGGGGTGGATCCAGGGCGGGGTCAAATAGGCCCCAGAGGGTACCCCTCTTCAAAAATCTTCTTCTCCAGTTCCACTGAATGGATTGAAAAACTAATTGTATCTAAGTGATCTAGAAGGATGTACAATTCAAGTTTGTTAATTTCGTTAAAATCCAATAACTAATTTTTGACGCGTTTTTGACGTCTTTTTCGACATTGCATTTTTTATGCAAAAATTGATATTTCTCTTAATATTTTCTTTCTTATTGAAAAATTCTGCTCCAGTTTAGTTTAATTTAGCCATTTTTAAGCAAAGGAATGCTTTAGTGAAAGAATTTTGCTGAAAGGTTTATTTTTGAATTTTTAATGATTTTTTTAATACTGTAAAAAAGGAAGGGAGGATGGTCATTTTCATCATTTTTGGCATTTTTAGGTTCTTCCCATGAATGATTGTTTTAACATTTATCATATTTATTGTAAGGAATGTAACAGTGAAAGAATTTTCTCAATATCTTGACTTTTAGATTTTTAATGATTTCTTTAATACTGTAAATAGGCATGTTTTCTTTGTCAATGAGTCCCAAGGTAGCGAGTTCAAATCCCCGCCGGGCCTTAAAAAATTTTTTTCTTTATTTTTCATTTTTCATCCATATTTTAAGCTTTGAATGCTATTTTTAACTTACCTGAATAATTTTAATGCCATTTTTGCCACTTTTTGAACTTTGGAATTTTTTATGAAGTTTGGCATTTTCTCCATATTAATTTCCCTTGAGTTCATATTGATATTTTGAAACCTGTATCCTAGGTAAAATTAAATTAATGAATGCTTGTGTGATAGCATTTTTGATTAACAACATGTACAATTTGAATTTATAATAATTCTTGTATTCTATAGAGTATAAAAAGGGGGGGGGGGGTCAAAATTTCTGTAACAACATCTGCTGACAGATTTTTTTTTCTATTAGATGATATAATAAGAACTGGACAAAATAATATTTTTTTTCTAATTGGCTTGTATATTAATGAACTAATCAGAGTAAATACTAATCTTTCTTTCATTTACTCCATCTAACAGTGGTTTTCTGCACTTCATATTTCTTAAGGATGACATCCTATCTGATGCCTCTTTAGGTTGTCCATCCTTTCCCCGAAAGAGAGAGATGTTAGGGTGCTCTTATTATTTTTCTTTAACTATTTCTTTTAATAACTTAGTAAATATATGATCTTCTGCACTCATTTATTGCATGTTTGTCAGATTAAGTTACTCAATTCTTTTATATACATTATTTGCTATAACTTTATTTTTTGAATATTTTTTTTATATTTTAATCTAGATATGCTGTGCGTGCACATAGACCCAAGGATTGTGGGTTCAAATTCAGGCACTGGCATCCCAATTTTTTTTTTTTCATTTTTTGCATTTTGCAAGCTTTTTAAGCACTTTTAAATCATCTGAATACAAAACAAACCTTCTTTTTTTTCTTTTTCCATTTTCATTTTCTCCATTTTGCACACTCATTTATTGCATTTTACTTTTTTGGAATTTTTATGATATTTTTTTTAATTATTTATGGCATATGGACCAAAAAATTCTGACTATGGCTCTGGCTCTAACATTATTCAATGTCAGTATGTTCAGAGTGTGCATGGATATCAGGTGAGCGTTGTGCCCCCCCCCCCCCCCCCTGGGGCTCTTGTTTTATTATTCAGTTTGCAGGCTTTTTTTTTTGGGGTGCTAATGTTACTTAAAAAAAAAGGGAAACCGGGGGGGGGGTCCCGAACCCCCCCACCCCCCTAAATCCGCCCTTGAAAAAAGCCTGAAGAAGGAAGTGATGCATGCCTTAAGCTTCGCTTTCTTTCTTACATAGTTTGCAAGTGTCTGAATCCCCCCTCCCTTGAACATGTTGAAAATTTTGCTCTATCGCATTGCATTTTGTATGTCCCTGTCAATAGATTTGCCTTGTGAGTTCTCCCACACTGTGAGTGGTTTTCCTGGTTTAAGTTCTGTTGTATCCAAATGGTTCAGTGACGTTTTACTGTTTGCTTCCTCTACTATCGTTTCATGCCAATACTTTTTCACGACTGCCTTGTAAATATTGAGTTTTCAATTGATTTTTCTTAGGCGGATTTTCCAAATAGTAATAGGACTTGGCAGTTCATATATCTCTGAGGGGAAGGACAGGGTGAAAGGGAGGGGGGAAGTGGCGGAGGAGGAGGGAGGGAAGGGGAGGGAAGGGTGAAAGGAATGGGAAGGAGGGCGCCGGGAAGGGAGAGGTAAGGAGTGAGAGAGGGGAGGAGGGTACCCCCTGTCCGCCCCCTTCTCTAAATGTCAGTCGGACTCCTCGGATGATAACATGCATTAGCTCGCTACAGCCAGCAGAGCTCGGACTGTATTTCGCATGCCTTTTGTTTTTCATAGCAATTTACGTACCAATCTGTGTGTTTCTTGGGTCCCTGCGTCATGTCGTCTATTTGTATGTTCATCTTATACAGTGAGGAGGTTATTTTACACCACAATTGTGCGTTATTCGATCGATACCTCTGGGTAATTGGAAAAGAGGGAGGGTTGTGAGCACGTAATCCGGATAACTACACCTACTGTTACATGCATGGCAGATGGCCGTCCTAGGTCGGCACCGGTTGCCCATTGGTCTCATTGGTTTATTTGTGGTCTTTTGCGTTTAATTTTTCTATGGTATGGTGTTTTTTTTTTTTGGCGTCTCTTTCTGTGCTTGTCTGCTCTGTGTTTTTCCATTGAGTGTCTTGGGGTTTTGCTTTGGGTTCTGCAATTGAGTGTTGTTGGAGATCCCCTCCTTTCTTTGAGTTTTCAATTTTTCAGATTAGCTGCCGTTTGGCCATTCTATATTTCAAAGAATCCCTATTAATGTGAAGTCTTGGACACAAAGAGAAAACCTTACATCCAGAAACTGAAAAGTATACTGCCCGAAACACATGAAGAAAAAGTCACTGAAGACATTGTACAGGAAAAATGATGCAAATCTCTGTAGATTGTACCCACCCTACAGTTTCCAACATCTCCCACAAGGATAGAGGGAAAAATAGAACAGACAGCCCGCGGGATGATTTACGAACTACACAGGGAAAGGTCAGCTATTCTAGTCAAAGAGTAAAACATCTTATGCTTAAAATTTTATAAAAGTAAGGCTAATAAAAGACCTCTTAAGATAGACAACATTTATTCATGTTTACAGTAATATTCTATGAAAATATTAGTAGATGAAAGATTGATATTAACATTAAGATTTTACCATCAAAAGAGGTATTTTACCGGTGAAGACAACTGGGTGCTCCTTAATTACAGGATGGGATATCAGTAGAGAAAGAAAGAATTTAATGAAATTTGCACAGAAGGAGGAAGAACCGTCTATACTCTTTCTCCACTTGTTATGAACATCTTCCCTACCGGTGAAACGTGAACATAGGGATTGGACCAAGTTTAAAGGAAGGGAGTGAACATATAATCGCCACCTCCACCCGTTCTTACTAAAAATCTTAAACTTTTTCGACATTTTTAAATCATTTAAATTGGTCAAAGTCCAAGGTCAAGAACACTTGGTCAAAAGTCTATTGAGATTGTCTTTGGACTTATACCTACTTTAAAGTCAATCTTCGCAACTTCCCTTGAACAATAGAGATGATAATTCTTGGAAATTTCTCATTACACGAAACTCTATCTAATGCCATGACTTTTGACCAAATTCTTTAATTAATTCCACTAACATGCAAATACTATACATGTATTAATACATGTATATAAATTTGATGAGTAGAAAGTGAGTAAATCTGAATATATTTCCCCCGTCTCTGCGGGGAAAGGGTAGTCCTAGGATAGGTCAATTCTCTCTTTTGTTTTTTTTTTTCATTTATTTGTATGAATTTTTCAAAGAAGAAATGTGAATTTTGTCGAAAAAGTTTTACATGTAAATTTCATTGTAACCTTGACCTTTGACCCTGAAAATTAATTTTTACATCTCCTCCTCAGGGGAATATATGTGGAAGGCTTGGTGATCATCCAATGATGATTGTTGTCTTTTATGCTGTCCACAAGGATTCTAAGTCTATATCCACTGTGACCTTGACCTTTGATAATTCACCCCCTCTCTAGGGTGGTTTGGTGATACTGTGATGATTGCTATGTCTTCTATGCTCTTCACAAGGATTTTATGTCCAAGTCCTCTGTGACTTTAACCCCTGATAATCCTCTCCCAAAAGGGAAAGCATACTGGATATTCAATATTCCTAATCTTAATGTGCAAGAGGACTTTTCTATAAGGTACTGTATCTTTGATGAAAACAAAATTACCTACCTGTGTCTGTGTTCATTGTCACTTTGACCATTGTGTATAGAAAACACATTTAAAATACAAAGTTTATCTGTTAAATCCCGAGTAGGGACCCATCTTAACAAATATACGACAGACGGATGATGACGACTGATGGATTCCTGTGACAATAGTTGACCCGAACCACCAACGTTGTATGGTTACACTGTCAGATGCATTGTCAAGTTTTCTATTGCGAAATCACAAATACTGGCTAGTGTGATTTCCGCTGTCTGAATAAACTGGCTTTATGAAAAACTTTTTGCTTTACCACTGACCTACTGTTACAAAATAATTTAATTGGTCTTGTCTTAGTGCGGAGTTATTTCACGTGAAATTGTATCTAAAGCAAAGCATCCTATGGAAACCAGCATAAAAGTGTTGGGAAATATAACAGCAGAGACATTTAAAAAAAAAATTCCAGGACCTTATAGCGTCAGGATTCCCATCCCATACGAAAAGAAACTTTAAATGAACATAATTATGATAAAGATCTAATATTTTAAAAGAGTAAGTGTTCTTGTATTTAGACCTTTGATACAAAACTCATCATCTTTGCCCTTCTTGTACAAAGCTTATCCAATGGAAAATTACTAATAAATACAATGAAACATAATTAACGAGAGCAGCCCTAGTCATATTAATCTAAAGATTTATCAAATTTATTTACTCTGTAACACTGTCATATTACAATTCTCCTACGTTGTTTTCTTAGAACAGAGGACTATATCATGTCAAAACATCGCAACAACTTTTTAGCATCGTGTGTAAATCATAAAACACATTATGTTGGACTCCTGTTAATCTATAAATAGAGATGAATCACTTTTCTAATCCCTTATACTACACTGGCTCTGGCAAACTTAAATGTAAATGACATATTGTATCTAATGAATTATCTTTATTGTTATGCAAAAAGACCATCAGTTGTAGTCTCTATAGTAGATTTTGAGCAGTACAGTATGACAAAATTAACTTTGTTGAATATTAATAATAAAACCCGTCATCCACATGAAGTGACATGGGTTTGACTCCTTGACAAGCCATATATTTATAAGGACAAAATACAACATGTACATGTAATTTGATCCAACATCAACGAGAGTACACATAGCTCTGCTGTATGAAAACAAACAAGACACTTGAATTATTTGTTATATGGTTTTATTAATATTTCACACTCAGGTTTCAGGGCACATTTATACATTCACTGCATATATCATATGCACAGACAGTTTCAGACAGTAACAAAGTAACATTTTATTTCAAAGAAAACAAATATCATGACAAAATACCCTTCATAAACTTTAGTACTAAATTGCATCTCTTAGAAATAGAAGCAACCTTTAATCAAGCATAAACAATTATGAGAAAAAAAAACTTTTTGTAGAAATCTGAAAACTTCTCTATAAAAGAAACAGAAATTTATTGAAATAGTAACATGATTTATGCCGCATATAAGGCTAAATTCTATAAGATATAACCCTGCATATAAATCGGTTTACAGACCCTTATTATATGTACTAAGGAATAAACATAAGTTGGCTTGCTTGATACATGAGTATTGATCAGCTGTCAGTGTACCAACAAAGTAACTTGGACATGGAAAGGCTCGAAAAATAGGTATGTCATGTCGTCATGCCATCATATGTATCACTGTTCATGGCACAAGACGTAGTGCAAACCTATCAATGTATCATTGGTGGGATATACTGGGAATGTAAGTAACGCACTTGAGGAAGATAAAATTGATCAAAATATTACGTTTATCAAGGAAGGTGGTTTAAATGAATCAATTGTTCAATTTTTTAAAAACGAAGAAATATGTTAAGCATGTTGACAAGATTTGAATAAAGGTTTTCCTTGTAAATGTATTAAATTTTCATAACTTGAACTGAAACAAGTTGAAAATCAAATAGAGAAAGATAAGTCATCCAGAGGGATGCGAAATATGTCCAAGGAACTTTGTCTGATAATTCATGATAGTATAATAGATCTGATAAAGAAATGATGAGATAAACAAATTATGAACTGCTTATCATAGATGAGATAATGCCTGGTTTAAGTTGATGTCACACAGTAATTTATAACAATGTTGGTTGGCCTAGCTTTACTACCCCTTCAAGCTATAATGAAAGACATAACAACAGAAATATCACAAAATGAACCAACCCTACCACAAAATCACCATCTACTGCCATACACAAACCTGCCTTCATTCCCGTTATTAATTCTCTAGACTAGAACTGAGCAAATTCAGGCTAAAGTACGGCTGATATGTATGAAATGCAGCAAATTCAATCCAGGTAAAAATTTAAGTATGAAGAAACCGAAACAAAGTAGAACTAAGTACAAGCGTGTTGAGATACTTAACAAAATTTGAACAGTACATTGTACTAAAAAAGAGAAATTACAATTTACAATACTCCTATGATTGATCAAAACAAACTGCAACAATAATCTCAAAACATATGTTTAATATAATCACAAAAATAACCAACAAAAATCACAGTTTAAAATCCAACAAATAATTTTCGTAACAACTACTAAAATCTTTTAAAAATGCACTAAAATCAGTAACAATCATTGAAGGAAAACTAATTAGTAATAGCTGAACGTGATAAAGCCAAAAATTTTCCACTAGAGTATGTTTCTTCCCATATGCAGTCAATTCAGTTCCTCCATCCTGGGACATTTCACAGCCATTTTTGAAGTCTTGGTACGGATCCCTGAGTTAGATTTTGGGTAATTTAGGAGCACTGACCACTGGATTACTCTGCTCTAGAAGTTTCCTTCCCTCTGTTTTGTAGTCAAACGTACAGTCATGTGATTCTGCGTACCGATGGCTGGCACAAAAATTGTTACCGCACCTAATGGTACAAAATATGCAAATTTGTTACTCATTTTTTATATGTTAAAGATAAATTTCTTTCCAATTTTTTCAATGTAAAGTAAACACTTAGTGATTATCCTTACGTTAAAAGTAAAACCTATGGATATCAATGTCTACCCTTTAATTTTGGACCAGACAAGGGCATGGATGCGGATGCTGGGGGTACAACAATAGCTCTCTGGACATTCGTCCTGGGGTGCTTAAACCTTTCATGTGCACCGTACTAAAGATACAAGTGGGCGAAAGGAAAGTGTCATACATGAATCTTCTATAATCTCACCTGCATATATAGCTGGTGGCAAGCCCAGTTTTCTTGCCACAAACAAAGCACCTCTTGGAGGCTTTCTTTTTTGATTTGACGGGAGGTAATCTATGGGATGGTGAGAGTAATCTCCCTTCTCTACTGCTGGCAACACGCTGTAACCTTGCAGACTAGAATAGAGATATCATTGATATAACATTATACACAAAACATGTATATGTATCTGCGTTTATGCAAAATATGCTATCAATTTTTGTATTTCTGATCAGCTGATTTTACAGACAATCTTGTGATACTTACAATTCAATTGTAACATTTAATTGACCAAAATCAACCCTAGTATAGTAGTAATTGTTTGGAGTAGTTATATTAATTATTGTAAACTGTATATTCAACCTCAAAAAATAAATTGTTTTCAATCTCATTAAAACTTGTTCAATCACACAATTCAATTCAGTCGTTGTGTTATGACTGTCTCCACAAAAAACTTTTCCTTTGAGGCACTAGCCCACAGACAAATTCTACTCGCTGATTAATAGCCGATTTTCTAGTAAACTCATGAGACAGTCAAACACCAGACATCACAAAATTTCGTGATATTTTCATTGTGACGTCAAAATAAAAAGCATGACAACACATCAACATGATCAAGGTGATTCAAGACGGTGCAATGGAAAATGTAAAATTTTGCCAAATGATGTGATGTCTTGTGTCTGTCTGTATAAAATCAAGGTTAAGGAACGGTCATGTCTATGGACTATTGTATAGTTTGTTAGACAATTTCTACTACATATAGTCCAGCAAATTTTTCAGTAGCCTGAGGTAGAGAGTTTTTGTGTAGACTGTTAGGAATCATTTAAATTTCTCTGAACTATTAACATGCCGAAGCTTATTACACAAATGTTCTTCAAAAATTCTTGATGCTTCTTTCTATTTTATCAGTTCAACCGAGAGAAACTCACCATTAATCTTCCCTCAGGTGTAATAATTCTACCATCTTGACTGCCATTTCCTAGAGTATAATTTCCAAGGCGAGATTTGCTGGGACTAAAATTCCCTATTCTAGAGGAACCAATTTTTTCTAAGGAAGCCTGCCTTAATATTCCAGACATTGCTTTGGCTTCACTTGTGCTTAAACTTTCCAAAGTAAACTCTTTTCTCCGCTCAAGGCCTTTATATCGTGATGAAGTAGTTGGCCTTCCGTACGTGTCTGGCAGGTTATCTATAGATATATCTCTAGAAGAAGTGGTGGGGTGAGATAGCACTTCTTTTAGATTGTCTATAGTCACTTCATTGTTTTTTAACTTCTGTTTATTTTTAGATGATGTTGGAGGTCGTAGAGTTTCCTTTAAATCTACAGATGACGTATCTTTCCTTTTGGCTGCCATGGTTTCATGTAGGCTAGCCAGTTTCTGAATGTCTTTAAGCGTCTTTGCGGCAATCTCTTCAGGAGTTAAACTCCCTTCAGCACTTTTCAGTTTGTCTCTTTCTCTTTGGGCTGATCGTAACTCACTGCTTCTCCTCCCTACCTCCACTTCTGATTCCTTCCTAGTTACTGTGTCTTCCTTAACACTAGATAAAACATGTCCGAGGCGACTAGCACTAAGTTCTGAGGTACCAAGACTGTCTATCTGTCGCCCGCGAGAGATACTTGATTTGGCACTATGACTATTATTATGCTCCACTGCAGTAGCTGAGAGATCCTGCTGGAAGCCACTACCCCCCACATTTACACTTAGATCTTCCTTTAACTCCGTGATAGTACTCCTGTCCTCACGGGAGAAGGAAGATCTATGCCCCCCAACAGGAGGCAAACAAAAGTTTCTGTTAAGGTGGTGACCTATGGTTCTTCCCGAGCCGGGAAGCTGTCGACGTCGTGTGGTATGAGAACTACTGGAATGTTCTGAGGAGGGGGGATGGGGAATCTTCCTTTTGGGCTGAAATATTTGAAGAAAAATATCGTAAGTAACTTTCAATTCACAATGCATGTATTCTAGAGGTATTCCATATGATCTGTTGTAAAATACATTCATGCATGTCTTCAAGAATTTTAATATCTATATTGAGAATCTAAACATTTTAAAACTACTTTCAAGCAAATCGGGTCTTACATAATTAAAGAAAGCAAGTACAGTAGTGGTCTGCTGCTTTCAGTGATTAGAACCTTCACTTTACAAGTTACCTCACACATATCGGTAAATTGGTAAGGATTTCATGGAATGGTTTATATTTAAATAGGGTTGAGCAAGCACAGATAATAGTAAACGCCAATATCCAATTATTGTTCCAATATTAAAGGTAAAGCAATGGAATTCAGAGAACATCTGCTGAATGCAGATGGTCTGACCTTGGCCGTGTTAACAGTAGTGTATAAATTTAGACATTTGACATACATTTGACCCTTATCTTCACCCAATGTAATATTGGATGAATATACTTTTTTATGTTTTGTTGTAAAAATTTGATATATATTTTCAGTGTCTACAATACAAGTAATCTTTACATGTAATACTAGTATACCTTTTTACTAATGTGAAGTTGTTCCATCTTTCCCCGTAACAACTTCATTTTTTCCTTGAGTTGTTCGTTCTCCTCTACTTTCTCTTTTGGAGGAGCCTCCTCTTCCTCCTCCTCGTCATTGAAATTATACATTGAAGCACCACTGAAACACAAATAGATTATACTCATTGAAGCACCATAGAGGTCAATCATACAAATCATGAAATCAAGACATGATAAAATATCTTTCTCATTCTCTGACAGAATAATTAATTTGTCTGAATTTCTTTTCTCTCATTCTTGGCTAGTCATAGATGCAGCCAAAAACACTTTGTATTTGGATGTTGGATGGTTACAGACTTACAGTCATTCGAATTTACAGCATAACGTGTTGGGCCATGTCTGCAGCTAATTCATGATATATCATTTACACATTTACCTGTACCAAATCTAGCACACACAAACAAAGATAAAGGTGTGTATTAGACCCTATATTGTTATCCCATATTTTGATGTGTAACTGCAGTGATGCATATAAATTTCATTACTTCAAAAACTGACGAATTAAGAAAAATGTTAAGTACAGTAAAAGGTGAGGAAAAGAACTGATTTGTACATAGACTGAAATTCCCATCCTTGTAACAAGGACCTGCAATGTCCCATGTCTATGATACTAAGTAACTTGGGTACTGTAGGACTTTCTTGTCTCTGTGCAAAGTGGTAACAGATTCACTTTGACATTTTTAAACTGCATGATGAAAGTAAAATGTTATGAAAGACAATCCAAACATCAATCAGAACAAATCAATTTCAATTTTTGCAACTTCAATCCTATACCTTTTTCATTTGTTAGATGATAAGCATACATGTACTTTCTACAAAACATTAAACCTAAGTAATTTCTATAACTTAAATCAAGACATTTAAATTTCATTGTATACATTGCTTACTTACATGTTCACTTTCATACACAACAAAATTTTCCTTTTGTTCTTCATTATTATAGAATCAAAGTTCTTATCACTATACATTCCTAAGTGAGGTTAGTGACTGAATATGAAAATTATTAAAGTTTAAATATAAGAACAGTTGTTTGTGTACATTAACTCAGCAAGGGACTAGGCGTATAAGCACCCAGTATTAAATATCTGTGTTAACAGACAGATCAATATCTGACATAGATTACGGTAAACAATACGACCCTTCACTCTGATACACCTGATCTCACATAAACAACAGCTCAATGTGTTTACCGCTTATACACGCATACAGCCCCCCTATGAAGAAAATAAGTGACACCCAAAATTTGATATGTTTGGAAAACTTTTAAAATTGGGTCATACAATAAATACATAAAACCACAAATAACTACAAACCGCTGATCACGAAATATGAGAAAAAATTAAGAAGTTATTAATTTCCTTATTTTTTTCATACAGGAAACTTACAGAAAATGAAAGCTATGAATCCAAAGCAAGTATCAGCAAAACTTTGTGGAACATTTACTAAACATGCTATATATGGAGGAATATTTCACACAAAAGGACTGAAATTATCCATCATGACCAGTAATTTACAAGACATGGGAGAGTACAAAGCACCAGAACCAGCATAAGCAAGAAATTATGTACATCAGCAGTGAAAATAACAAATGCATATACAATTTTACATGTAGCCAAGTCTTTTCCATCTTTTTTTTCATATGACCCATGTACAAGAGCCTCAGACATGTTGCAATAACCATACTGTTCAAAAACAGATATCTAGTCAATCTAACTCAAAATAAGTGACCTTGACTAAGGAGGTAACCTTGACAGTCATCGCATGTCGAGTCTTATTCTGCTTGCCCATCCTTGATAGTGTGATGGTAGTACGATAAATAATGAAAGTTATAGCCGTATATTTGAAAAGCACAACTCTTTACCAAACAAGAGGACGAAGTGATTGATCTAATGCTAGTATATCATCATTGTGCAGGTGATAGGAAAATGCAACAACTGAATTCCGATATCAAGATTTTTCTTTGTGTACATGATATCAAGTAAAATGAAAGCGAGTTATTACCTGAGTGACTCTGAGAGTGGAGTTAGAGTACCATCTCCCCTATCTACCACTCTGAAAAAGTTGAGCTGGTCTCCTTCACGAAACACTAGAAGCGTGACCTGACGATTGCCCGGTACTTTCTCCCAGATCTCGTCTCTGTTGGCCTCCACATACTCGGCCATTTCTCTGAGGGTGGGATCCTCCATGGGTACTATTAATAGAAATGTATGACATATATCCTCCATAGCTCATGCTTGTATGTATTTAAAGAGATATGTAAAGAATTCATATAGTCAAGAACCACCAATACAAGAATTTCATATATTAAAGTAAGATTTTTGCGTAACAGGGAGGAAGTCATGTTTGTCTATAAAATCTTCAATATATTTCATAACAAAATAACTGTTCTAGGAAGTTCAATAATAGTTACTGTATTAGTCCATTAAGTGTACATGTATATTTACAGATACTTCAAGTCTTACATCATGTACATAGTGTTTCAGGACCATACCTGAATGTTTGTCCCAGGTCCACAGAAATCCCTAACCCTTATATCATTTGATGTCAAACACAGAAGGAAAATGTATGTACAAGTTTCATGGGATTCCTAGGGATTGTGGCTTAAACTATTTTCATCACAAGTGAAACTGTCACAAATACTAAAACTTACTTCTTCTAGAGTAGTTAATCCTACTCTCACTACCATTACCAAGATTATGTTTAAGGTGGCGCTGTCACCAAATACTTACAATTGACTCTACTCATGACCTTGTGGCTCAGTGTGAATGCCTACAGCACTCCAACTCACTTTATCAAGTACATTATCAAGGCCAACAACATTGCTTTGACAACAGACAAGTTTTTGAGTTACAATGTAATTTGTCCACCTCCCATGACAGGACTAATTTTAGTGTGGCAACATGGATTCAGTACCTCTTCTCATGTTAATTGGACCCTCTCTCATGGCCAAGACTAGTTTTAGTGTGGCACCATGACGGATACTTACTTCTTCTCATGTTAATTGGCCCGTCTCTCATGGCTAGGACTACAGCACCATGATGGATACTTACTTCTAGTGTTGATTGGCCCACATCTCATGGCCAGGACTAGTTTTAGTGTGGAACCATCATGGATACCTCTTCTTCTTATGTTCATTGGCCCATCTCTTATGGCCAGGACTAGTTTAAGTGTGGTACCATCATATATACTTACCGCTACTTCTTCTTGTGTTAATTGGCCCACTTCTCATAGCCAGGACTACATGTAGTTTAAGTGTAGCACAATTCTTCCAGTGTTAATTGGCCCACCTCTCAAAGCCAGGACTAGTTTTAGTATGGCACCATCATAGATACTTACTTCTTCTAGTGTTAATTGGCCCACCTCTCATGGCCAGGACTAGTTTTAGTGTGGCACCATCATAGATACTTACTTCTTCTAGTGTTGATTGGCCCACCTCTCATGGCCAGGACTAGTTTTAGTGTGGCACCATCATGGATACTGTAGTCATGGAGGCAGTAATCATCCTCTAGTTCCATTGACTGCCATATCAGATGTTGTTGAGCTATTGGGATTCCTGAAAAGTTTCATTATACATATATAACTATAATATTTTGGATCTAAAATTGACTGAATAGTGATGTGGTTGTTTTTACCCTTTCTGTGATTTAAACATATTTTGTAAATATATACATCTGCACAAAAAAAGCACAAAAATGAAATATTATATATATAAGAGTGTAATGTTTAAAGCTGAAGTTTCATTTTAAGACCTACATATAGAACCTCTTTCAAATAAAACATTCTGGACTTCTTTTACTTTAATTATGGTCTTGTCCCAGCCTTTGTGAAAAATCGCTAGCTCAGTCAAATTTGTCTTTCGGAAAGTTTCATGAAGACGGCTGTTCTCCACTTGGACGTGTTTGAGAACATGAAAATAATATCCCACACTCTAAAAGATAAGTTAATAGGGCCTACTGTGTCCCCCTATAACATGTATATAAATTTCTCAAGAAGATTTTCAAATTCATGTATTATACCTGTATGTGCTAATCTAGCTGAGATACATGCAATGAAGCAAGTAATTTTGCTCGAACAAGGATGGTTTGGTGGTTAACTTCATTCCATAGAATAGGGTTTGTCTTCTTGATTACAATTTTTTATAGTGGTCACATTAAAATTCAAGAAGCATATTCATTTGGTTCCACTCTACATAAATTACATATAGCTAAATACATGTACATGTATTAAGTAATTTCAGTGAATCAGACTATGAATATGTATTAAGTAATTCAAGTTAAACAGAATATGAATAAAGATATATATGTAAAGTTTTTTACAGAACTTAAATTAAGCATTTGCAATTTGAAAAAAAAGACATATTCAAATTAGCTTTATCACTCTAGTAAGCATCAAAAGTAGGGGTGTAACAATATATCGATATATTGCGATATTTCATAAATTCGTATCGTATCATGATATATCAATTATCATGCCCTTATAGATTATATGAATAAATTATTGAATTACTTTTACTTTAATCAATTAAAAATTGAAAACAAGACATCAATGATCTACATCCCTAACAATTGAAATAAATTATGACAAGAGCAATCAAAAGTGTGTGTTTCTTCAAGCAAAATTTAAGTTACAATTATGTGAAATTCAATCAGAAAATATGAACACAATAGACAAACATACAGAGAGGAATCTGATTTTACATATAAAAAATGATAAAAATGAAAAGAAACATATTATATCAAAATATATCGCGATACAGCTAATGAAATATAATATTGCAATATATATCGTGATTCACTTTTAGTGTATCGTTTCACCCCTAATCAAAAGAATTTTTAAGTCACTAAAAAAGTTCTTTAAGAATTATATCTAAATATAGCATAAAATTACAATTTTCTGATTTCTGTCTTATGTAAAGTTGATACATGTATTATACAAATGTGTCATAACCATGTGATATATTGCAGTATAAAATAATGAGATATTTCTAATTTGAAGGTAATAGTATTTTTTTTAGGAAAATAGTTTCCACAAAGGATATACATGTACATGTCAAAAGCATATTTTGCAATTTGTCAACTTGATGTCATTCCTATTATAAACTTTTTGTCCACCGAGTCTTTTTGGAATAGTGTTTCTTCCATGATTCGATACAGTATCTGACATAAAACCATTTTGACCATATATCAATGTAAAAAAAAATATGTATTATTCTATACATGTTCAGGCTTTCTACTCTACCTTGATGAAAAAGTAGGAAAAAAGTAGGAGTAGTCAATGAAAAAAAGTAGGAGAAAGATCGGAAAAAGTAGGAATTAATAGGGGAAAAGTAGGAAATTTTCCATCACTTTTAGCAACAATTTTCAGTAAGTACGACACAAAAATCACAGTAAGCAATGATAGTAGACTGGAAATGTTCATCTTTGAGGAAATCACAGAGAGAAATAAGGAGAGATTGATTTTTCATGTAAAATATACAGAATGGGCGAGCGAAGCGAGCCCGAAATTTTTTAATAGCTTTGAATCAGATGAACATGAAAAGTGAAGCAAGTAATTTTTTACTTTTAAGATGAAAAAGTAGGAATAGTAGGAGGTTTTGAAGAAAAAGTAGGAAAAAATAGGATCAAAATAAAAAAGTAGGAAAAGTAGGAAATAGTAGGGAAAAGTAGGAACAGTAGAAAGCCTGCATGTTGTGGAGTTAATCATTCCATCATTACCCAGAGTTGAGGAAGGCTCAATATAGATTTAAATTTTGTCATTCTATTAAATGACTATATCAGATGCCGTCCAAAACACTGGTTATTGGAAATTTCATATACAAAGCGCCTCAACAGGCATCATGGGCATATGATTTATGTAAATTATCTATCCCTTTGTCTCATGCAATACCTTCAAGCCTTTGGATCTTTGCTTTTACAGACATGATGGTCTCAAAAGGTGATACCCTCAACTCGAAGAAAGTGCCCGTAAGCGTCTCGATGTATAATTCCATTTCTACTTATCCAATGATTTTTAAAGTGCGTGGAATCTGACCGATGCTCCGCTCTCCCTGCCCTCCATCCAAACCAAAACACTTCCAATTTCCACGCTAATTTCCACTAAATACTCAAGTAATTGCCATATTTCTACGCATTATGATATCCTTAACCAGTAATTAATGTATCTAAATAGTTGTCTTTAATTCAAACTCCTTGAAAATGCATGTTTTTAAACCTCACGTTTGCAATGCACACAATACGCTGTTTGAGTCACAAAGATGGTGGCAAACTTTTTCACGACAGGAATTCGAGGTCTCACGAGTGCCCGTATGTTCGTAGTTACTGACAACAATTTTATCACGTGACGATGCGATCTGTGTGTAAACAAGTACGCAAGAAACGATGATGTCATAACGGGCACCGACTGCAGCCTCAGCTGGACATTGTTCTGTAGATATCATATCATTTGATGTCTAATAAGAATTCTTGATCATGCCGTACGTTCAAAACATCCCCCTCTTCTGTGCAGTAAGTTTGAATTTAAAAGTTTTTAAAAATACAGAGGAAATTCGATAAACTCAACAGTTTTGTACATATAAAAACTTCGAGAAAGACAACTAATAACATAACACTAGTTTTGATGTCATTTGTAAGGAAGATGTCTGGTCTTTTAGGAATATATGACGAACTGTTTTACTATTTCGGATCAAAAAGTGATACATGTCACCTGCATGGCTTTGTAGTGGTTCGGGTAGCGAAGGTACTAATAATCTGATAATGAGTAAATGATAGTCCGACTTGCAGACCTACGACGGTGTTATCTGTTTTTTCGTCTTCGGTCTGACTGCTATGCATAGGCAAAACTTGAGAATTTCGGTGCGAGAAAAATTTCGGCAAGTGATCCCTTTTTTGACAAATTCCAGTCCCTCCAACCAAAAAATAAGTCATCCAGTCCTCCTGCCCCTAAAAATCCCCTCTAGGCCTGGTTTCACCTCTGTGCGCATGACAAAATATTGTTGATCAGAGGAAAATCGGAATACAAGAAGAGGTGAAATTTGAAACCAGGCTTAGAGGGGATTTTTAGGGGCAGGAGGACTGGGTGGGTTATTTTTTGGTTGAAGAGACCGGAATTTGTCCAAAACAAAGGACGATTTGCCATTTTTTTTGGCTCAGAAATTCTCAAGTTTTGCCTATGCATAGCAGTCAGACCGAAGACGAAAAAACAGATGACACCGTCGTAGGTCTGCATGTCGGACTAAGTAAATGACTGAGCTACATGTATCAGGATGTCCCTTAATTTAGCTCACATGGTAACATACTTAACTGTGGAGCAGACAGCCGGGGTTTGAGTACCAGGCTGGGTACCTCAGAGGGCGTCGGGACTGTTGAACTAGGGGTCTGTTTTACCCTGGGGGTCTTTGACCTGGGACTGTTGTACCCTTAATTGGTATAGGTGGTAGTGACGGTAATTGATTTGTTTTGCAAACAAATTAGCAGGCAGAACGACATAACAAAGACAATTGTAAAGAATTTGAAAAGAAATGGGTATAATTTTAAGAGATTTTACATAATATTTATACACGGTATGTATCGTTTTCTCTCTATTTGTTGAATAAATTAAAGGATCTGAGAGAAAGATGTACAAAATAAAGAAATTTTATATTATTTATATGTATATCTTTTCCAATCTATTTGTTTAACATGTTTAATACAAAAAAGTTTGAAGGAATGATTTTGATCTGCAGTTTAAAGGTTCAGGTATATGGGTAGGTGGTGAAATCATCAAAGAATTTGTTAGACATTTGAAAAATCCACTGTAGATCACCGGTAATCATTTATATTTCCACATATTGTTGATGTAGGAATTTAATTTGTTTGAAACATGAAACAGTATACAAAATTTCAAATATTTCCTTAACCTAGTCAAATACTGAATTTTATGATAGAAAGTCAATATAAATCTGAATTTATTTCCCCACCTCTCCAGTAATTCACTTAGTCATCCTACATCTCTTAAAATTGTTTTTGACAATTTTTGTTTGAATTTTTCACAGATGAAAAGAAGAAAGTTCAAAGATTCGAAAAATGTGAATTTTGTCAAAAAAGATTAAGATTTTCAGTTTAAAGAACAGTTTAATGAACAGATGGAGGTGATAATAATAATTTTGTACCCTCACTTTTTTAAAACTTGACCCAACCCTTATGGTCACGAATCATCAGTAAACAAGAACTAATCATAAGATTTTCATCTTCATTTTGTGTAATTTTCATCAAATTTCATAAAGAAATAAAGATTTTTAGAGCATTTTTTACAAATGTTGAAAAAGGGGTGATAATATGTGCCTACCAATACAGTTTGATTAGATGATATTTCCAATTTCATGGGATGCTATCACCAATTCAAAAGAACACATTAAGTATTTGAAATTAGAGATGTCTTCTACATTTGTATTAGAATTGACGATATCTCAAATTTCATTTATATTTCCATTTGAATGGAAGATATCTCCAATTCGAATAGGAGATAATTGTATACTTTTCTTTTGAAAATCATAGATATCTCCAATATTCCTTTCAGTTTGAAAAGATTATGTCTTTAAATATGAAATGTTACTATCATCTTTTCAAGTTTAATTGGAGTTATCCCTTATTCAAATTGGTGGTATCTCCATCTTTATTTCGAATATCAATGAAACTATATTGTAGTTTAATGGAATATCAGTTACAATTAAATTATATTGTATTTGAATGGAATTTCAAATACATATACCTCAATTCAAATAGAAGATGCATGTATATCAAATTTCAATGTTTGATTTAATCCTTTATAGATAGTAAATTAGTAATTAAAACAATTCTCCATACTTTTCTATAAATTGAAGATATCTCCTATTCAATTTGGTGATATATCCTATTCAGATTAGAGATACAGTTTACTCTCTAATCTGAATAGGATATATCACCAAATTGAATAGGAGATTTCTTGAATTTATAGAAAAGTATGGAGAATTGTCTCTATGTACGTGTACTAAATAAAGAAAGCTAAATTTTAGTTAGATTGCTAATTGGGTATACATGTATCTTCAATTTGAATTTTTTCTGTGAGCCAACTGAACTTCAAGAATTGTCACTATTCCTATTAATGTATGCCGATGACACAGTTTTATTTTCAAGTAGTATAGATGGCCTACAGGATATGCTAAAAATCCTACTACAGTATCAAAATAAAGTTAATAAACAATTACTGTGAATCAGAAAGGAAAGACAGCAGCATGCAGGCTTATAAGAAAATAAAAAGAGAGCTATGAAATAATACTTATTTAATAGTCAAAATGCCAAAAAAGTGTTTTTAAAATGAAACAGTGTCAAAGACTCAAAACAAAACAAATTTCTGTGGAAAAAGATTTTACATGTACATGTATATCAATGATAATAATGTAGTCCTTATAGTTCTAGTTCTTATTCTTTACGAATTATTCAGACACATTTTGTATCTTTATTTTAATTTTCTGTGTTGGCTGTTATTGGACAATTAACATGTTATCTGTGAAAAATGTGTTCTTTTGAAGTGTATGATGCCCTGATGTTGTGACATGGAGCCCCTGGGGGCGTCTTGGTTGTTTTTTATATATGTTGGTGTTATTGTTTAGAGGAAGTGGACAAGGTATAAATGCCCCGGGGCGCCTGGATATATATGTCATTTTCAGCTTGAAAGAATTAATGTAACATTAGGGTTGTATATTAACAAGTAAAACAATTATATGTTGTCATAGAGGTTTATAGTATAGTGTTAGTTAGACCCCAGTAGTGAAAAGTTGAAAGTTCATTGGATTTACACATTATACAAATACAGGTAAATAAATGGCCTCCGTACTTTTTTTGTTGAAAATTATTAGATGCAAGATAATGGAAGTAATTTATAGTTTGTATAGTGCTGTATAAGTTAATATTTCATATTAAGAGATGAAAAAAGATACTTCAACATGTTCAATGAAGAATAGTAACAAAAGACTATATTTTCTGTTTCTTTATATTTCAACTGGTCTTACCATACTTATCATTTACTTGTATATATCTAAATAAGCTTTCGTATTGTCTAATGTGATGGGATAACCAAGAGAAGGATACAGAAATGTATTACACTGTAATTTAGATCTTGAATTTGTTATGATAATACTTATTAAATTCTAACTGATAATACTAATTTAAAAATTCTAACTAATACTAATTGAATCCTTAATAACACACAAATGCTACCTTAAATACTCATATGAGTAAAGAATTTTCAAGTTGGGCTTTCATTGGTGATCAGTGAATTCAAGCATGTGAGTGCATATGTATAATGGTCATTTGTAAACTGATGTCCCCCTTTATATGATAATACACAAAGTCCAGTAATGATTTGCATTCAGTGGTGTAGCTGCCATTGCGACAAATGTTTTTGGCAATGAAGAATTTCGCTTTTTAGCATGTTTAGATTCATGATTATGAGGCATTATGTTTGAAGATAAGCATATGCTGACTCTGAAATGATTTGCAAACCTTTTGCAGAAGGAGAAAGCGCGGGGACATTAAAACCGTCCTGTCCGTCTGTCTGTCCGTCAGTCACAAAAACTTAAACCTTGTCCATAACTTTTGAATGGTTAGTGATAGGGCTTTCACATTTGTATTCCTAACGACAAGACCTTCCATGGATACCAAAAATTTTGACCAAATGTGACCTTGACCTTGGAGTTTAACCTACTTTTCAGAAACTTTAACCGTGACCATCACTTTTGAATGGAAAGTGATAGGGCATTCATATTTCACATGAGTATTCATTATGACAAGACATTTCCATAGATACTAAAAAAATTGACATTGTGACCTTGATCATGTTCTAGTATATACATGTATAATCATAAATGTGATATTATTGATGAGTTACTGTGTGATTTATGTTTCAGGAATAAGGTGACAGAGTGACAACATGTCAGACAGTGAGGAACATGAAGTGAATGGCAAGCAGAACATGAACGGTTCCAGGAGCATGTTACCGCAGGACGAGGGAACAGAGCAGTCACAAGATGAAGATGTAAATGTCACAGTGGAAATACAAGACCATGTTCATCACAAACGCTGCCGTGCTCTCTGTATCTGCTGTCATGCTTGCTGTAAGCCATGTCGTACCAAGTACCATCCACTCCCGCCTAAAGCAAGCATATTCCAGCGGCTCAAGTTTGCCTTCATGTGTCCTCCTCATGGTAACATAGCCATGTATATCCAGTTTGTTGTGCTGATGGCTATGAGTTGGGCAGTGCTGGTCGCTCTCACCCAGGAGAATGCTATGCCAGGTGGAAATCTCTTTGCTCTCATAGTGCTGTTTGCTGGCTCTGTTATAGGAGGCTACATCTTCTCCTTAATACGTTTACCACCTCTTCTTGGTAAGTAGATTTGATGTAGGTTTTGCTTTCCCCTACCTCACTTCTTTTCTTTCATTGTTGTTTATTTTTTATCATTTTTTCATTAACACTATCTGTTACACTATATGAGTAATTGGATGGTTTTCAATTTGTCTCTTAAACGTAGACCATTTATGTTTCCTTTATTAACGCATGGCCATGTCTATGCATTATGACGTCAAAGTGAAGTCTATAAATGTCATATAGGTACAAGGAAGTTTTTTCTCTTTCAACTCATATAGAGGACTGAAATATATTTAGAAAAACAGCAAACAAATCCAAGATTTATTGAAATCTTCGAATGAAAAAAAATCTTTCATTTTGAATTAAATTATACCTTAGATCAGAAATCAAGATACCAGATTAATTGCCGGTATTAAATTGTCTCGATAATGGCTCTTGTGTTGTTTTTATAATCAAACAACATTGATTTTGCCCCAAAAAAACATCATACCTTCAAGTTTAATAAACTTCAGATTGAGTCTGATGAGACTGAATGAACCTTGTTTAGTTATATTTGTCATAATTCTATATCAAAGCAGAATTGAATCGTAACACTTAAAAAAATATCAATATGCTTTATAGGAATTTGGTGATTTTGAACTTTTTTGTAATAAAGAAAACAAATGTAATTAAAGAAAAAGTATAAATGCGAAGAGCCTTTGAAATTCATTGAGATTTAATATTTTCCTTACGTCATCTTCTTGCAATCCTTTTCAATGTGTGGCATTGATTTAAGGGATTTCAATTTTGTATAATACTTGTATGTGATATTTACTATCTACGGTTACAGGTATGTTAATTGTGGGAGCCATGTTGAGAAACATTCCCCATGTAAAGGAGGCAGTAGGGGAGGCTATAGAACCATCTTGGTCTGGAGCTCTAAGGTACATAATTACTCACATACATAAACATTTGTTTTATTATGATAATGTTTATTGTTCAATCATTTAAAACATACACTTTAAGTTTATTCAATCATTTTGTCACAGGGAGCTACAGTTATATCTTAGTTTTATAATATTTCATGTTAAGTTCATTTTGTATGTTAACAGACAGATAGCATTGACAGTGATATTGATCAGGGCTGGCCTGGGGCTGGATCCAGTGGCACTAAAGAAGCTCTCCTTCACCGTGTTACGTCTTGCCTTCACTCCATGCCTTACAGAATGTGTGGCCTCAGCTATTGCCTCTCATTTCCTCCTAGGTTTGCCTTGGGAATGGGCCTTCATGCTTGGGTGAGTTCATGTTACATTTGTATGTGTTAGGTCTTGCCTTCACTCCATGATTTACAGAATGTGTGGCCTCAGCTATTGCCTCACATGCCTTGGGAATGGGCCTTCATGCTCAGGTGAGTAATATTATTAAAATGGAGATACCCTGAATTATTTTTGCTTCTCTGAATCTCAGGCTTGAAGTACCACTGATGAGGATTCATTGTCCAAAACGTGTATGTCTGGTGAACTGTATTTGGTTTTGTTGTGCAAAAAGGTGTTCTCTGGCAGCAGAGTTGGGTCTTTTTGGTTCTTTTTACCTCATCTTGATGTTAGGTAGATCATTTTTGGTCAGTTTCCTTGTAACATTTCAGATCTATAGCATGCTAAGTTTTATTAGGAATACTACCTTTTATCTAATCTGAATCATATTTGGTAAATGACATGGTGCATTTCATTCATCTAATTCATACAGGAACATTATCCACACAAATGCGGTATATAGGTCATTGCTTTTGAAAGAAGAAAAGGTTTATTTTAGGAGCATTGAGATATACTGCTCAATCTGATAGAAAATTGGCTTTGTGTGTTGACCAGATATAGAATCGTTCATGTTGTATTATGGCTTTAATTAGCCTTCTACTGATATTTGTTATACCCTGGTCCAAAATTCTGAGCGATTCCATGTGAAGGATTTTTAAATATGTTGATTTTAGTTATTAAATGCTATATACATCGATTTAAATCTATCAGTGAAATGTGTATTCATTGCTTCAGATTTTAATCCACTAGTATTTGAACAGTGACAAAGAACATGTACTATTGACAAGTTTAAGTTAAACTTTTCAAGTGTTATTCAGCCCCCCTCCTTCCCCATTCAGACATTATTTATTTAATGGTTATGTAATTCAGTAGGTTAAGCAATCCATAATTTATTCTTCATGCCCCTCTATCAATTGTCTTAAATATTATACAGGTACATAAACTACGTAACTGAGTGGGTAATTAATTACCCATTAAATATACTTATTTCACATCTTGGAGGAATGACTTCTTTGAACGAAAACAAAATTCAATCCTAACCTCAGCATGCCAGTATTTCAAGTTGCTTTATTTAATGCCTATAGATTTAAGGTATAAAAAGTGCCAGTTTAATTCGGTTTCTACTCAATACATCAAAGTGGTTTAAAGTACAAATAAAATAGATAAAACATTGATTTACCAGACTTAGGTTGTAGGTGTAAGGAGAGATTAGTGAGTGCACTACAAAACGGTTCTACATGTATTACATAATAAACTTTCACATGGGGAAATATGAGTGCGTTTTCTTGGGGCATTACGATTATTCTCATTCTGTAGAGCCATAGGTAGTTATATAAAATCCTTTGTTGAATTTATAAAGAGCCATTAATAATGTTAGCAGTCCCGGTGCTAATAAACATAGCAGGTATACACTCTCTCCCCGTGCACCTTTACATCTTGTCACCTCAAGATGTAGTAATCATGCTGTGTACCTGACTCATGGGCGGATGTAGAAAATTTTCCAAGAGGGAAAGAAGGGGGGGGGGGGGTTCCGGTCCCACCGTCCGTCAGTTGGGGATGACCAGCCTATGAGTTTGAGAAAAAAAATCATACGTAAATGTACCCCCCCATCTGCGTTTTTGCTTCATACGACAGAGGTGACCACAGTGTCAAGGGGGGTTGTTGGGCAAAAATACCCTGGATATTGATTGGATAATCGCCCTGTCGCAACGTATGATACATAATGTCCATTTCTACTCCCCCACGACTACTAATAGTGCTGATATGGCATAAAGTAATAGGTGATATTGGGGATACACTAACATCTGAGGTCTAAATGTTAACCAAATATGGCTTTTTAATCATCTTGGACTTGATCTGATTGGTTAATCACTTTACCTGTGAGTTATGACAGATTGATGACTATATATCACCACAAGACCGGTGGGGTATCAATGTCTACGTACTAAGTCAATATCACTGAGCAAGAGAGGACATCCTCCGCTCTATTGTTTACTCAAGGCTTTCACCCTGGGAGGCAAGTCTACTTTTCCCAATGGAATTTTACAATGGATAGCAGCATAAAATTATCGTTAGACGCTGCAGGGTGCATCAAGGACCATGCTTTATAATGAAAACTATGATATAAATTGCTTCTCAAGTTGTGGTAATAATTTTCACATAAATGACAAATTCTGTGGTCCAGTATTCATGAATTACAACCTCTCCTATCTGTAGTAGGAGGATACCGTGGACGTCCTTGGTACCCGCGTCCTTATACCTCCCAGGGAGCCAGGCTTTATCAGTGTCAGGAGATTTATATTGTATGGACTCCTATCATCTAGTCGTTTATCTAGGGTATATTGTTGTGTATTGGATGGTTTTATTTAAATTTTCGTCATATTTCGCACCACTTTCATAATTACAAATAATCAATAGATTAGTGAATGTTTGTAAACATCTTTTCTTAATCGAATTTACATGAACAATGTATAACAACTTGTGGTTTACTTATAAATCTCTCAGACCTTTAAAGTATCAATATCTCATCGATTTAAAACTTGTAAAGCGTGTGATCAAGGGACTTGAACAAAGAATTGAGCTCGAAATACAGGCAGTATAGATCTCTTTGAACGTTGTATATACTTGGTAGATATTTCTACACTTTGTTTAAATCGAAGACACATCTATTGTAAGGATCGAATAACCTTGTAAACGTGACACTTTGCCATATAAAGAATGTTTGAGTACAAAGCAAGAGACGAAACGCTAAGACAGCATAGACTATTGCAATAAGATACCACCAGCTAATGCATTGCAAAGCTGAAATAATGAGAAAAAGAAAACCAGAAACACAAAATAAACTCTATAACAATCCAGATTTAGTACGCTTCAAAAATTATTTTTTGCTTAACCCCCCTCCCCGCCCTTCCCCCTTCCGCTTTTACAAACACATAGGAATATTATGAAAATACATGTAGAAAGACAGTATGCAGATCAAAGATTTCTGTCTTACAAATGTAATGTAATATTTTTGATTGATATTAAATGATTGTGATTCGATTTGTTGACATGGGAAGGTGTTCTATCCGTTTTCTCGATGTTTGGTCAGTTTAGTTGAAAACTTGTGCAAAATCCATTTCAAATGTCAAATGAAACACTTTATCTGAAATTACCATGTGTTTTGCTATATACTTCGATTTTTTCTTTTGTAATTTGACAATTTCTAATCTCTTTCAGTTTTGTTCTGGCAGCAGTTTCTCCCGCTGTTGTTGTCCCCTCGTTGCTGAATCTGTCTGATCGTGGATACGGCTTGGACAAGGGAGTGCCCACGTTAGTGATCGCCGCGGCCAGCGTGGACGATGTCCTCGCAATCACGGGGTTCGGTGTGGTACTTGGAATTACCTTTTCCACTGGTAAGATTTGTGTTAAGAGGCAAAGTGGAATCGAACATAAATTGCTATATGAATACTGGGTAGAATACGGTGTAAAATCATACCATGACTTTGATCTTCTACCTTTATTACTCATCAACGTGATTCAGCAGAATTATTTTAATGTCAAATCATCAGAGAATGGAATCATCAAAGACAATGAATTTAAATGTATATCTAACCATTGTAATTCTAGTAGAGTATCATCATAGAATTACTGATGTTTAAATGCAGGAGTTGCCTAAAGTATTGTATGTATTGACGTGACATTATAGGTCAGGACACCTATTGTGATGTATGACGTTTTACAATCTTCATACCGTACCCGTTACCACCATATACCATCTACATGTACATTTATCATTTACATCAGGGCGTTAGGACATGTACTTTGTATCTAATGTTAAAAGAATAGATAAATAAAGCATCTCCGGTTTATCGAATATGATGTATCCGTAGATTGTTAAAAATCAACAAAAAGAACAACATCAAAGTCGATAAGGTTTATTTATATATTTCAGCATCCATTGTTTTATAAATGTACCTTGGACCCTTAAAAAGCTGTAACAATACCACGGAGTGAAATATATAGATGGTGTCTGTAACTGGTTGTTCTGGTATTTACATTATATACACCTTATTCTTTGGAAATCCAATTTTCTCTAAGTGTGGGATAATAGTACTAGATTGATCTATGTATCTTACATACATAGCGTCAATATTTGTCCATTGATTATGGTTAAACCTCTACCGTTTATTCTAATTCAGGGTGTTTACAGTTTGTGTGTGGTAGTAAAATTCTACCCGGGAGACATTTTCTTGGCTCTGAATTGGTATCAGATAAAAAAGCGGAAACATAACTATTTCAATATCAATATTTTATCATGATGATCATCTCTCATTCTTTACTTATACTAAAAGAACTTGTTTTCCTCTTTAATTTGGAATAGAATGAATTGAGTGTTGATTTTTTTTACATTTTATTGCAGTGTGAATTGTTAGTCGTGTTTGCAATATGAAAAGGCGATAATCTATCTAGTTAACATTTTATAGGTACAAAGAAAAGACTTTAACCCGTACCCCTTTACTTGCATATCCTTCAAACTTTGTCGAAGCTTAGTATGCATTTTGCAGATACTTAGTTATCTCGTAGATGATGTTAGCAACATCGTAGATGTAAGCCATTCCGTGGAAACTAAGAGTCATCTCGTAGATTCTTAGCCATTTTGTAAAGGCTTAGAGCCATCTCATAAATGCTTAGCCATCTTATAGATGCGTAGCTACGGAATCTCGTATCTGCTAGCTCTCTCGTAGATGCTTAGCCACTCTATAGAAACTAAGAGCCATCTCGTAGATGCTTAGCCATTCCGCAGAAACTAAGAGCCATTTTGTAGATGCTTAGCCATTTTGTAAATGCTAAGGGCCATCTCGATGCTTAGGCCATTTCGTAAAAGCTTAGAACCATCTCGTAGATGCTCGCAGGTAATTAGTTATCTCGTAGTTGATGTTAGCGTCATCGTAGATGTTAGCCATTCCGTAGAAACTAAGAGTCATCTCGTGGATTCTTAGCCATTTTGTAAAGGCTTAGAGCCATCTCATAAATGCTTAGCCATCTGATAGATGCCTACTGTCCGCGCAGCTCACTTCGGAAAGTGGATAACCACGGTTTTTATAACATTGCCATGAAAAAAATAACCGATTAAATATATATCACTGAATAGATCTCGCTTAGTCGTAAATTTTGGTATATGTTACATGGTCGAGGGTTTATGCAATCAAATTATACAGGACAATATATATCATAGATGGGACGTTTTCAATGTTAAATTTCAGCCTGACGTCGCCGAGTTTAACATTGAGCCTATGGAGAGCGTCACGACGTCACGGGAAAAATTAGCATGGGAAATAGCCTATCTAAAATTTGTTTTGTCTATTAATTTTGATTGCGTGCACTGATTCTCATATAACTTATACCAAAATTTACGACTAAGCGAGATCTACCGTATGGTTTCAGTTTTGCATGATCAAGTAGTCAAAATCGCGTTTATCCAGTTTCCGAAGTGAGCCGCGCGGACAGTAGCCATCTCGTAGATGCTTAGCCATTTCGTAAAAGCTTAGAGACATCTCGTAGATGCTTAGCCATTTCGTAAAAGCTTAGAGCCATCTCATAAATGCTTAGCCATCTCATAGATGCTTAGCTACGGTATCTCGTATATGCTTAGCTCTCTCGTAGATGCTTAGCCACTCTATAGAAAACTAAGAGCCATCTCGTAGATGCTTAGCCATTCCGCAGAAACTAAGAGCCATTTTGTAGATGCTTAGCCATTTTGTAAGGCTAAGAGCCAGCTTAGAACCATCTCGTAGATGCTCGCAGGTACTTAGTTATCTCGTAGTTGATGTTAGCAACATCGTATATGTTAGCCATTCCGTAGAAACTAAGAGTCATCTCGTAGATTCCTAGCCATTTTGTAAAGGCTTAGAGCCATCTCATAAATGCTTAGCCATCTGATAGATGCTTAGCTGTCTTGTAGATGCTTAGTTTTCTTGTAGATGCTTAGCCATTTCGTAAAAGCTTAAAGCCATCTTGTAGATGCTTAGCCATTTCGCAAAAGCTTAAAGCCATCTTGTAGATGCTTAGCCATTTCGTAAAAGCTTAAAGCCATCTTGTAGATGCTTAGCCATTTCGTAAAAGCTTAGAGCCATCTCGTAGATGCTTAGCCATTTCGTAAAAGCTTAGAGCCATCTCGTAGATGCTTAGCCATTTCGTAAAAGCTAATAGCGATCTCGTAGATGCTTAGCCATTCCGCAGAAACTAAGAGCCATCTCGATGCTAAGCAATTTTGTAAAGGCTTAGAGCCATCTCGTAGATGCTTAGCCATTTCGTAAAAGCTTAGAGCCATCTCCTCGATGCTCAGCCATTTCGTATAAGCTAAGAGCCATCTCATAGATGCTTAGCTAAGGTATCTCGTAGATGCTTAGCTATCTCGTAGATGCTTAGCCACTCTATAGAAACTCAGAGTCATCTCGTAGATGCTTAGCCATTCCGTAGAAACTGAGAGCCATCTCGATGCTAAGCAATTTTGTAAAGGCGTAGAGCCATCTTGTAGATGTTTGAAGCTTAGTCGTCTTGTAGAAGATTAGTCATCTCATAGATGCTTTAGCAATTTCGTAAATGCTTTAGTCATTTTGTAGATGCTTTTCCATTTCATAGATGATTTAACCATTTCGTAGATGTTTTAGCCATTTCGTAGATGTTTTAACCATTTCGTAGATGACATTGACATTGATTGAAAATTGATCTCGAATATGCTAGCCATCTCTTTGAAGCTTAGCAATCTCGTATAAACTTAGCCATCGCAAAGAGGTCAGCCGTCTCGTAGAAGACCAGCCGTCTTAGAAGCTTAGTCAATTAATAGAATCTCTTCATCTCTTGATATACTAGTAAGAATCAAGCCTTATCGTAGATGCGTAGTCATCTCGTATATGATCAGGCTTTTTTACTCTTTGAGAAGGGATTTCTAGTCGGGTCGTGTAGTATTTCTTGTACCTGGCCGCCGTCCAGCTTACTGTTTACCAACAATGCCCTATATTTAACCAGGTTATCTTTGTTAAATTTCCCGTAATTCGCAGTAAATATTCATGAAATCTACATTTAAATTATTGTAGAATAAATACAAATGTAACGATTGGAACGTGAGGTATAATATCAGGTGGGAAGATAATGAAGGGCAAGGGGTCGAGTTTAGATTGTAACAAAATTACAACGCGGGGTAGATATAAAAGTTCTATGGTCACCAAGGCATATCAAATTTGCAACAACAAAAAGAACGTGTAGATTAATCATTAGGTAATGTAATAAAGTAATACACAGCAAATTGTCTGTCAGTACATAATATAGATGGGACGCCTGATGACTTGGGACCTGTTTGATCATTTTAACTGTATTTGGCAACCCTTGAGAAATGGATATTGTAAATGCACGTGTTGTAATTATTAGTAGTTTATTTGTTCAATGTCCCACTTCCAAACCATGTAATTGTGTCTGAAAAAGATATTTCATATAGTGGTTTTAGCTTATTTTGCATTATGTTCTTTTTAAAATAGAGACCTGTCAATTGTTGTCCTAGAGAAGTTCGATTGAGAGAATTTGTCTTGAAAAACAACGGCACCTGATCTCATGTCCATTTAGGACTTTTGCACAATGTTTAACTTTGTTGTTTTGTTGGTTTTGAAATTTCCTGGGTTTTGTACCTCTTTCTGGACTCCCGATCCAGAATGAGAAAAAAATCTGAGTATTGACTTAGAGAATTTTGAAAAAAGACCGGGAAGAGTTGCTTACACGGTGCTAATAGTGCATGTTATTTGTTTTGGTTTTTCTTTTTTGTGAGAATTACAAATAATTGTGCTGGGAACGATGTGATAATGATATATCGTTTGCTTGATTTTGCCGAACACTACGATTTGATATAATGTTCGATCGACCAATTTCCAGCAGAAAGTCAGATCCCTCTTGCATTTAGCATTCATAGAGTAACTTGTCGAGAATAGAGAAAAATACCATATTATAAAGTGTAAACACATAAATGAAATGCCTTTTCAACATAGCGTTTGACTAGTCTAATATCTGCGGAAAAGAGTTTAAAGATCTTTTCAAAGAGAGTCTTTTATGATTTTATGCCAAATCCCGCGGCAATGCAATGTGTGAGGTGAATCAAATAAAATAATTGTCCCTGCTATCAAATAGGACATAAAGTAAAACATCAGATGAAAGAGATATAAATATATTTATCCTGCAGTAAACACCTCCCACTAACAAGGCGACCAAGGGGGGTAACCTCACCTACCTAAGGTGATGTCACACTCTGGTAGAAATTACGTCATGATAACCGCACCCATAATTATGTCGCGGGAGGGGTGTCACGTCAAACATCTATAGACCTCCTGGTCACATATTGTCCGCATGAAGAGCGAGGTATGGATAGCTCAATACGGACGTACGTACGGACAATTAGAAAAAAATCATGGATCTTATAAGTGTACCGTACGTCATAGAAATGGTCCAATCATACTGTTGTCACACCATGTTACAGTGATGTCGTTTCGCGCGTTTATATGATTACAAAAATAATGGTATTAATGGTTAACCACGCTAACACGTACTAAGTACCCCATTAACATCGATCAGCCATGTATTGTATGGAGTATATGGACTAATGTTACGTTGTCCTTTAAATTTGTGTCCTGTAAATCACTAAAGTCTTATTTTTGGAAGGACTACAACATTTAGACGTGTAATGACGAAGTATTGCATATAAACCAAACCAAAATAAGGCCTAATGAACCTTGCAGTCTACCAAGTAGGTCTCTCCCTTGTTTGTTCCAGAACAAGTTCTTTGTGTAGACTATACTGTAGGATTAATGTGCATGGATGTCAGAATTAGTCCAAGGTCCAATAATGCTTTCATAATGAATTAGGAACATGAGTCATTTCCCGTCAACACTGTATATACTGATTATCATGATAATGGGTTTAGGTGACTGTAGCACTTTTTACGCAAATGGAATTTTAATTAGTGTTAAATACCCGTAACATGCATGGAGTTTTTATATAATTTTGGCTGACATAAACATATTTTTTCCTAATTTTAACCACCCAAGGCAAAAGTGTGAAGTCTTACAGAGAACTGAACCCCTACAGAGGTGATTGTTTACTGTATTACTTATGTAAAGGCTTGACTTTTCCTTTAAATGTCTTTGATGGGTACATTCTTGATTGGTTTAACAAACAGGACATACTTAATTCTCCCAATCTTTGAATGTTATGTCACCCAAATATATACTGTATATAGGGAGAATATGCCATAATACCTGCTATATACCCTCTCAAGATAGGTGATTACCTTGTAAAAGTTGAAAAATATATATCTGTTGAATAAAGTATCTCTTTATTCATTTATTTATTTATTTATTTAATGTCCATCCTCTGTATGCCGCCTTTTATCACTGTGAATATGAAGGGATTGTGGTGTTCACCATCAGTAATGTATTATCACACTATCCAATGGAGATGCTTTATTTGAATACTACCTTCTGTGATTTGTATTTTGAATGAATCAAATTACCATAGTGCAGTATGTTCTAATACCCTGATTACTGCAATTGTACTTTTATATTGAACACTGACCCTAACACATTTGTATAAGTTATAAAACCATATGTAATACTGGTAAATTCAGATGTAACACGGTCTGTTTTTGTAGGTGATCTGGCGGTGTCCATTATCAAAGGTCCCTTAGAAGCCTTGCTGGGTGTTACTTATGGAATTGTATTTGGTATGTTCCTGTGGTACTTCCCCAATGTTAAAAGTGTAAGTATCTTTTTAAAGTAACCACAAAACACAAGCAGAGGTATCATACTGTACTTTTAAAGTAACCACAAAACAGAGTCGCTATACATTACTAAATTAACCACAAAACAAAATCACAGGTACTTAAATGTACATGTATACTTATATAAAGACAAACAGAGGTACCATACTGCTCATAAGTAACCTCAAAACATAATGCTACAAACACAACCAGAGGTACCATAATGTACTAATTTAAAAGTAACCAGGAAGCTTATTTTAAAATGATTATATCTCAAAAATAAGTATAACAATAGACTTACTTCTCACATTTATATAAGGTCAAGTAATTCTAACCATTCTGCTATCACCAAATTCAATGTGGTGCATTAAATAATCTTATCAACAGTTTTGCTGTATATATTTTTCTACAACTTTATTTTTTCTTTCAGAACAACCTTGTATTTTACCGTTCGTTGTTGCTATTTGCCGGGGGACTGATGGCCACGTTTGGTAGTACAGCTGTTCATCTGTCAGGGGCCGGTCCCCTGGGATGTCTGACTGTAGCATTTGTAGCAGCCTACAAGTGGAGAAAGCAAAGGAAGGAGGGAGAACCTGTAAGTAACACATTGTGTTTTTGTCATAGGAATATACTGGACTACTGAAAACCTGTCTATTTCATTGCTAATATTACTATCAAAAGATAGCAAATGTGAACTGGAGTTGATGATGAATTGCTTTCTGTAGTTGATAAATTGTACAAAAATGTGAAACTCATACCAATTTACCAAAAGTGACAATGTATCAAGTTATCAACTGATAATGCAACTTACCAACTACATTTGTACTACAATTAACTCTTTCTGACTTTTGACAGTAATGCAAATGTAATTGACATTATCACTCAAACTAATACATGTTACATTTTAGTTCACATAGCAATAAAAACCTTTAATATTTCTGATTTTTTTAAATGTGAAGTAGTGCCCTCTCTTTTTTCTGTGTCATGAATTTGTATTAAATTGTTATGTTTTATTTCCATCAGGATGCCATGGCAGAGGTAGTAGCCATTTTATGGATGTTGTTCCAGCCACTACTGTTTGCTCTCATTGGTTCCGCTGTAGACATAGAAAAGTCCCTACAAGGAGATACTGTTGGTGTGTGCTATGTCAGATTTTTATATCATAGTTCACAGTTAAATGAATTATTGTTCAGGGACCATACATGAGAATTGACCCTTCCGATTGCGGGAAAAAAATGCAAAATTTCGTGACGTAACAATGCTTTTACCATGTGTTTACCTCGGACAAACAAGCTTCGAACCTCGGTCAAACATCGAAAATGCATTGTGACGTCATGGAATTTCTCAAAATTTTCCCGCGTTCGGAAGGGTCAATTATGATCAAATCATACTTATATAAAATGAAATCTAACCATTATCTCAATTACACAGGAAAAATGATGACATATGTTAAACATACGTTTTGAAAAACATAGGTTAAATATATGTTATATATATGTTTTACATGTTTTTTTTTTTTTTTTTTTGGTAACACATGTGTAACATATATTTTTTCCTCAAGTTAAACTTAAACATATGAAAAGTTCATGTGTTTAATATATGTAACATCAAACATGTATCACATGTTCAATTAACATATGTGAAACATATAATTAAAAAAAGTTTAAAATATACGTTATGCAGCACATTTGTTTAATACATTTGTATATATGTATCAAACATATGTTTTTCACATGTTTGATTACCATATGCTAAACATATATTCATTATACATTTTTGTACATGTATATCTAATACATATAACTGAATATATGTTTAATTTATGTGTCATTTCACATATTTTTTTCATATGATTGAAAAATACATGTAACGCATATGATTAATATATGAAAAATATGGTCTCTGTATATGAGTAAAAAGTTGTGTAAATTATTATTGTTTCCAACAAAGGGGTAGGGCCATGAAGCTCGATATTGGCCCTAATTTTGATAAATTTTGAACATTGTACTTCATAGAATTTTTCACTGTTATTTGACATTTTGAAACATTCTCTTTTGAATCACGAATCTATTTTTTGTAAACATTGCTTTTATCAACACCTTTTAGCCCTTTGAAAACACCAAAATAGGTCATATTCGGCGAAATTGATGCAAAAACTCAATATTTCTATTAAATTAGCAATGGCCGCATGCATTAACTATGATGGAAAATTTATATGTGAAAGATTATCACTATATCCTTTTGTCGTAAATGTTTTATCTCAGTTAACGCATGCGACCACATTGAATTCTACAACAAAAGACAAAATTTCTAGCAATTTTCGCCATATTTTGTCAATTACGTCAAAATGACATCACTTCATGACGTCATTACAGTTAAATGGCACATTGTTTGGTGATATTATTCTTTTCACGAAAAGCGGTAAACATTCGTGTATTTTCATGAGAGATATCAAGTATTCCTCATAAAATTTATTTTAAGATTAAACTCAAGGGACGATTTAGGGGTCTCGTGGCCCTACCCCTTTTGTTAGACAAACATGTCATGTAATATTTTTGAAAATTATCCTCATTTGAAAAAAAACTCTTTATGCATTAATCATATGAATATATTTTTAATTTTTCCATGTGATATTTTCAGGCTTAGGTATAGCTACACTAGCTATAGGACTTGTAGTAAGGATTATCGTGACTTTCCTGGTAGTCTTTGGTGCTGGATTGTCCATCAAAGAGCAGTTCTTTGTAGCATTAGCTTGGTTCCCTAAGGCTACAGTACAGGTAAACACTATTATTATATATCTCAGCAAATATTATGTTAAGTCTGATTGGTTTGGACTGATACCTAGAAAGTACTATGCAATAAAAATTCTTTCAGAATCTGTCTGGCTACCATTTATTTGATCTTGGAGACAAAGAGAAATAACTCTTGTCAAAAACTGTTCTTCATCAATAGATTTCAGTTTTATTGGCTTTATAATGAAAATATTTATCAGACGTGGACCAGGCTTTGGCCTATACCCTTCTGTTGATTCTATTTTGTCACTAATTAAATAATAAAATAGAAATACGTGAATCAAGATAAAATCAAAAATATATTTGAATCTAGTAATACTACAATATGGCATGTTACCACGCTTACTTATTAGCTCTACTGGTCTCAGACCAGTCGAGCTTATGCGATACCCCGTCGTCCGGCGTCCGTCCGTCTGTCCGTCTGTCCGTCCGTCCGTCCGTAAACAATTCTTGTGCTCGCAACTCCTCTGAAACCATAGGAGATAGAAAGTTAATTCTTTTTGCATCCTACTTGGTATGTGGTCTAGTTGTGCACCTGACATTTGGTTTCAGCCCCTGACCCCCAGGGTCTTAGAAAATGGGCGTGGTCATAAAAATCTATGTAATCTTGTGCTCGCAACTCCTCTGACACTATAAATGATGGAGACTTAATTCTTTTTGCAATATGATGGGTCTGTGGTCTAGTTGTGCACCTGATATTTTGTTTGAGCCCCTGACCCCAAGGGTCTTAGAAAATGGGTGTGGTCATTTTCACCTATATAACTCTATGTAATCCGTGCTCGCAACTCCTCTGACACTATAAATGATGGAGACTTAATTCTTTTTGCAATATGATGGGGATGTGGTGAAGTTGTGCATCTGATATTTTGTTTGAGCCCCTGACCCCCAGGGTCTTAGAAAAAGGTGTGGTCATTTTCACCTATTTAGCTCTATGTAATCTTGTTCTCGCAACTCCTCTGACACTATAAATGATGGAGACTTAATTCTTTTTGCAATATGATGGTTCTGTGGTCTAGTTGTGCACCTGATATTTTGTTTGATCCCCTGACCCCCAGGGTCTTAGAGAATGGGTGTGGTCATTTTCACCTATATAACTCTATGTAATCTTGTGCTCGCAGCTCCTCTGACACTATAAATGTTGGAAACTTAATTCTTTTTGCAATATGATGGGTCTGTGGTGTAGTTGTGCATCTGATATTTTATTTGAGCCCCTGACCCCCAGGGTCTTAGAAAAGGGTGTGGTCATTTTCACCTATTTAGCTCTATGTAATCTTGTGCTCGCAACTCCTCTGACACTATAAATGATGGAGACTTAATTCTTTTTGCAATATGATGGGTCTGTGGTCTAGTTGTGCACCTGATATTTTGTTTGAGCCCCTGACCCCCAGGGTCTTAGAAAATGGGTGTGGTCATTTTTACCTACATAACTCTATGTAATCTTGTGCTCGCAACTCCTCTGACACTATAAATGATGGAGACTTAATTCTTTTTGCAATATGATGGGTCTGTGGTGTAGTTGTGCATCTGATATTTTGTTTGAGCCCCTGACCCCCAGGGTCTTAGAAAATGGGTGTGGTCATTTTCACCTATATAACTCTATGTAATCTTGTGCTTGCAACTCCTCTGACACTATAAATGATGGAGACTTAATTCTTTTTGCAATATGATTGGTCTGTGGTCTAGTTGTGTACCTAATATGTTGTTTGAGCCCCTGACCCCCAGGGTCTTAGAAAATGGATGTGGTCATTTTCACCTATTTAACTCTATGTAATCTTGTGCTTGCAACTCCTCTGACACTATAAATGATGGAGACTTAATTCGTTTTGAAATATGATGGGTCTGTGGTCTAGTTGTGCACCTGATATTTTGTTTAAGCCCCTGACCCCCAAGGTCTTAGAAAATGGGTGTGGTCATTTTCACATATTTAACTCTATGTAATCTTGTGCTCACAACTCCTCTGACACTATAAATGATGGAGACTTAATTCTTTTTGCAATATGATTGGTCTGTGGTCTAGTTGTGCACCTAATATTTTGTTTTAGCCCCTGACCCCAAGGGTCTTAGAAAATGGGTGTGGTCATTTTTACCTACATAACTCTATGTAATCTTGTGCTCGCAACTCCTCTGACACTATAAATGATGGAGACTTAATTCTTTTTGCAATATGATGGGTCTGTGGTCTAGTTGTGTACCTAATATGTTGTTTGAGCCCCTGACCCCCAGGGTCTTAGAAAATGGGTGTGGTCATTTTCACCTATTTAACTCTATGTTATCTTGTGCTCGCAACTCCTCTGACACTATAAATGACAGAGACTTAATTCTTTTTGCAATATGATGGTTCTGTGGGTTAGTTGTTATTCTGATATTTTATTTGAGCTCCTGACCCCCAGGGTCTTAGAAAATGGGTGTGGTCATTTTCACCTATTTAACTCTTTGAATCTTATTTTTTGTGTCATTGAGCTAGCAGCCCCTGGCCACTAGGATATTGAAAAATTGTCATGGCATTCTTTCTTGAAATATCTTATCTTGGATATTATGAATTCCATGAGAGATATTCTAGTTGCAGTTTAATGGATATGTTGTTTTGTTGTGCAATGCTCCTTATAATTTATTAAAGCGCCTGCTTCCTTATAATGGTCTTTGGTTTAAAAGAAAGGAGATCTTTTAAAACAAAACAACCAGGAGAGCTACAGTCTCGTCAGAGACTTCTGGTTTATATTATAGCCATCTGTGATGATTGTCCCTGATACAGTGTATTTTCATACAGATGTACATGTATTTTGTATATTTCAGGCTGCTATAGGAGGTCTGGCGTTAGACCTGACCATCAAGAACAACGCCAATCATTTGATGGATTACGGCAGACAGGTTCTGACTATCGCAGTGCTCTCCATCATTATTACTGCCCCCATTGGTGCTATCGCCATCGCTCTATCTGGGCCGCGGCTACTTAATAAAGTGGATAAGGAGGGGAAGGTTGTGATGCAGAACTCAACAGATCCCGAGAGGACGTCCATGTTAGATGACAGGCAGGAGGAAAAAACGGAGATGAATCAGCTGTGATAATCCAAAGAAATGTCATGTTCAGCTGTTGTCAAAATTAATGATGAAGAAATTGTTTATGTCTTAATCTTGCCAAAGAATTGATGTAAATCATTATAAGCTTATTTATTTTTAAGTATATATAAAAAGTATCTTTCATAATGTTAAATCATTCATTTATTTCACTGTTATACATGTATATCAGAGATACTCTTTATTTTTAGAATTTTGAATTTTATAAGTACTTGTATGCTTTTCATACATAATTATACTATCCAAAGAATATGTTATTTATTTTCTAGACCATTTTATACTCTTGACACAAAACTGATGTGACTTTAAAAATGTGTATCTTTTAAGCATAATATTTGCTGTATTTTAGTTATAAGAAGAATTTTATAAAATAGTTTATGCAGCGACTGCTAGTCTTTATTCTAGTCATTCATTTTGTCTCAGACTAGTTTGTCTTTGTATTGTAACGTAAATACATGTTGTTACATGTAAGGTAAATAGGTCTGATATTTTACTTTCATGCATAATGGAATGACACAAACCATCCATACATGAAGCTACAAATTTAATGCAGGATGCTAAGATACTAAGCATCAAATCCAAAGTTTCAATAGAATTATATTGTAATAGAAATTTTCTATGTCATCTGTACATGAAAAAAAGATTGTTATAATTTATGTCATAATAACCATATACACTGTTATAACTTGTTGGTTCTCAGGGATTTCTTTAATATTCCATTAGAAAAATATGAACTGAAATAAGTACATAAAAAATTTATTATCAAGACTTTAAAGTCACATTCCATTCAGGAAAGCGACAAGTCTATACAATATTACTGTAAAATTATATTTCTAAGATTCTATTTATTTTTTAATTAAAGAAAGAATGTGTTTTTAGTATTGTGTAAACTCTTCATACAATTGTCAGCAGAAAACACTTTCATATACAATGTACATACAAGTTATTGTACATTTATTGCAAATATTGCCATGAAGATTGGGTAATTAAATTTCTGTCATATTGGAAATATTTTTGTTTTTGCATGAAGGCATTAAATCTTGTATTTGACAATGTAAATGAATCTCTGTTTCAGTATTTTTAATATAGATGTATAGTATTACATGTATTCCATTCTCTTTAATTTGTCTTCATGTCACATTCCGTCATAGTTTCATGAAACTCATGAAAAGGGTAATTGAAATAAGAAGAAAATAAAATAATCGTGAAAAGCTGGAGGAAATTAGTTGGTTATTCTTAATACACTGTCTGTCCTATGTTGAATTGAAGATATATTTGACTTGCTTGAATCATAACAAGTGTTATCAAATAGAAAGCTAACCTGGCCAGGCAAAGCATCCTTTAACCTGGGCCCAGCACCATAAACTAAGAATTGACTCAAGTCAAATTCTCAAAATACCTTATACATTTTTGTAAAACAAATAGGTGAAGATTTGAAATATTGAATTCATACATTCTATTCTACTATTGCTCATATAATGGACCTTCATCACCGATATTATAATGAGACGAATGAATATTGAAATTTATACTCAAGTCAATTGTTAGTTTAAGGTGCTAAGCCCTGGTCATCGGAGGAGTTTAATTCTGCCTATATGATATGAGCTTGATATTATTTTTGCACTAAATACAATATTCTGCCTAGCCTAAAAATTTAATAATTTCCTCTAGATTGCTAGATTGAATTAACTTCACCTGGTCAGATCACATTGCTTCAACAATACTACTGTCTGCGCAGCTCACTTCAGAAATCGGAAAATTGAATTTTTCTCTTCTTTATCGGCAATTGTTGCGATTAAAATTTATATGGGAGGATAGATCTCAAACTCTCATAACTAACGGTGTATGATATATGTCTGTACGACCAATATTGTGCTCACAGTGAAAGAAAATAATTTTAGATGGGGAGATTTCTATGTTAATTTTAGCATGACGTCGTCAACGTTCTCCATAGACTCGGTGTTAAACATCGACGACATCGCGCTAAAATTAACATTGAAAACTCCCTATCTATTATTTTTTTCTTTCACTGTGAGCACAATATTGGTCGTACAGACATATATCATACACCGTTAGTTATGAGTGTTCGAGATCTATCCCCCAATATAAATTTTAATCGCAAAAATTTCCTACAAAGTAGAGAAAACTTCAATTTTCCAATTTCTGAAGTGAGCTGCGCGGACAGTAGTTCACAATATAACAATAATGGAACATACATTCAATTAACTAAGGGTACATGTATCTAAAGTAACAAGACTTTGATTGCCAAGCAATGTATGCCCCAAACCGGCACAAGTCTCAAGTCCTGCAACTCTACCTAGAATGCTTTAAACAAAACTGAACATAAACTTGATCTGTATTACGCCTCCAAATCTTATTCAAGCGCACTGTGACCCTGACCTTGGTTCATTCAAGTGCACTGTGACCTTGACCTTGGTTCAATGTCATGAGATACCCTTTGGTCCTTGTAAAGTCTATGAAATATTGAAATGAAATCATTTCAAGCAGAGAAAGTTTTTTGCAAAGAAAAGATTTTTCAACTCGCGAGTACTGTGACCTTGTTCTATGACCTTCCACCTCGAGTCCTTGGCAACAATTGTGTGAAGATCCATGCAGGCAGAAAAATTATGGTACAACCCACATATCCTGTGACTTTGGATCAAGGTCATGACACATGCTTGGTCCTGGGCAACAATTCTAAAATATTTAGATCCATGAAGGCAGTAAATATTATCACTGGTGTAAAGCAGATTATGTACCATCAGGTATCTACATCCCGTCATGGTGACAGGCGATGCCGATTCGGATTTGTACAATCAACGTAAAAATCATGTCTAGATCAAGAAATGGTAATAAGCATATGATCATAAAAATCGAGTTAGAACACTATTTTTCAATCGAATCAAAATGACGATGATGTAGGGCATTGTTTGATGTAGGTACCACAAATCATTGCTCAAACACTGGTACCTACTTCCATGTCATTTTCATAATCTCAACATACACTTATATTTAACAATCAGTTATGAAATTGCGTAACTTCCAGCATTTACCCATACGTAATCTTCACGTTGAGTGCACAAATCAAACATGAACGGTGTTATTTATTAATATTGAAGGGTGTAAACATACGAATCTACATCGTCTGTCGCCATGATAGGATGTAGGTACCCGGTGGTATGTGCATCTGCTTTACACCAGTGATTATGGTCTGGACAAGATTTTCAACCTACATCTACTGTGACCTTGACCTTTGATCTTGTATCGGGGTCATGACTCATTCTTGGGTCCTGGGCAGCAATTCTGCTAAATATTCAGATCCATGCAAGCAGTGAAAAGTTATGGTTTGCACAAGGTTTTTTAACCCACATGTCCTGTGACATTGACCTTGAATCAATGTCACGACACAGCCTTGGGTACTGGGCAATAAAGTGAAATACTATTCCGATCCATAAAGGCAGAGAAAAATTATGGTCCAGAAAAGATTTTTCGACCCACGTGTACCATGACCTTTGGTATTATTAAGATCCATAAAGGCAGTGAAAAGTTTCAGCCTGGACAAGCTTATTCAGACAAACTGGAAGCCTAAAGTACCCTCTGATTTCACTGGTAAGGGACTAAAATGAAATTAGATCAATTATAAGATCAATAACTCTCCCACTGTGATAAGATTAATGACTCTTGGATAAGATCAGTGACTCTTCCACTGTGGTCAGATTAATGACTCTTGGATAAGATCAATGACTCTCCCACTGTGGTCAGATTAATGACTCTTGGATAAGATCAGTGACTCTCCCACTGTGGACTGGGATATCTATGGAAACACTGGGAAAAGATATCCTTGTCTTACCCCTATGGATAAGATAACATTTTCATATGCCTTTTAACTTTAACATCAATTGTGACGTCATACATGAATGCTGTGTTAGCCAATCAAAATACGTAAAGAATATGTAAATTCTACTTTTGAGCGCTTTTAGACAGTGGGAGAAAAATAATCACCAGATGTGAACAGGGACATGAAGATCAAACCCTTGTGTCCAGGATTTGCTCTTGTCTACAACTCTGCAAACCCCGTCCTGGTACAATCAAATGACGGGTCAAGATATTTTCTTATCTTCATGCAATTGCATTGTAGTATAACATTATATCAAGAGAGATTAAACCAAAAACTTGGTACAGTGGACTACTAGTGACACAATCAAATAAATTTACCTCGTAAATAACTTGTAGGTATGATTTATAATTCTAACAAATGATGGTGAATTATTTATTCACAGCTCAACAAGACAAAATTAGAAATGCAAATTGTTAACAAAATGTAAATGTGCTGGATTGATATGTCATCAATAAACTTGAAAAAATATATATATTTCTCAATAAAATTTATAAAATGGATCCCAACAAAATACTATAGTAGTGTAAAAAAAAAATGCTTTCACATGTACCTCATTGCATGCAATATGATAATGTATAACTTCTGGCCCAGCCGAATATATAAAAGATTAGATGAGGAATACATGTGTCTTTGTACAGTTATTTTGAATGAATGACAATATATGTATAAAATGACCAAAAAATATAATACCAAAAAATATTTGTTTGCATCAGTGGATGGGTATATACAAATAAATCATGTAGTAATGTTTGAAGTAAAAAAAAAAAGCAATAATGTAAGCATTTGCAAAGGCATCAGGATTTCGTGTCCACAGAAATACTCAGATATTTGCAGAACCTTTGTCAACATGAAAGCAACAAAAATAACATACAAGACTGACAAACATGGTACATGTATATAAAGTGAAGTCTTGTCATGAGGATGCTATATACTTTAACCATCTATTGTTGAAAAAACTGACCATGTTTGCATCTCTCAAAAGCATATTGAACTCCTAGGTCAAGGTCATGATTTGTTAAGGTCACAATTCATAGTATTAGATGAAGGTTTTGGTCATAAAAAATAAGTAACCTATTTTCAAAGCCCTATCTGGAAAAGTTAACGAGATAATGCAAAATTGAGATTAAAGACACAAAGACAAGTAAAACCAAGGTGCTATGACTTTGTGATTGGCTAAAATGAAAATGCTGACATATATAGTTTTCCATCATTTAAAAAATTTTCTATCGTTACAATCTTAAGGAAAGCTTAATTATCTTATTCATTTCCATTTTCACATCTTAAAAACTTTATTTAACTTGGAATTTCACACTTCATTGATAATCATTATTTATATAATGGTGACACTTCAAATACTGAAAACAAAGTTCATATGTAGTAAAAAACATAATGCTGCAGGCGAAGTCAATCTTGAAATTCTCCTATTTGACATATTGATAACAAAAGGCCCAGGTAGGTCTAAAGCTCTCATTACAGTATATACATAGTGTAACTTTAGTCTTACACACTTTGCAAAATTTGTCAAACCTACCATACATTTTTGTACTACATGTATATGTTATGCTGAAATTTAGATATGTTCAATGCCAATTAATGGGAAAGAAGATGAAAAAGATTGTACTTCAACTTGGTCTGTAAAGTGAAAGGTATAAATGTATTCAAAAAGCATGAAGTTATGAAAAATTAAGTACAAAATTGAATGACAAATGCAAATACTGAGGTGCAAAGGTACCAAAACAAATGGACATGATATGACACCAAAATTCCCAACTACTAGTATATTGAGAGGAGACATTATTAGAATAATATCACATATGAATATTGGCATATAGATATCATCAAACACCCAAAGAGATCAATAAAATTAGTTCATTATAAATGTAACTTGTTTTCTCTCATACACGCATATCTGTTACAGAGAAGGCCCATGAGATACAGCTAAGTGAGCGACATCTGTATCACATATCATCGTTTATTATCACGTGACAGCTGTATCTCATATCACGTGACGCTATTGTTTCGATTGTTGACGCTATTGTGAAGTCGTGATTTCAGCCGGCAAAATAAACAAGCTAGCGGAGATCTGATGTGCCAATAAAACATCAATTTAAGATCGTTTTTGGACGTATTCTTACATTATATTTTGAAAAGCCTTTATTTGTAGTTTATTCTTATAGAATAAACCATTTTTGGGGTCGTTGAGTTCCAATATTGCAAAATTTTAGCAATTAGATCAACTTGATATTTTTCAAATTTCGTCTCTTTTCTCTCAATTTTGTTTTTGGCCCTTAGATATAAGTGAGCCTCAGGTTTTTACATGATTTTGATACCCCTCGGGTGGAACCGATGTATCTTTCATAGAATACCATGAGAGAGTTTAATAATATTCTTAAGATTTAATTTTAAAACCTCTGTCAGAAAACTAATAAATTAAGGTGTGTCATTGGTCAAGATTTTGGATCATTCTTGCGCATCTCCTGTTTCAGCACGCATTGAGCTTGAATTTTACAGATATTTCAATTTATTATCATTATTATGGCCAATGTATCATTTCTGACTCTATTTAAGACTTCAATTCATTACATACCGGTACCTAACAGCAGGTAAGTTTGAAAATTTGAACTAATTTGAATAAAGTACATGTATGCGGAAGAAAATGCTTTGCGGTAATTTTTTATATATAAAATTGAGCTGCAGGTACTTTTTTGAACTGATCAGATTTCTCCTATGTAAGTAATTACCCATGAATTTTGTCTTATGTATGGAATATTATTGATTTAAACTGTTTTATAAGGTAAAGCTGATGGATACCAAAAAATCATAAATTGTTTAAATTCCACCCAAAATAAGGCAAATTTTACCACTGACACTTTTTCAAGAAAACCAAAACATGGCACCATTTGTGAGAATTTGTTCTCTCTTATTTGAACATGGACATATACTTTTACCTCAATATTTTGACAATTCTTCCCTGGGAGTACATGTTAATGTGTGTTTGACAAAATCGGTGAAATTCGGTGTCTCTGATATTTTGACCTCAACTTGGATGATTTTCGTTATTTTCATGTAAAATCGAGAAATTTGAAATGATCTGTGAAGGTTGTATATGGTAAAATCAAATTCAAGTTTTATACAAACTTTTAAACCTGTTTTATTGTATATTAATAAATAAAACTAAAATAAAAATCAAATGAGGGCGTTTCAAAACTTTTTGTATTTTCTTTACAAATGTGCTATTTTTAGCAACAAGTTTCCGGCATTTCACCCGGTTTTTCAATTGAGCAAAAATCTTGATTTTCATCACGGACCTGTTAATTTTCCTTCATAAATTGATAAAATGATTAATTGACACCAATACTATAATTTCATATGGTTATCATAAAATCGTTGAAATTCCTTCATTCAGAAATGACATGCCTTAAACTTCATAATAAGCATGAATTTACGAAAAATGCTTGTATTCATTATAAATGTGTTTTACTGTATTCATTGCTATACATTTGTTACCTTTCTTGTTATGTCATCCCTTTGTTGATAACTATGAACAAAACAAGTATGAATTACCTTTTTGTAGTCGTATATGAATGATACCCCATTTCTTTTTTAAATAAGAATGTTACCTATACGTATTTGCTCCTTAAATAACACCAGAATTATAGACAATTCAGTACATGTATCATCTTTTCTCATTCTCAAATGTAACTATGTGGTGGGATGGGCTCTGTGGATTTGAATGGTCCTCTTCATGTATTGTATGTAGATCTCCGTTCCTTTTTGACGACACTCCGTTACAAGCAATCTTTGACATTTCACCGCTAGACAATGCTCGGAAATCTTCAGCGGTAGATAAACTCATAACCTTCTTCATTGTTTGACCTTGAGTTGATTTCCTCTTATTTTCTATGTATTTTGCATAGATGTACCAGATCCCTCCACCAAGATTCATGAAGATCCCTGAATATGTTGCCGTATTATGGCTAACTCCGCCAAATGTGAACATTCCAAATATGGTCTGTAACGTAGCCTTCATTCCCCCGACAACACCCGTAGTCAGAGCTGAAGTCCATGTAGTACACAGAAACAGAGAATAATTCATTACACAACCCATACTGATTGTCAACACAAATATCACATAAAACGAGAAACTTTTGCTTTTATCAAAATCAAGCACATGTGAAAGTTCCCCACTACCAATCAAGTATAACGTTAAGAAAGGTAAGGTATTGACACTGTTGAGCTGTAATGTTTCTACGGTACTTATGTCCTTCTCTGAGAATTTCTGGACCAGCAGTAGGTATAAAGACTGGAATATATTACTGAGCATTCCACAAGTGTAAGCTGTCCAGTTAAACTTTAAGTCTCCGTAACCTGTAAGATGTGAAACAATACTTTCAGATTATGTTTATTCAATCATAGCATACATTTTAATAAGAGCTGATCAAATATAGCAAAGATAACTTTTCCTTCTTAAAGGCTTACTTTAGAAATTGAAAAATAGTGATCTTGTCAGTTTTATCATTAAAATTGTAAATGAGACTGTATATCTGGTAATTTTGGCGCAATGGAATTTTGGCTTTATGTTGGCAAATGTGATAAAATTGAAACATTTTAAAGCGCAATTTTTTTCCATTCATAAGAGTTGGAATTTATTCAACTAGAGATCCCCCCCCCCCCCCCCCCCGTATAAAGTTTTGCCTGTTTTCTAATGACTTAATTGTATATTAATATATTCATCTTTTTGCTATGTCATTATTACAGGTATCAATGTTTACCTACCCAAGGTTCAAATGTCTACCCCTGAATCCAGCTATCTAATCAGTAATAAATACAATATGTACCGTAACTTACACTTTCGAAAACATAAAGATAGATTAAAATAGGTTCCCTGTATCGTTGAATGTTCCTTTATGCGGTCCTAAAACATTTATTTAAGATACAACCATGAATTTGGTTACTATTATTTTGGAAAATGTTTTAATAATCCACCAATTTTAAGAGTGCCTACATTTTTAATGCCCAATTTGGACCTTATTTGCAAAAATTTCACAATGCCAAAATTACCTGAAATACAGTATTCAACATCCTTCTTCTTTTATACATTTCATTTGATTCCTATCGATAAGTGTCAAATTTTCTTTTTTCCAATCAAAGCAACTTTGAAGAAAAATGTGCAATTTCCCAAATCTTAAGTACCCATATAAGAGCTGTTTATTTAGCTATCCATAATAAATATTCTAATCATTTAAACACGTGAAATTACAATTTATTTTTTATATTAACTCAAGAAGATAAATGTTCTTGACAAGAGTTATCTCTCTTTGTCCGCAAACTATCTATTAAGAAAAATGTCCTACCATTAAATATGTTTTAACAAGATTCTGAGTACATGTATTTGTTAAATGAACATTTAACAAGTGTTCACTGTCATATATTCTATACATTTATTTACAGCGCTATATTATCTATTTAACTTGGTATAAAGTATGAAATGAACAATAGAGCTATTATCATGGTGACTAAGAGATGCTACATTTATGTTGACATTACCTGCTATGATACATGTACATCCAGATACCAGTAATACTACAAACATGATTGTCTGAGAGGATGGTACTGGCTTCTTTAATACTATAATTATTACCTGCTATGATACATCCAGATACCAGTAATACTACAAACATGATTGTCTGAGAGGATGGTACTGGTTTATTTAATTCTATAATCATTACCTGCTATGATACATCCAGATACCAGTAGTACTACAGACATGATTGTTTGAGTCGATGGCACTGGTTTCTTTAATACTATAACAAGGAGAGCAAGGGTAAACAAGGGAGAGCAACGCTTTAGGACTCCATACATAGCTACGTTCATATGGCTCAATGCTGTAAGGCCCAAGATAGAGTTGACACCATAAAACAGGGCTGGTAAGGCAAATGACTTCCCTCGTTCAAGGGTGTATCGAGGCAATTCTATCAATCTCAACCAACTTAAAGCTTCTAATGCAGTTATTGTAAATAGCATCTGTGTCACCATAATGAACACTGGATAGTCAAATCCAAAAGTCGTCATCAACGATTTGTTGATAAATGCCATGGAAACAGAACATGTCCCGTAAAACACGGCAGCCGCAGTGCCTTTGACTTCATGACTTTGAAAGAGAGAAGACTCCATCCTTCTGATCAAGTTGAATATTTCATCCCCATAGCTCTTCATCTCTGAAAAAAAGCAAAATAATTTGAAATTGAAAACTATATATTCACACCTCAATTGATTTAATGAATGATTCAAATATTCTTATTTTTTTTTATGCTTGATGGAGGTACTGTATACCACGAAAAAAAAGACAGAAAACTACATCATTGTATTTCACGAATAATAAAATTTGTAATCAATTTTTTGAGTGATTGAAACTCAAACACAAAACAATAAACACAAAGCAGAATTCAAAAAAACAAAACAGAATCAATCGGCAAATGAACTAAACTAGGAAAAATGCAAAGAAAGTGGCTCCGAATATGAACATTCATACCTGTAGAGCTTGGTCTCTTTAAAATACAAACATGCAAATGTTGTTAGCGAATCATAGAAAATTACTGCTTATACTGCGTTAATTGAGTTAGCCAGGGTTGAAATTGTATCTTTTTTCCCCTATTTAAATGTGACATTATATTGAAAATTACAAATTACGTACTCTGTTACCTGTACACCTGTGGGAGAAACAACAATTTGTGATCTTGTCAGCTTTAGTCATGAAAATTGTAAATGATATTCAACATTTTTTTATACATATATAAATATCATCTGAATCCTATCAATAAGTATAAAATTTTCTTTTGTATCTTTTAGTTTGCAATTTCCAAATTAAGAGAAATGTTCCTGATAAGAGTTGTCTCTCTTTGTCTGCAAACTATTCATATTAAGAAAATAATACTGGGGTGTAAAAAATGTGTCCTATCATGAAATAATGAAATAATAAGAAATTGATATAAAAGTTTAGAAAACAACAGCAAACTACACTTAAATTTAATTGAAAACTTTAAGTTAAATTTATTGTACATATGTTAGTGTCTACTATATTTGATAAAAGAAAAATCCATACTGTAGACTCAGCCTCAGTGAATAACAAATATAAAGATAATAGTTTTCGGTCATTTTTCATGTTTTTTTTTCGAACCAAAATATTTCCATACATGAGCTTTTGCCTTTCCATTTTTGACGACGTCGTACGCCCCCTGATCCGCCATACTTCAAGCTAAAACTGATGGACAAAACGTTCACTTAATTATATATCTTTAGAGATTAATCTACAATTTGATCTAAATCATGTAAATGGGTCCTTTGGACCCAATGAAATTTCATCAATGGGTCCTGAGCCAAAACAATGGGTCCCAGCAGAATTTTATGCGGCCCAAGTACTATAAACTGTCTTTTTTCGTGGCGTCTTAAGTTCGCGAATACAAGTGATATGAATGACTTGTGACGTCTTATGTCCGCGAGATCGTTTTGTTACATAAAAAAACAAAAAAGAATTATTAGACGCGCATCGGATTTCTCATACAATACTACGGACATGATCAATCTTCTGTAAGGTTAAAAAGAGCGGACAAAATATAAACATGAGACATTAACAAGATATACAGCTAATACACTTCCAATTTCCCTACTTTGAAAGTTTCATGTAAACAATGAACTAAAGGGGACGCATTATACGAAAGTGAATAATGCGCATGGTGGGACGCAGTGATCTGGAATCAGTGGGTCCTGGGTGATTTTTATGCGCAGGACGCAGAGGTAGATTAATCCCTGAAGATTATCTTTCACAATAATATTTTAAGTAAAATGCAAAGATAGATAGATATAGAACTATTTATATTTTTTAAATCACATTAAGCTATATGTGGTCTCCTATCGTAAAAATTAAGGTAAATGCACTTGAGCTAATTAATTGATATGTGCTAGTTAACATGATACGGCCCAGGTTTATTTCAAATGTAGTCTGCATTTTGTATCCTGCGGTTTCCAGTAGTGAATTTAATATTTCAAGCGTTTTTATTATGTATTATGATATATCGTAAAATACCGGTAATTGATTTTTATATCGCGATATATTATAGCAGAGTTGTTGAAATATTTTCTAATGAACCGGTCATTCGGACCGGTACTAGTCCTAAATCAACCGGTCCGAAAGAATTTTAACTGGTCCGACTTTTTTTTTTAAATAAAAAGTTAATTTCTGCAGTATATACTGTATATTATGAAATACATTACACTATCAATTAAATATCCTGTGTCAAATTAGACAGTGACATGTTTAAATATTTTGCCGTCTGTCTGCCTGTGTAACTGTACTGTCCGTTTGTTACCATTCCGGACCTTTTCTTTATCCAAAAAAAAAAAAAAAAAATGAAAAAATATCTAAATTCTTTTATTCAATTTTCAATTTCTTTTATTAAACTTGCATGTTTTATATCTTACATGTATGTCAATTCATGAGGCCATCGCGTACATGTATATCTACATGCGTATTGAATTAACACCAAAATGAGAGGGAGACTTTTTAGGAAGTTACAGTTCTCGAGAAGAACAAGAATGAATGAATTGGTTTTTTTATTTCGGCACCCTTCAACAAATCGATAAATGTACCAATGTCACCGAAATTAAATGCAGGACTTACATGTTGCGCCGTGCGATCAACCCTTGCGTAAATGCGCAGTGTCTCTCTGGATTTTTTTATTTATTATAACAATATGCCAATAGTGTATAGTACTAATGGAGATTTTCATAAGAAATAAAAATATCTAGAAAGTAGCATTGATAGGGAAATCAATCCATTTTCCGTGAGAGAGGGAACCCACGGTTCAAGACTAAAATTTTATCGACGATCCACGAATTTTAGTTATGGCAACTATTCTTACGTATTTTGTCAGAAGAGTTTAATTGTTGTTTGGATTTATATTTGCGAATTTTCCTAAAATAACAGACAGGAACATCCCATCCCATCCCATCCCTTTGAAAAAAAATGAGCATGTGCATGGTCAGTTTAGTAATTGCATGTTTAACGAGTCGGATTTTCCGTTTTCAAACTTTAATAATTCAGAAAAGTTTGCACATTACTACAATTGGCAGCTCTCATTACTGCAAACATGCGTAATTTAAGTCTGTGTATTTTGATGTAACAATGTTAAACGTCTTCAATTCAAGACGACGTTCGGAAGATCTGTTGTCGAGAATCAATCGGACAATACTTGACATTTGGTCGATTTCTTTTTAAATACATCGAAGAAAAGAGATTTTTAATTAAATCTGACAACATCACATGTATGAGTAAATGACTTCCATGACAATGTCATGTTCAGAAATCATTAATATTTATCCTATAGTGATAAAGTCGTAAACTGTGATATTTAATCATGTTAAATGGACAATATGACTTCCTAAAATATTATGCAGTGGCTAGATATGAAAAAAAAAAGAAAACGTTTCCTCTTAATTTTTACCGGTCATTCGGACCGGTGAGCTGGCGTTACCAACCGGTCATTTCAAATTTTAACCGGTTTTGCCGGTCGGACCGGTTAATTTCAACATCTCTGTTATAGCCGAGGGACATATCGCAATATACCGGTCTTATTCTTGATGTCGGACTGGCCACATGACCAAAATTTTCGCCATGTTTACAGGGGGATTTTTCACTGTGCCCTATGAAAAATACATAATTTTGTTTGCTCCTTCTTCAAATCTCGTTTTATATTTGGGTTTGAGGATCTAAGAGCTAATACTTCAATGGTTCCTTCACTGAATTCTAGTAGATTTTTCCTTGATATACATGTAAACATTAGATTCCAGATATAAAGCAATTTCCATACACTATGCTCTATGATACACACCGAGTTTATCCCCCAACTATTTTCGGAACTTCTCTGTGCTTACATTTTGTATCTCTAATTGAACCTTTGTGTGACATCACGCCTACTGTACTGCTCACCAATTCCAGACTGGCAGAGCACCCTGTTTTCTCTAAAATATGATAATGACATCTTTCAAAAAGATATGAATGTTATAGCACTCCTTTATTCGTAACAGAAATTACCATTGTTTTGGCTGTGCGTCAGATAAGTTACAAATAGGACAGAAAATAAAAAGTCTGCAGGGATCTTCTATAGTAAAATCACTGAAAATGCGCTACGTCCGAGGCTTTGGCTTCACTGTTTACTATAATTGTTGACACAGAGAACAATATGGCGGCGGCTTGAAATTAACATGGGAATTTTCCGTAGACATTTTTATTTTTCATATTGCCGTTGAAAGGCAACTGATAGGGTAAGTTGAAGTTAATTTCCACTTCTGACTAAAGGAGGTAAATTCTCGGACACAATAATTCGTAGCAAAATTCTTCAGACGACAGAATAAATCGCCAAAACTGGGTGCTCTGGATTTAGTGAACAGGAAAGTAGTTTGGTACCTTTCTTCTGTCTGATTATGGCAAGCCTGTTTCTTGACGAGGTAATGTGCTCTGGAAATTTCATGTTTACAGTAAAATTGTGCTTTTTCAATAAAATGAGAGTAAAATGTGTTGTTGTTGTTTTTTTTCAAAATCTTGATTGAAAGGGGGGGGGGCTGGGCTGGGCTGGGCGACTCGCTAAAATCAACGAACGAAACGACCCATGGCAAAACTGCCCAGGCTGAAACTGCCCAACAGATTGTCCTTCTTACTTCTTTCACATTTCCATTACCTTTGAAAACTTTGTCGGTTTTGCGTGAAGAAACACGATCAACGCGACGTCGCCACGGAAGAAATCAATGTCACAAATATGCTTTACCGACATCATTTCTTTTGATGATCCAATGAAATCATTTATGTGATGAGGAACAATCAAAGACAGTTCGACCTCAAATCACATCCGTACGAAAAGGTTAGACTGTAAGTGGAAGCTTGTTTTCTCCAGACATTTTCAATGATTTTGGTCAAAATTTGTCAGTTTAAATCATAATTTTCACTTGACCATTTTCTTTTCTACCTAACATTTATTTGGCCCCATTTATTTCAATGACTGCCTTTGTGCGAAACAGCAATTTTGGGGTAGTAGGAATTACCGAAAAGACATCTATTTACCGAAAAGACACTTATAATTACCGAAAAGACTCATAAATGTACCGAAAAGACAATTAAATAGTGAAACTGGATGGTTTTTCTTGTTCTTTACAATATATTACAACATAAAATGCACAAATCACCTCATTAATATAGACTAATCGTACCAATGCTCGGACACTACCAATGCTCAGACACCTAGTGTATTTGGCTCTATAGGTTGACCGAGAGTCACGATAATTCTTCATAAAAAAATTGCTTGGATGTTTTAACGACATCAAATACAAGATTCAAACCTGATACATTTTTATCAACAAATTTCTTACTTTTTTCGCTTCTGCTTGAATTTTCACGTGTTCAGAAGGCAATGTCATCCATCTTCTATTCAAACAATGAATTCAAAGAACTGGATGAATTATGTGTGATTGTCTTTAAATATTCTATTAGACATTGAATCAGTGAAAATTACTTTTGTTTTTCATTTGCTTGATCACTATGTGCAAAGAGGCCAAGTGTCCGAGCATTGGTACGGATTTTGTCAAATACCAATCTTTTTGGTACTCCACTTGAAGAGTTTCCCAAAGTTTGAGCGCTGATCCCAATTTCAAAAAAGTTCATTAAAAAGGTTTCTTTACTGCTTGACAATATTTTAAAATCAAATTATTGGCATTTTCTCTAATGTATTTTATTAAAATTGAGAAAAACATATCAAAATGTCCGAGCATTGGTCCATTCACTCTATATATATATATATGTGAAATTCAAGAAAGAGGGAACGTTACGAAATCCAACGGATTAACAGTAGAAAACTATGAAAAACAAAGAAAAAAAATCAATAAAAAACTAAGGATTTTTTACAAAGACTTTTTTATTTCGCTTCATAACATTAAGTACCCTAGAGATTTTGCTGTGGATGGTGTTCATTTATATGAAGATGGACAAAGGAAACAATTTCACAGACTTAGACACGTGATTGCCGGTCTGCGATTTTGAGGTATGTCAAGACGGGATCGGGCTTTTTCTCTTACTGTAAATCTGAGGAAATTCTAGCTATGCGTAAACTCTGTAGACAATGTACTGATGAGGCGATTTGTGCATTTTATGTTGTAATATACCATAAATAACAAGAAAAATCATTCAGTTTCACTATTTAATTGTCTTTTCGGTACATTTATGTGTCTTTTCGGCAATTATCAGTGTCTTTTCGGTAAATAGATGTCTTTTCGGTAATTCCTACTACCGGCAATTTTGAGCTAAAGACTAGGGAGTTTCAGACAAAATCCAGTTCTGCCTCAGAGGTAGACTAAATAATCCAGTCTCAGTCTCTCCGCTGCCGCTAACAGAGACTGAACCCCACTATGGTTGTTACAGATCAAAGTCGGATGAAACTGTTGCCCAACGATTTTTGCAAATTACAGACCTTTAATATTGATTTTCTTGCAGGTGACACTTAAGTAAACATTAAACTAACTATCTATACCCACCTCGCGTTTTTTTCTCGCTTTGTTGTTGCATTTTTGCCAATTTTAACTCCCTACCAAACTAAATAGGCAAGGCAAAATTGACAAAAATGCAATGTTCAACGAAGCGAGAAAAAAACGCGAGGTGGGTTAAGAGATAGTTAGTTTAGTGGTTACTTAAATGTCACCTGCAAGAAAATAAATATTAACGGTCGATCTGTACATGGAAAATCGTTCGGCAACAGTTTCGTCCGACTTCGTTCTGTTACAACCATAGTGGGGTTCAGTCTCTGTTAGCGGCAGCGGAGAGACTGGATTAATTAGTCTAACTGAGAGGTTTCCGTCCTCGTCCGATTTGTATGTTTGCTATTTTAGTTGACTAGTAAGCACCCCCTTGAAATGATACACAATTTTATGTTTTGGACAAGTATTTGAAAAGGTCCTTCAAAAGATGAATCTTTTCGTTTGAGTAAACAAACTGATCGGTTGGCCAAGGCAGGACTAACCCCTCAACCACCATTTACATCAGTAATGACAGTATTAAACACAAGCTTGTTCTTCTTTAGTTCTAGGTTTGTTATTATTTTTTCGTGATGGATCCTGGTTCTCTGCTTTGTAGTCTTTTGGTATGAATCATACCACCCAGTGTTTTGTATTCTCTCAATCACAGGCACATGTAGAAAGAGCGTCAATATCCTGAACGTCGATGGTCATAAGAGAATACTGGTATCTTATAGAGAGACAAGGCTTCCGACGAATTTTCAGCCAGGAGTAGCATTTCTGCAATTTTTTGCATTTGAAGGGCAAAACGGGATATGACCATAAAGATTGATTAGTATACTTCATAAAAACATCAATAATTCACCCAAAAAAATCTCATAACATACCCTAATCTTCTACCTAAGTTGGACTGTTTTCTACTTTCTGTCTTGAACCTCCATTGCCAGATTAGCTTGTCTGAATCATCCAGGTGTTAAAATTACTCCGCTTACAGTAAGCAGAGTAAAGCCTCTGAATGAATCAGTATTTGTCCAATCTGGTAATGGAGATTCAAGACAGAAAGTAGAAAACAGTCCAATTTAGGTAGACGATTAGGCTATGTTATGAGATCTATTTGGGTGAATTATTGATGTTTCTAGGAAGTATACAAATAAATCTTTATTGTCATACCCCATTTTGCCCTTCAAACATGACAAATGCAAACATTTCAGATGCTACTTCTAGCTGAAAATTCGTCGGAAGCCTTAATTGTCTTTCTATACATATATTCCCTTATGACCTGTAAAGGGGTATCATACAAGATATTGATGCTCTTTCTACATGTGCCTGTGCTCTCAATATTGACAACATGTATGTCAGACTTTCATTCAATCATTGTGTTCATTACTGTATTTACCCCACCTGACAAGTTAGTTGGGCACTCCTGAATAGTGATTGTCTAATAATGGTCACATGAAGACGGTATATCTTTGCCAGGTGCCTAGACTTTTAAGCCCTTAATGACGCCACCATGCTATTTTTTGCTTGATGTCACAGCATAAACAACAATGACATCCAAAAGCTTCATGAATATTATCAAAATAGATCATCAATGGGGTAAATTTGTTACCTAGTCATCTAGTGACCTGGTACTGGATGATGCCTGGCGAGGCCACTAGGTTTTATACCAGACTTGGCTTCACCTAGTGACGTAGTATCATCCCATACCAGGTCACAAGATGACTAGGTAACTAATACTAATAGTATCTTGTTGCATGGTCTACGTTATAGACGGTAATTTACACCTTTCCAGACAGTGCAATATTTTTCATTGTGAAGCAATGATTGAATTAATGATTGAACTAATCATTGAATGATCAACAGTGCCGTTAACTGTCCTTAACTGATCTGACGTCCATTGTCTCCCGTTTTGAAAATACAACACACAAAAAAGGACTGGAATGTTCGCCTTAGCATCTCTAAAATGGCATTTCATAATAGGAATTTTAAAGAAAAAAAATACAGCGATTTACAGGTTGAACTATTTTTTTTTTTCAATGTTACGGGCGAATCTAGATTTTTTCCCCCATAACGTTGATTCAGCCTGTTAGGGAAAGGGGTTCAGCATATGATTTTGAAAGAAAATATATAGAAACGGGAAATCATGTTGCATTTTTCTTTACAAATTCCGGGGGGGGGGGGGGGGGGGGGGGTCCTGACTCCCAGCCTGCTCTAGACCCGCTCTTTGTTAAATGTTTCAATATGCATAGGATCAGCTACCAGACAAAACTCTAAGATTTCGATTGAATACTTTTGAAAAGAAACAAAGATATAGAAGTTATTTGTTGGAAAACATGTACAGGGGAACCCGTAACCGCATCTCCTAAAATCCGCTTCCAATGTTCTCTAATTACACTGTAGTTTGAAAAATTCAAATATCAGTTTCCCTTTATTTCATTAACTTTAATTCCCCTAATTTAACAACAAATACTGGACCGATTTTTTTTACCGTTGTTTTCTTTGAAATCTACATTTGAAATGCGTGAAATTCTAACTGTTTTTAACTGACCATGAGTAGTTTTATCCTACTCAGAATGACGACTTATAATTACTCAATCAACGGTGATAATTGTTTGATGGCATAACAATTGCCGTGCAACAAGCGGGTTATTCAACTGCTCCTCGGGCTACGCCCTCGGAGACAGTAGAATAACCCTTACTTACACTAACAAGTGTATAATTTTCATTTTAGGTATGAGGATGTCAGTGGATATTAAGTGGACAGTATTTGTACCATACAATATATTGGTAGAACCAAGTGGGTACTTACATGGAACCATCTCCTGCAAGAACAAGTGTGTCACTCTGACTTCCATGACGCCTTATTCATGTTATTCAGTCAGCTGTGATTCCCTTGTTGGTGAATGGCAAAACTTAGTCGTTAGAGAAAATATTATTTCACTTCCAATATGTAGGGATAATAGAGTTAGATTGGTAAGACAAAGGAATGGAGACTTGAAATGTTACATAATAGAAGAAGATACAAATGGTGAGAAGGTGGCATGTAACTGTGTTATATTTAACCCTGATGAAATGATGTCGACCTACTTCCTGCCAGACGATGGTGTTGGTGACAACAGTGCTATAGCCTGTGTGTATAAGGAGCTTAGACAACAGGAGGGAGACAAGCCATCATGGACATTATTTGTCACAGGCATCCTATGGTTGTTTCAGAGCATTGGTATACTTGTGGACAACAGGTAAAGTTTGTCTTAAATATTTTTTGTATTTGGTTTTTGAGGATTTAATTTTTTTATGAAAATGAAACATACCGGTACATTGTACATGTATACTATATATTATAATATTACAATGAATGTACATGTAGAATACATGTATATACATGTGTCATTATATTATAATATGAAATCATATTATATCGGAATATGAGTTGAATAAAGCACAGTGTGTTAAAGAATATACAGTGTACAATTTTTTTCAATTTACCGTACAATATACAACTGGATTCTAAGTAATAACGACAATACTGTACTTGACATGCGTACCGTAACATACAAGGCAAAGCAAACCTATAGATCCCCTACCATGTCTGACATTATACAGTTAAAGTATACCATTGAGGGAGTTAGCATGATTCTGGTTCCCCAAGACCAGACCTATTTCCCGAGGCGAAGCCGAGGGAAATAGGTCTGGTCGAGGGAAACCAGAATCGTGCTAACTCCCTCAATGGTATACTTTAACTGTTTTATTATACCGAAACAAACATTATACTGAAACAAACATATCTCTTAGGTATACAGAAACAAACATTATACTGAAACGAACATATCTCTTAGGTTCACAGGGTTCAAATGGAAATTCTAATGATTGTGCCTTGCCTTCTCGACTGAATGACTGAGTAACGGAAAATATTCATTTTTTAATGATAAGATAAACAGAAACATCATTTATCATACTCATACATGTTTAATTTTTGATTGTTTTATTTTATTGCGGATTAATTTATGTGCTAAGCGGATAGGAGGCGGATTACTCTGCTCGCGTATTGATAGCGTCATCCGATCAACCTTCACATCATCCGATCAACCTTCAACGGCGCTGATTGGCTGATACTGACACACCCCCAAAGAAGCTCCGCCCCATTTTGAGACTAACTCCCTAGGGAAATAGTCTTCTCAACTAACGCACCCCTTTGCAGGGAAATAGTCTTATCAGGCGATTTTCAGGGATTTAGTTAAATTTAATGAGTCTCTTTTTATATAGGAAAAAATCAGTAGAGGTATAATAATAATACCTATATTATTACATTGCAGATTCAGCTAAATGCATTTTAACTAATAAGCCAATATAATTTTTATGTGATTTTTGGAAATAAGGAAACCATGCAAGCTTAATGATTCGCTTACTCACATTGCATTCATGTATATTCTTGCATTCACTTTCTCTAGGTTTTTGTCCAGAACTGCAACTTTCCAAAAAGTCATCTGTGCACCTTCCATATCATCTTACTTTGTGTCCAAGAGGAGAGAGTTTTTAAAGATTGAAGAAAGAAGGACTGAAACAATGACACAGAGGCTGGGGTAAACATAGGACATACATTCCTGAAATTATGCTTTATTTGTGAAATGCTAAATTTTCTCTTATTTATTATTAATTCTTCATTAAAATTTTTCATTCAGGTTGATGAACATACTGGGACGTCAGATTGTGGACAGTATCCTTGGATTGACTGTGATGTATATTGTCATGCAAGAGGGATTCTCAGATCAGATTTCAAGTTCCATTCTGACTTGGGCAGATGTAAGCAACATATTACCTTTCATGCTTTTTAAAGGGAAAAAAGAAAAGAATCGGGATAAGAGGATCAGCAAACATGTTGATAAAGCTATGAATGTGTGTATGACATGCCTACACATTTTTGGCTGAATTGCAAAGCAATTCAGGACCCAGTTTCACAAAGATACTTGCAAACAATTTTGGGAATTTTCATAACTTTTGATCGCTTAGTTCTTCTTTAAAAATATTAATATCGATATTTTGTTTCTCAATTTAGATGAAGTACGTAGAAATGATATTAGTATACATGGTACAAATTAAATGGAAAATCTTTTGAATGTTTTATCAAATGAAGAAAGTTACGAAAATTCCTGATTTTTTTGGTAAGAACTTTTGTGAAACTGGGCACTGGTCTATAGGGCTGAGTATCGCGGGTCGAATGTGTATTGCGATATATTGCGATATTTGGAAAAATATTGTGATATATTGCAATATTTTTTAAGAAATAAAAAATGACAAGCCGGGCTCTATTGTCTCATAATGCCCGAGCGTCCTCAGCCAATCACATTTATTACCGAGCCGCGTCTATTCTAATGATGACCAAACTTAGATCTTTCGATTCTTGGTAAAAACCAGTTCCTGTCGGTTTATCTGCTTTCAGAAAATGGGTAGGCGTGGCTTATCGCTACAGGGCCTATATTGGAGAATAGAGCCCGGCTCGCGTCTGTTGTCTTAATAGGGAAAAAGAATCAAGCCATATTAGAATATACCGTAACATCAAGAGTCCTTATGGTTATATTTTTTCCTACCTCAATTTTCCTTTCAAAATTTTATTTTAAAATCTGAAAATGTCTTCATCATGATATAATTACGGATGCACACGTGCAGACAAATTTGACCAATCATACGTACATGCTTGAATATCCGGTTGAAAAAATAATATTCATCCAGTTATTTTAAGCTATCAATGTGATAACTGTGCTGAGACACAAAGTCACTAGGAAACTTAAAATGACACCATTATGTTGTACGTTTAAACAATCATTATAAACTAAATATATACATGTACTATGAACAAAATATAAGATTCAAGCTAACATGATAAAGTCTTTCTTACAAATTAGTATACCAATGTGCAGTGTGTTGCTGAACGTTTCTAAAGGTCGAAGAAACGTTATTAGCTCACCTCCACGAAGTTGAGTGAGCTTATGCTATACCCCCGCACATCCGCGCCTGCGTCCGCGTCCGGTTAAGAAGTTTGGGGTACCTCAGTATTTGGCAAAGTACTGATGCTACAGTAACCAAACTTGCACAAGTGATTCATCTTGGAATGCCGAGAGGAACCCATGCATCGGATGCTGCATCTGACCTACATTTTCTGCTTGATTGACTTGGTTAAGAAGTTTGGGGGTAGCTCAGAGTGGCTTGGTTAAGTGTTTGGGGTAGCTCAGTATCTGACAAAGTACAGATGCCACAGTAACCAAACTTGCACAAGTGATTCATCTTGGGATGCTGTGAGAAACTCATGCATCGGATGCACCATCTGACCTACTTTTTCCACTTGAATGATTTTGCCTTTAAAAGCCAATATTGAGCAAAGTATAAATGCTACATGTACCAAACTTACATATTGGATGTATCTTTGATCAAACTTTCATTAAAAATGACCTTGACCTACTTTTTCCGCTTGAGTGATTTTGCCTTTAAAAGCCAATATTGAGCAAAGTATATGTGCTACATGTACCAAACTTGCTTATTGGGATGTATCTTTGATCAAACTTTCATAAAATGACCTTGACCTACATTTTCCACTTGAGTGATTTTGCCTTTAAAAGCCAATATTGAGCAAAGTATAAGTGCTACATTTACCAAACTTGCTTATTGGATTTATCTTTGATCAAACTTTCATAAAATGACCTTGACCTAGTTTTTCCACTTGAGTTATTTTGCCTTTAAAAGCCAATATTGAGCAAAGTATAAGTGCTACATGTACCAAACTTGCATATTGGATGTATCTTTGATCAAACTTTCATAAAATGACCTTGACCTACATTTTCCACTTGAGTGATTTTGCCTTAAAAAGCCAATATTTGGCAAAGTATAAGTGCTACATTTACCAAACTTGCTTATTGGATTTATCTTTGATCAAACTTTCATAAAATGACCTTGACCTAGTTTTTCCACTTGAGTTATTTTGCCTTTAAAAGCCAATATTGAGCAAAGTATAAGTGCTACATGTACCAAACTTGCATATTGGATGTATCTTTGATCAAACTTTCATAAAATGACCTTGACCTACCTTTTCCGCTTGAGTGATTTTGCCTTAAAAAGCCAATATTTGGCAAAGTATAAGTGCTACATGTACCAAACTTGCATATTGGATGTATTTTTGATCAAACTTTCATAAAATGACCTTGACCTCCTTTTTCTGCTTGAATGATTTTGCCTTGAAAAGCCAATATACATGTACTTAGAAATATTTTTGAATTGAATTTTGCTGCCACAAGGTGAGCTTGTAATCTATGATTACCTATGTTTTAACCTATTTGTTGAAATCGATTTTGCTGTGTAGCATAGAATGGACACCTCGTCATGTTTAAAAGTGACTAGTCAGAAAATTGCAGAACTGATCGCTTTCGCCCATAAGTTTCAAAGAAACAACATAAAAATATGAATATAAATAATATCGTCAAAAACCGGTTTTTGAAAACAAATACCTGTGGTACGTATTGCGAAGCCTCGTATCGCGATATACCTGGTACCGCTAAAAACCGCTCAGCCCTACTGGTCTATAGATTGACAATGCCTGATACATTTTGTATGTATGATTCACTAGCTATTTAGTATGTTCTTTTGATAGTAAAGCACTTGTTACATATATCATTTTGCCTATTCAGTCTTTACATGTTGTCTGACTTAAACCATGCTGACCTAAAATAAATCTTGTCTTGTCTTATTCAGTATGTAGCAGAGGAGTTGAGTACATTGTTAAACTGGTTAATGGGAGCACCTGCTGGACTTAAGCTCAATAAACAACTGACAGAATTCCTAGGTCATTTCTTCCTTTATCACATCTACTTGTGGAAAGGTCAGTCCCCTTCATAATCTATTACTCTATCAATTCTTAATCTTCAATGATGTACTTTTTTTTTTACACTATTTCATGTTTTTTGAGATCAGATGAACAATAGAAGCCCTCTTGGGCCTCTTGTTCTTTTGGGTTATTCATTAGATGTAATTCAAACTAGTTTTAGATATTTCTTTCTGCAGGCTACCTGTCCATTATCCAGCCTATTTTGGGGTCAGTCATTTGGTATACATCTTTACTAGGAATCTTGGGAATTCGTGCACAGCTTTGTCTACTACAAGATATTGTTTCCATGATGACTTTACACATTTATTGTTTCTATGTCTATGCTGCAAGGTAAGTTCCTCAAACAGGACCCAAATTTTGATGAAAATAATGAAAGTAAAATCATATTTCTGAATCATGAGGAATCTGAAAAAGATAAATAATATATGGGTCATTTCAACATATGTGTGAATATGTAATTGTAATAGTGTAATTACTTCAACCATTGTGTGCCAGAACATGAAGTCATCTTGCACTTTTGTTAATTGGGCCAAATAGACACATTTAAGGGAGCAGTGACAAATGTTCTGGGAGCTAATGTCATTGACTGAGTGTCACCGTTGGTTCAATGGACAAAACTTTAACCAGGGGCAATATCTCATGAGCTATATTAAGGGGTAGAGTTTTGATACTTCAAATGTGGATTCCTCATGACCAGACCTTTCATTTGGGACTTGATCTTTGACCTAGTGACCTTGAAGTTTGACCTACTTCAAAAAAAACTTTAACCTGGGCGCTATCTCATGAACTACAAGAGGTAGGGCTATGATATTTCACTTGTATATTTCTCATGACCAGACCTTTCATTTGGGACCTTTGACCCAGTGAACTTGACCTGAGATTTCAATCTACTTCAATAAAAACCTGACCATGGCCATTTTTCACTATTTAATGAAATTGCAATTTTACTATCAAAAACCTGCACGGCAAGCAACAATGTCTTCTGACAAGTCTTATTTATTAAACTAGCTCTTGTTCATATTAATAATAAATGGAGACTTACACAGTCATGCCATGTTCCCCTGGATCGGGTGCAGGACATTTCGGTACAAGGACGTTTCAGTACAAAGAAAAAAGTCGTTTCGATACATGGTACAAAGATGTTTCGGTACATGTTTTAGGTCGTTTTGGTACATGTTTTTTTTTTTCTTTTTTATGTTTTTGTGTTTTGTTGTTGTTGTTTTTTTTCTTTGGGGGGGGGGGGGGCTCTTATGTCATACATGATGGTATGTCTAACGACAAATTGACATACCAATCATGTATGATTAATTAATCTGTTTTCTTAGCAATATTTGATTATGCCTATAATTGCCAGGTATCGGACAATGTGTTTGATCACCGATAAGTATTGAATTAATTAGCAAGAAAGAATTCGTTATTGTTTAACTCGAATTCCAAAATATTTTGGTGCTTATTATCTTATTATCACTCCATATCATAAAAAAACATGTACCAAAACGTCTTATTGATGTACCGAAACGTCTTTCTATTGTACTGAAACGTCCTTGTACCGAAACGTACAGCATTCCCTGGATCTGACTCCAGAACTAGGATTGGTACTACTTCTATGGTATACTTTATACAGATTGTACAAACTTCAAGTATACGTACTGTCAGCATTGTGGCGTTTATTCCGAGGAAAGAAGTGGAATGTGCTTCGTTTAAGAGTTGATTCGGCAGCTTATGATGTTGACCAGCTGTTCCTTGGTACCCTGTTATTCACTATACTCCTCTTTATGCTGCCGACGACTGCCTTATACTACATTGTCTTCACTGTGGTAAGCCTAGTACTTGTTAATAAAAAAAATGACGACAATGCAAAAACACAAATAAATGACAACAAAATTACAACAGAACAATTGAATAAGAACAAATACTCACAATTAATAACAAAAGTGATATAAAACACCAAATAAATGACAACAATCACTTCAAGAAATGTGATGGTACATTATGTAGTAAATGACAAAAAATAACATAAATACCCCAAATATGAAAATACAATCAGCCCAGTGAAGTATAATTAATGACACACCATATTGTCACAGCAATGAATATGAATAGACTTAAATAAGTTAACAAATACACTAAGGCATACTTTGAAAGGATATGCCAGCTTAAAGTGTAATTATGCAAGACCTTTAGTACTCAAAATTCACTAGTCACCACATACGTTAACTCAGTTTAATTGATAATCAATTATAGAATTGTGACTGATTAAGCTATTCAACCTCTGAAAAAAAGTACAGACATAAGATTATTTGTACTATATTAAATCATGTAATATTGATACATTGTAGTTGCGGTTCACGGTTTTGATATCCCAAAGTTCACTTTCCAAAATTGTGAATTTTCTCAATGCAGCGCCAGTCTACTCTTTGATTTTATGGATACTATCACACAGGACTGTAGCAGGTAAGTGATAAGGCAAGATGGAGGTCAGTCTGTATGTCAATTGTTACAAAATAAACCTCTGACAATGGGAATGTAACTTTTGAATGGTTTAGTAATAGGATTTTAATGTATGTATCCCTAGTCTTCTTCTTCGTATGGAAGTACACAGCTCTCATTTGCCGTTTAGCCTTTCAGTAGTACATGTATTCACAATTAGAATATGGCTGAAATTGCCTGAACGAAATGCAAGGAGCAATGAAAACTGCTGCCTGTATGGTGATCAGCAGTGTATGAGAGGTCTCTATGGAGTCACTGTAGGTTTTACCAGTCAGAGATTGTACTTGAGAGGAGCTCATTTTATTCTATATATTAATTTCAAGAAAAATTTTAAAACATTAAACAAATTTTGAAAGGTAAATGATGAGATTTCATATTTTCACAATTTATTCATATTTCATTTATTCTATGTGAAAGTGAGGGACTGTTACACATGTACAAAGTCCTTTATATTGGTGTCATTATTTATAATTTTGTGAATTCCACCTTAGTATTTGAATATCTGCATGAAAGCTGTACCTCATTTTTGCCATCTATGCGGGAAAAAAATCTTGTAGTACCCGAATTAGATTAAGGTGCATATGCAGGCAAATAAATACCTATTGAAATAACGGTTTTTACTCTCAGAAAGTCAGAATATTTTAAGTACATGTTATAGATGTGTAGGAAAATATGTACACATATTATGTAAACAAAGAATATTTCTCACTCTTTAGGAGATCTCCAGTTCAGCATTTTATCTCAGAAAGATACATCCAGTCAAGATGAATCAGTGTTTACATTGCAAGTAAGTTTTACAAGTATTTTTGATTTGATATTTGAATTTGCATTGTACATATGTACATTTTGATATATGTTGTGACATATGAAATATTATTGTAAACAGGTATGCCACATGCCTCTGTCAAAATTAGTACTGAAGAGCCAGAATCCATTCATGATAAAGCTCTCCACAGGACTGTCATGGAGAAATCTTATTGGTGCAGTTATGTCTGGTGACCTGATCTACCCTTGGGTTGACATGGATAGTCCCAAACAGAAAAGGCAGTGATTTGATATTGATAACATTGTCTGGTGACCTGATCAACCTTTGGGTTGACATGGATAGTCCCAAACAGAGAAGGCCGTGGTCCGATAAATTACAGCATCCTCTGATGACCTGATATGCCCTTGGGTTGACATGGATAGTTCCAAAGAGAAAAGACTAGCTGTGATTGGATATTGACTTGCAGAGTATCCAGTTACAAAGACAATATAAAGTTTTCTGGTTTTCTTTGTAATTTTGTTATAAAGTTCCTTACAGAGTATCCAGTTACATAGACAAAATAAAGTCTTCTGGTTTTCTTTGTAATTGCATTATCTGATGACTTGATCTACCCTTGAATTGAAATGGATAGTCCCAAACAGAAAAAGACAGTGAATGGATAAATGGCAACATTTTCTTGTGACTTGATGACTGTTCCTATGGATTGATGTTGACAGTCCTAAGGTAGAAAAGGAAGTCGTAGTGTAATACATATAGCAGTAATGTTTGATGATTTTTAATCTTCTGTTGACTCAAGAAAAGAAAGCAGTGATTATAATCATGAATAAGCAGCTTTATGATATCTTGTATTGTATTTCTAGCTCACCTCAGCAAACCTCACGATTATTTGAAAATAAAAACACTGTAAATAAAATTATGGTTTTTGCTCATTTCATTGTTTATCTTACATCTTGCAATGAAGTTCCAGGGATTCACCATTTCTATCTATTTATGTCAACTGCAAAGCCTAATGACATAAGCAAAACTTTGTCCTTGATTTAAAAAAAGGACACTCCAGTAAAACTTTGTGGTTGAAGTTAGAACCATAGAAATAAAATATCTCCAAAATCATATACATGATTTGTATATTTGACATACAAGCCTACTTTGATAAAAGCTAAAAAAATCCATGATGAAAATCTATTTGGTATGAAGAATTTGAAATTGGTTCACACAGGACTCTAAGGAGATTGCTCATTAAGATGTATGTATTCTCGATTATCCAGTAGACTCCGAGATTGAACTCTTTAGTACTATCAAGCAACAGGGAAGCGCAATAAATCCCTATGGTATCGTCCAAAACATTGTAGTGACAAGTCAGTCGCTCACAATATACATTGGTTGAGTAATTTTTCGGTTAGTCACCGTGCACTCAGTACGAAGTCATAGGTGACCATTGTCGTCAAAAGATAACATGATATCTAAATATGAAGTGGAATTAATACGGTTTCACTGGTCCCTTTCATCTCACGTTCAAATTGATAGATTGTGATAAGGTAATCAGTAAAATTTGGATTATTAATTGAGAGCACAATGGTACTAGAATTTCTCAATATCTGGTCCATGCTGTTAACTCATCTGCTTTTAAATGATGCTAATGAATTTGAAGACGTTTAACATTTATACCCCTTGGTGAGTGTCACTACTGGTGGACCAAGAGTCCCCGAGGGCACATGTAGCTAAGTTCGATCAATTTCGGTTGGTCGTTACTTCAGACGCATTCGAAAATTTCTGTTTACAAAATTTTCTCAAATTTCTGAAACCTGGTCGAAACGTGCATGTCTGGTCCATGCTGTTAATTCATCTGCTTTTTAATGATGCTTATTAATGAATTTGAAGACGTTTAACATTGAATTGATCTGTTGTAATAATGTATGTATACAAGTGCACCATATGGGCATTTCGAGACCAATAGAGTAAAATCCAAACGATGAATATATGATGAGCGAAACCCTTAACATGACGCAGAATGTATGCCAAAGAGAGCTAACAGTTTTTTCAGGGAGAGTAAGGCCCATTTAGAGTTTTAGAATGATTTATCAAATTTTGTGACGGAAAATTCACAACACATTATGTCACATACTGCAAGACAAATGCTGAAACTAGAGGAATGATATCCTTGGTGACTAACAGTCCACCAGTTTAGATGTGAAACGTCTTCAAATTTAAGAGCATCAAATTTAAGAAGATAAGCTACTCAGTCAGAGACATGTATGTGACCGACTCACATCGTCACTGAGGAAGTTCTACGGTCGATATGGGGAACTCGTCATACAGTATGATGTCTCACTCTCCAGAATGGTGGATGATATTCTGTCATAGACCATTTGAACCATGCAGCCAAAGACTGTACTCTACGTCTTCTGAAATGGAAGTAACCAGATGTGACAGTTCTACCGAATTGCAGCGGCGGGTGTTGCATGCAAGCATGAGATGCTTACTCATCCTGGGCACCTGGTCTCACTCCCATATCGGGAGTTCGCTTCTTTTCATATGGTGGAGATTTTTGTTTGTTTGCGTTGGTTCCTGTTTTATCCTGATTTTGCATGCCTTCGGTTTCTGATTTTCTGAATTATCGATTTTGTGCTGTATACGGGGATATGGTCATTATCCATTTTTGTCATTTAAGAAAAGAGTAATTTGCAGCATGGACCAGACATGCATGTTTCGGATACTTAGCCCTCGTCATTGATCCTGATCTAAACAATGAAATATGGCCAAAGAGTGTAAAAATTATTAAGTCCAAAACGTACCAAAAGACGAAGCAGGATGGGTGGGATATGATGCTACAGGACCCACGTTTTAGAAAATATACAGAAAGACGTAGCAAGATGGCTGGGATATGATGCTACAGGACCTAGGTTTCAGAAATTTGAGTGCGTTTGAAGAAACGACCAACCGAAATTGATCGAAATTGGCTTCATGTTGTGCCCTCGGGGACTCCTGGGCCACCAGCAATGACACTCACCAAGTGGTACAAATGTTAAACGATTTCAAATTCATTAGCATCATTTAAAAACAGATAAATTTACAGCATGGACCAGATATGCACGTTAACAACCTAGAAAAACACAGCAAATAGACCTCGGAATCGTCAGAAAACCAAAGTACAATACAGAAACTTGGTACAACTCAAAATTTCAGCCATTGCCATTGGCTCCCATTTATACCTTTCTGTATTGGACGCTCAACTATAGAATTGCAGAATCTTTCGCCGCAGAGGAATCATTGCATGCCAAAACTGATGATGCCAAAACTGACCTAATGAACGCTACATTGAGGGTTAACACTACATTCCATTGATGCATTGTGACGTTGACAGTGAGATTCCCGTCCGTGAGAACTTTTATGATGTAAGCATTGTTCGGTCAGTTGTTGCCTATACCGGTATTTTGTACCCTTGTCGACGCAAACAACAATAGTGATGCTAGAGTCCATACTTTCCTCTGTCCCATAAAGTGTGTTTCAGACTCAAGAGACTTTACAATGTTTTTCTTCAATCTCGGAAAAATGGAGCAGTCGATAATATTGCTGCATCCAGCAATTATCCATATTACACAATAAAAAAACATCCGTTTTTCCAGTTATCGAACCAGAATTGTCGAGGAACGCACATTTGCTGCGAATGATCGCGTCCACACGGTGTAGAGTTTGAGAAACTTCTTTATAACATTATACTCCCGTTATGCAGTTTCATAAAGCCATTTCATAAATATATGATATGATAACACGTTACATATCGCTCTGCTTGAATGCGATTGGTCAAGTTTGGAACCTAATCACATGAACCTTGACAAATGTGACCTTTCAAATATCGGTCAACTGTTAAATTCAGACCCGGAGTCAATATCAATGATTAAAATTGTTGTTGTTGAATTAATTCTTGCATTAAAATACTATTCAAAATTGAAATACTTTTCTCTTACGCACAGAATATCTATACGATGGGGAAACTACTTCTCATGGTGTAGCAGACGACCTCTAGATCACAGCGAGATTCGCCTCTGTAGTTCTCGGAAACGTTGATTTCACGTTAGAAATACACATTTTTGCCAAGAAATACACATTTTCGCCAAGGCTCGGGGATATAAAACTCACAACTCGTTTCATAATACATCGTATGAAATGAAAATTCATTTGAGATCCTATATATTTACATTACTAGTAGATTCCCCATGTTAAACGCCCATTAGGCAACTAGAATTATATTCCAATAACTTGGGTTGCTCACGTGCAAGATTTGCATGTAGGGAGAATTTACCAACGTTCAAATACATTTGACACTAAAACAGGCAAAATATGCGAAGTGCATGCAAATAAAAATGACCGATATTTAGAATAAATGTAAATATAAGTAATGGCTGTCTTACTTTTGGTGTTCATGGGTGTATAATTCTGGTTGGACACGTGCAAATTTTCCGAGAATCGCTTCGCGATTCACGGAATTTGCACGTGTCCAACCAGAATTATACACCCATGAACACCAAAAGTAAGACAGTCATTTCCTAAATATATCATAGGATCCTAAAGATATAACAACACAAAAGGAAAATTATCAACTCATTTACGAAATAACAAGCTTATGAAACTAGAGGGCGCTACTAAAATATATTTGGCTGTGTCTGAAAATCACTTCAGCATTTAAATAAGTACCACTGATGGGAGTTTACTATCCGAAACACGTGTCTGGTGCATTAAAAACAGGGTATGCTTACTCCTCCCGGGCACCTGGTCCCACCTCTAGCTTGCTAGGGGTCCGTCGATGCTCAATTTGGTGCTCTATTGTGAGTGCTGTTGAGATTATTGTCAGGATCCTCATTAACTCACTTGAAATTTTCTTCAAGATGGTAAAGAGTTGGAATACTTCCGTATTATTATGATGTGTTTTTTCTTCATTTATCTAATAACTGACTGAAGATTATGGAGGAGAATTCCAGCAAGACCACCATATAATCACGACTACATAACACGCGTCGGATGTAACGAACTTCAGACTAAACAACTTTAACAAGATCAGCAAAACGTCAGGCATACATCAAAAAGCCTTTTTACCGTAAGGTGTCACAAAAATAGGTAGTATAATCATATGTAAGGGGGATAGAGAGTCGAACTTATCAACATATCTTTTAATCTCCATTGAGAGAATCACTTACATTGTAGAATAGAGAAATTAAAGCCTCTGTGGATTGGGCATTAACTCTGAAGACGAAGCTTTGGTGATATTATACATGATCGAAATAACAATTTGAGATGACATGATTCACATCAAGACGATTAATGTTATTCAATAACATCATTTAATACCTGATAAATTTACAGCATGGACCAGACATGCACGTTTCGGGGACTAAACCCTCGTCAGTGATCCTAAGTCTAAACAATGTAATATTGCCAAAAAGTATGAAAATTATTATGTCCAAAACTGTACCAAAAGACGTAGCAGAATGATTGGGATATAATGCTAAAGGACCCACGTTTTAGAAATTTCAAGACATTTTATAACAGAAAATTTCAAATGCGTTGAAGAGAGAGACGATCAACCGAAGTTGATCGAACTTGACTACTTGTGCCATCGGGGACTTTTAGTCCACCAGCAGTGACGCCCACCAAGTACATTTTGTAGTTCAAATGTTAAACGTCTAAAAAATTCAATAGCATCATTTAAGACCTGATAAATTTACAGCATGGACCAGACATGCACGTTTCGGGTACTTAACCCTCGTCAGTGATCCTAAGTCTAAACAATGTAATATTGCCAAAAAGTATGAAAATTATTATGTCCAAAACTGTACAAAAAACATAGCAGAATGGGTGGGATATGCTGCTACAGGACCCACGTTTTAGAAATTTCAAGACATTTTATAACAGAAAATTTCAAATGCGTTGAAGAGACAGACGATTAACCGAAGTTGATCGAACTTGGCTACATGTTCCATCGAGGACTCTTGGTCCACCAGCAGTGACACTCACCAAGTAGTTCAAATGTTAAACGTCTTCAAATTCAATAGCGTCATTTAAGACCTGATGAAGGGTTAGGGCCACGAAGCCCCTTAATCGGCCCTATTTCTTAACATCAATAAGATATTTTTGTGATTTGATACTTTGTAAAGCTCTTTTCAAAATTATGTGCTGAGATTTTTTAATAATGCATTTATCAGTAGCTTTAAGCCCTTGAAACTGCTGCAAAAATTACATGTTTCTTTAAAATTAGCATTGGCCACATGCATCGAGAAACATGAAAAATCTAAAAATGAAAAATAATTATTATATCTTTTCGTCATAAAAGTTTTATGTTTCTCGACGCATGTGGCCACATCGAAAATTTCAACTAAAGAATCATTTTCCAGCATTTATTTTACCATGTTTTGTCAATTACGTCAAAATGACGTCACTTGATGACGTCATAATACTTCCTATGGTGTTTTTGTTGGTGATATGTTCCCTTCTTTAAAAGCGGGAAACATTCATTATATTTTATGTGATATATCAAGTATTTCTAATTAACTTTTATTTTAAGGGAAATCGCAGGGCCGTTTTAGGGGCTTTGTGGCTCTACCCCTTTACAGCATGGACCAGACATGCACGTTTCGGGTACTAAACCATCGTCAGCGATCCTAAGTCTAAACAATGTAATATTGCCAAAAAGTATGAAAATTATTATGTCCAAAACTGTACCAAAAGACGTAGCAGAATGTGTGGGATATAATGCTACAGGACCCAGGTTTTAGAAATTTCAAGACGGGACACAAATACTCTGAAAATCTCACGGGACACAAATACTCTTAAAATGAGTAAAAAATAAAATAAAAGCATCGAACATACAAAAACAGTCCGTACTCTGCTTGCTGAAGTGCGCTCATAACCAGGAACCCGATAAGTCCAGCCAACATTCAACATAGGAAGTGGGCCATTGCCTTATCTTGTCTACCAAATTTTTGACAGCCTCACGCTTTAACAGTGTAAAATATTGCTTTAAAATGCTATTATATAACTGTAAATGGAAAGGAGGGGATCCCCAACCAAACTCGGCTGCAGTACCTACAACAAAGCAACAAAACACCTGAGGAACCAGATGCAAAAACACAGAGTAGACAAGCACAGCAATAGAAGTAGAAGAGACCAACGACATAGAAACATTAAGCACAAACCAACGAGATCAGTGGGCAATCGGTGCCGACTTAGGACGACCAGTATCATGTTCTTGGGATGACTGAAAGAAATCAACTGATACACAACGTTGAATCTAGGAGATAAGGTTCGAATAAGCAAAGCAAGTGGAGCTTTCAAGAAAGGATACTAACGTTGTAGTGCGAAGAAATATCTAGTGTTCTAATAAATGGAGTATGTAAATTTCAGTCAACTGTACTACGATGATGAACCCTTGAAAGGAATAAATGTTATATCCTTAAGATATGTAAAAAAATATGTTGACAAAAAAAACCCCCATTATCCAAAAATCGAAATTAATCGACATTGAAAACCATAAAAATCCAAAGCCAAACAAAACAATCAAATGATTCTGCAAAGGAGTAGAATTAAGATGAGGCCAGGTGCCCAGGGAGAGTAAGCTGAAGCCCGGTCGATTGCCAGCAACACCCGTATCTTCAGCTGTGTCAAAACATATGGTCCCTACCTAAGTAATTTTCAACGCCGTGGGCAGTGAGATAATCAGTATTGAAAAGCATTATGTTCTATGATAGTGAGATTATCAATATTGAAAAACATTATGTTCTATGGGTAAAGTACCCGAAACGTGTATGTCTGGTCCATATGATCAACGTCTTCAAATTCATTAGCATCATTTTAGAACAGATAAATTTACAGCATGGGTTATTTAACCCTCGTCAGTGTTCCTCAATCTAAACAATGAAACATGGAAAGTATGTCCAGTACATACCGAAAGATGTAGCAAGATGGCTTGGATATGATGCTACAGGACCCAGGTTTCAGAGATTTGAGAAAATTTTGTAAACAAAAATTTTCGAAAAGACCAACTGACTTTGATCGAACTTGGCTACATGTGCCCTCGGGGACTCCTGGTCCACCAGCAGTGACACTCACCTGAAGTGGTACGAATGTTAAACGTCTTCAAATTCATTAGCACCATTTAAAAGCAGATGAATTAACAGCATGGACCAGACATACACGTTTCGGGTACATGTATTTAAAAAGTAAGTGCAGAAACATTGTGTTAGGCGAACGCTTTCTCGACATAGTATCTTTCACACTTTTTTTTGGCATATTACATTGTTTAGATTTGAGGATCACTGACGAGGGTTTAGTACCCGAAACGTGCATGTCTGGTCCATGCTGCCAATTTATTTGTTCTTAAATGATGCTATTCAATTTGAAGACGTTTAACATTTATACTACTTGTATTAAATGTCGAAAAAGCGTACCGAAAGACGTAGCAGGATGGGATATGATGCCACAGGACCCACGTTTTTGAAATTTCAAGAATTTTGATAACAGAAATTTTAGAATGCGTTGAAGAAACGATCAACCGAAATTGATCGAACTTGGCTACATGTGTCCTCGTTGACTACTGGTCCACCAGCAGTGACACTCACCAAGTAGTATAAATGTTAAACAGCATGGACCAGACATGCACGTTTCGGGCATAGCCGATTAATTAACTGTTAAATTCAGTGTTTTTGGATGGTTCTAATGTTAAACGACGTCAAATTCAATAGCATCATTTAAGAACATATCAGTTTGCAGCCTGGACCAGACATGCACGTTTCGGGTACTAAACCCTCGTCAGTGATCCTCAATTTAAACAATGTAATATGGCCAAAGATTGTGAAGGATATGTCCGAAAGACGTAGAAGGATAGGTGAGATATGATGCAACAGGACCCACGTTTAGGAATTTCAAGACATATTGATAACAGAAATTTTCGTATCCATTGAAGAAACGATCAACTTAAGTTTTAAGCTGGAATATCTTCCAACATTGAGGACAACGAGATGTTATAATGAATAATATTTTTATTGTATCGTGAAAAAAATGTAGTGACAAAGTCAGTCGCTTACTAATGTATCCTTAATTCAGTGGTTTTTCGGTTAGTCTCAGAACGAAGTCGTTGTAGTTTGAACTTGCTCTGGAATAGCGTATCAATTGCGATATGGACATTGTAATTTTGAAGTTGAATTCGTCACGTTTGTCATATATTGAAGTATTCAGGTAAATATGCAAATCAGCAAAATTTGTATTATCTAAAATTGATAGCACGCCATCGATATATCTGTATATGGAATTGCTAGGTGTTGCTTTAAAGAGCAAAGACTGAACAAACTCGGTAAGCTTCATATGAGTATAGAAAAATATCAGCAAGATGTGGAGCACCATTGGTTCCCATGGGAATAAATTCCCACTATTTTTGAGAGACCATTCATCCAAACATTACAATTATGTTATTGATCAGTATAAGTTCAACATTTTTATTATGTATATTTGTCTCTGTGTATTTATCATTGGTATCAGAATATTATCTCACAAAATAATTTTTTTTGTAATCCACAACAAAGTACCCGTAATTGCGATTGCCCGTATTGCTGGTGAAGTCATTTTAGCTCACTTCGACGAAGTTCCAAGCTATCTCACTCCCATATCGGAAGTTCGCTTCTTTTTATATGGTGGAGGTTTTTGTTTGTTTGCTTTGGTTCCTGTTTTATCCTGATTTTGTATGCCTTCGGTTTCTGATTTTCTGAATTATCGATTTTGTGCTGTAAACAGGGATATGGTCATTATCCATATTTGTCATTGCTACGTCTTTCGGTATATTTTGATTTTTATTGCTTGGACTGAGGATAACTGACGAGGGTTAAATATCCGAAACGTGCATGTCTGGTCCACGCTATTAATTAATCTGCTTTTAAATGATGCTAATGAATCTGAAGACGTTTAACATTTGTACCACTTGGTGAGTGTCACTACTGGTGAACCAGGAGTCCCCGAGGCCACATGTAGCCAAGTTCGATAAATTTCGGTTGGTCGTTTCTTATAACGCATTCGAAAATTTCTGTTTACAAAATTCTCACAAATTTCTTAAACCTGGGTCCTGTAGCATCATATATCCTAGCCATCTTGCTACGTCTTTCGGTGTATTTTGGTTATAAGTATCACATTTTGGCCATATTTTATTGTTTGGATTGAGGATCACTGACGAGGGTTAAATACCCAAAACGTGCATGTCTGGTCCATGCTGTAAATGTATCTGCTCTGAAATGATGCTAATGAATTTGAAGACGTTAAACATTTGTACCACTTGAGAGTGTCACTCCTGGTGGACCAAGAGTCCCCGAGGGCACATGTAGCCAAGTTCGATCAATTTCGGTTGGTCGTTTCTTCAAACCCATTTGAACATTTCTGTTTACAAAATTTTCTCAAATTTCTTAAACCTGGGTCTTGTAGCATCATATCCCAGCCATTTTGCAATGTCTTTCGGTATATTTAGGACATATTTTTCACAGACATTGGTCATATTACATTGTTTAGATTGAGGATCACTGACGAGGGTGTATTATCCGAAACGTCTGGTCCATGCTGTACATTTATCTGCTCTAAAATGATGCTAATGAATTTGAAGACGTTAAACACTTGACCTACTTTTTCCACTTGAATGATTTTGCCTTTTAAAGCCAATATACATGTACTTGGAAATATGTTTTAATTGAATATTTTGCTGCCACGAGGTGAGCTTCGTTATCTGTGAATACCTTGTTTGATAATCTGAAGGATTCTTTAATTCTCTTTATTTAGAATGTGGAATCGTACGTAGCGTTAAAAGTAGAAATCTAAAAATTTGATCGAAAATAAATTATTCAAATTTGCCGAATCTAGGTGTTCTTACAGTTCTCTTGAATTTTTTAATATCCACATTTTGTTATTACTGCTTCGGATCCAGAGTAAATTGTTTCACAGTACTTGTGAAGGCCGGATTCGATTTCTGAAGAAAGTTTTGACGACCCAGCTATAAAGCGTTGTAAGGTTATTTGTGTATTTTTGGAATACAATTCTAAGTCTAATTTGTTAGTGTCAATGCCAAAATGAGAGAGAACTAATTTGTGACGTTCAATTATATTTACTTCTATGAATATAGAAATATAAGTGGGAGCATAGGTGGAATTCCTCTATTTGAATATAAATACATTCCTTTTTGATCGAGACTGTCGAAATATAACTTAACTTCTTTAACGCATTAAATTTTACATGTAAATGTGTACATGTAGTTTCTTGCTGGTTTATCAGCTGGATCAATGGCATAATGTTCTAGGAGAATGTGAGTTCTCCGGTTACATCATGGTCTTGGAAAACATGGTCTTGAATCTGGTGCTAAGAGAGGGTGATATTTAATTGATATTGGATCCAACCAACATTCATTGACTTTATCCATTCTGAAAGAGGATCAAACGGTTCATCTCTTCCTTTTTCGACCATCATCTCGATATTCCTCGCATGGATTTATCAATATTTTGAAATTCTGGTGCCACGTAAATGACTGAGCTGCCTGTTTTTATCCTTTCTGCAAAAGTTCTTGTAAATTTTGATTACGTACAATATGAAGGTCGCCGTAACAACATGTCCACAGGGATGATATTGGAACTCAGTTAAGTATTGGAGGAAATCAATCTGAGTTACTTAGATCAATGTTAAACGTCTTCAAATTCTATAGCATCATTTAAGAACAGATAAATAAAGATATGCACGTTTCGGGTACATAACCCTCGTCAGTGATCCTCAATCTGGCAAAAGAGTGTGAAAATTATCATGTCTTAAAATATACACTACAAAAATAAGTTATAATTCCGTATCTTGGATGCAACAGTTTGCGTATAGCTCAATAGAAAATGAATGGGGGGGTCTTTGTATTTGAAATATGGAGAAATCTGGCTACGACTGATTTATGTTTCATATATGTAATAAGTGATACTCACGATTATTGTCGCTCCGAGGTTACTTGGATTTGTCCGCCATTTGCATCACAAGATCTAGCGCCGTAACTTCGCTTTGCGTCTTGTTCGATCCGTTGATATATCACATTACTCCCCCTCACAGAAAGACACGTCCTCGTGTCGGATAAAACAAAAGAATATTACTGCAACGGTTACACCAACAATATAACTGCAACGGTAACACCAACAATTTCAACTGCAACGGTAACTGGTAGCTATGTACAAAACTATTTACATTTCTTGAAACGGAACATTTTAGTCAAGTTCCGTTTCGTAATCTTCTAGATATTTTGGTGGGCGTCTAACTCTCTGGAGACGCCCGACTGCTCCCTCATCTGTTCCACTGCTGGAGCTATCTATATCTTGGAGAGCCTCGGCCTGATGCTCTCCTGTCGACAACTGCAAATCGTCGACAACTTCATCTGAAATCTGTTCACGACCAAGGTCTTGAAATGCTTCAGTGTTCCCTTGGCCAATGGATTCATCTTCAGAAAATAAATCCTCGTCATGGCAGCTTGATGACTGATGATTGTTTGCATCAATTTCCTGGGCAGCTTGAGTTCTCTGAGTATCTTGATCATCTTGGGCTACCGGGTTGACATAGGGCTTCATCCTGTTAATATGAACTACCTTCTTCTTCCTCCCCCCTACCAACTTTATTCTGTAGTTCAAGTCGCTGAGCTTTGCAAGAACAACATATGGTCCCTTCCAAGGGGAATGAAGTTTAGTGCTTTGTCCTTTCTTCACTCCTGGACAAAATAGTCGAACGTTGTCACCAGGTTGAAATTCGTGGAAGTTTACACCTCTGTCATAGTAGTCCTTTTGATGGAGATGAGCCGTGTTTATGTTTGTTCTAATAATTTCAAGAGCACGATGAAATTTTTCCCTCAATTTCTGCACATATGTAGCTGTATTCTGGACTTCCTCTGTAATCGGGCGAATCATGAGATCTACGGGTAAACGCAATTCCCTTCCAAACATTATGAAAGCAGGTGAAAACTTCGTCGAGCTATTGATACTAGTTCTGTACGATAGCATGAGTTGAGGAAGATATAGGTCCCAGTCATTTTGTCGCTCGTTACAGAACTTACTTAGCATGTCTAACAGGGTTCTATTAAATCTTTCAACTTGACCATCGCACTGGGGGTGATATGGCGAAGTTCTTGTCCGTTCTATGCCCATCATTTTGTATATCTCCGACAGCAACTTTGACTGGAAATCTGTCCCTTGGTCTGTGTGAATTGTCATCGGCATACCAAATCTGCACGCAAACTCCTGAACAAATACAAGCGCAATTGTCTCAGCCTTGTGATCCCTGAGGGCATAAGCCTCGGTCCATTTGGAAAAATAATCCGAAATGACAAGAACATATCTATTTTTCCTTTCAGTCAGAGGGAGCTGCAAAATGTCCATTGCGACCCTCTCCATTGGTGCACCTACTTCAATGGGCTTTAACGGTGCTTTAAGACTCTTGCTTGGATTCTTACGTGCAGCACATTTATCGCAGGCTTTACTGTATACCTCTACATCTTTCTTCATGTCTGGCCAATAAAATCTCGCCTTTAGTCTTTCCCATGTTTTATCAAACCCCAAATGTCCTGTACTAGGAAGATCATGGCATAATTTTATCACGTTCTGCTGAAGACTTCTGGGAACCACTGCCTGATACTTTACCCCTGAGACAGCTTCATCTGTTTGCTTGTACAAAGCACCTTTGTCTATAACAAGTTGGTTCCATTGAGACCATATCTCCTTCGTCACAGGAGATGCCCCCTCAACCAGTGAACTATCCGGTCTGCTAAGCCTTGTTCTTTTCCACAGTAAGATTGGAGCTATGTCTGGATCTTTTTCCTGCTCTATAAGAAGCCGGTCAACCTCCAGCTTCTGACCAACAGAGGATACAACATCACCACCTGTACTCCAGCCACATTGCTTACAGGGTATCCTCGATAAGGCGTCTGCATTCGAGTGCTTCCGACCTTCCCTGTGCTCAATAGAAAAATCGTACTCCGCTAGCTGTAACTGCCATCGCGCCATTTGACCTTCGGGCTCTCGAAAACTTTTTAACCATGTCAGGGCTTTATGATCTGTGCGGATTTTGAATCTACGCCCAAGCAAATAATGTCGAAATTGTTGTAGGAAGTAAATAATAGCCAACAGTTCCTGTCGGGTCACACAGTAGTTTTTCTCAGGTTTCGATAGTACTTTGCTACCGTAGCATATCACCCTTTCTTGCCCGTCCTGTATTTGTGACAGTACACCACCAATAGCTTGATCGCTGGCATCTGTGTCAAGAACAAAAGTGCCTTCAACATTTGGATATGATAGTACAGGCGCTGAAGTAAGAGCATGCTTTAGTTTGTTGAATGACACAGTACATTCTTCTGACCATTTGAAACTATTGTTGTTTGCTGATATCTTATGCAATGGGGCTGCTAAATTTGCAAAATTGCGGATAAAACGACGATAGTATGATGCCAATCCGAGAAACTGCCGGACTTCTTCTGCACTCGATGGGATAGGCCATTCTTTCACAGCTTTTGTTTTCTCCGGATCTGTTCGTATACCATCTGGAGAAACAATATGGCCTAAATATCGCAATTCATTCCGCAAGAACTGGCATTTCTGTGGTTTCATTTTCAGACCAGCCTTCCTCAATTTTTTGAAAACCTCTTGCAGTCTCCTGTTATGCTCCTGAAAAGACCGTCCAAACACAATAATGTCGTCCAAATAGATCATGCAAGATTCCCATTGCATTCCACCTAAAACTGCTTCCATCAACCGCTGGAAAGTACTTGGTGCTCCACAAAGTCCGAACGGCATTACATTAAATTCATAGAGCCCCATGTGAGTGGCGAACGCTGTTTTGTCGCGATCATTTTCATCGACCTCTACTTGCCAGTACCCACTTATGAGGTCGAGTGTGGAGAAGTACTTGGCTCCAGACAAGGTTTCTAATGCATCATCCATTCGTGGCAAAGGGTATGCATCTCTCTTTGTCACACTATTCAATTTTCTGTAATCGATACAGAACCGTGTTCCCCCACCTTTCTTCTTGACGAGGACAATAGGGGAAGCCCAAGGACTACACGACTCACGAATAATGCCATTACTCAGCATGTCCGCAATGTGGTTTTTGACCTCATCTTTCATTGCAACTGGAACCCGACGTGGTGCTTGACGTATAGGGAAAGCACTCCCTGTGTCAATTCGATGTTTAACTTTGTCAGCTCGACCAATATCATTGTTCCCTAAGGAGAAAACATCCTGGTATTCAGTTATCAGCTTGATTAACTGTTCTTTCTCGTTTCCTTCTACCACAGTGTCATCAAGGTTAATTTTTCTGAGTATTTCACTTGCTCTTGATGTATTTATAGAAGCTATACATGCAGGGGGGCTGCAACCTGCTTCCCCCACGCCACATAGCATTGGTGACTCGTTCTGTTCTAGGGTTCCAATGGTAGTATTTTTATAGATGGTGACACTTTCATCTGATAAATTCACCATGCGAACCGGCATTTTTCCGTCACGACTGTTCACCAACTCTCTTGCAATCAAAACCTCGTTTCGTTTCTTAGGTTCAAGTACACCATTTATCGAGCCACTAAAAATCCCCCTATTCTTTATCTTCGCTTTTCCCTCGACAATGATTTCATGTTTTGGTGGTATCACAGTAGTTTCTGCTAGAGCTACTCTACACACAACATCTTGAACTGTCCCTGTCCTCAATCTTACAGATTTTCCTCCTTTAAACAACTGAAGATTTCCCATGTCAAGCGTCATCTTGTTCTTTAACATGAAGTCAATTCCCAGCAGACAATGATGTGCTAAATCGTGAGCAACTATTACCTTATGCCTACAGATAATGTGTCCCACCACAATAAGCGGTTCAAAACATCCTTCAATATCAATTTTCTCACCATTTGCAGAAACTAAATTCTTCTCAAACTTTGCCAAAAATATGCTTTCCTTCCTTTTTTCTTGTATTTTCTTGAATAGATCATAATTTACAAGAGTGTAGACAGATCCTGTATCTATTAACATATCTGTGTCTACACCATCAATGGATCCAGAACAATTCAATGAAGTATTATTGCACGGGTCGTATGATGTTGATGCTGGAGTTTGACCCACAACTCCAGCTACTGACCGTTTCCCGGAAACTTGAGTAACGGACAGTTTGCTCTTATATGAGATGGATCCCCACATTTCCAACAAACACCAGATGGTTGGCCTTGATTTCTGGTTTGGCAATCCCTGCTTATGTGTCCAAGCTTTCCACAGTTATAACATTTAGGTCCATTTGCACCTTGCTGCTGACTCTTGTTTCTTGGCCTCCATCTTTCTTGTCCCCTACCTGAAGCTGCCTGACTGGTTTTCATCATTTGCATCATTTCTTTCATGACTGAGAGCAATTCGCTATCTGCATTAGCTGTCATATTCACTCCTACCTGAGATTGTGTGCCGCAACCTGCTGCACTCAATTCAGGTTGATGTGCCGTTAAATGAACACCCATAGCGGCTTCTCTACTACTTACTTCACTTTCAATTGCCTCCCACTCAATTGCCATTTTCATGGCATCATCCAATGTTTTGGGCATGTGATGTCGGATGTGCAGAACAAGTTTTTGATTTGGTAGTGCACGTATTAGTTGGTCTCTCGCTAATTCATCCCGCGTTTGCGCGTCTAGAGCCGGATACGCCTTACGGGCCAAGGATCTCACAGCATTTCCCAGTGTAGTGATACTCTCTCCTTGTTCTCTTTTTCTTGATAGTAACTGGGACTTGTACAATTCAGGGTTTTGTGATGATTCTAACCTCTTTGTCAAAATTTCTTGCAATCTCTGCCAATTGTTTCTTGTGTCTTCATCCAACTCTCGAAAACCTTTCAGGGCATGTCCTTTTAATCTTAGTCCCAAGAACTTACATTTCATTTCATCTGTCCATTTATTTATTTAACAAACAACTTTGAATGAGGAAAACCAGTCTCGCCATTCCTCTTCACCTGAACCAGTAAAATGGTCTGGTAAAATTACTGGTTTACTTACAGTCGCAGCCACTTCCGGACTATCAGCCATGTTAATATCTCTTTCACTTTAACCCAACCCACTTGAACATGTAGATTCTGTCCACTCTGTACTACTAGATTGATACACAATCCGTTCCAATTTATTTACACAGCAAGCTAAATATTTGGAGCTCTTCAGTTTGTTCGAACCGCGAAAATTTATACGACCGAGAATCTGCAATTAAAACAACCGAACCGATCGACAGAAGCTAAATCTTTTTGCATTGATTTTCACAACAACTTTATTCAAAATTGTCCTCAATTCCACCGCTGTCCACCACTGTAATAAGTGATACTCACGATTATTGTCGCTCCGAGGTTACTTGGATTTGTCCGCCATTTGCATCACAAGATCTAGCACCGAAACTCGCTTTGCGTCTTGTTCGATCCGTTGATTTATCACATATAGTTCTAACTGAGCTCGTAGATACTTATAAAGGTATCCCCATTTACATCCGGGTATCAAAGAACAGGTACTGATATGAGTCTTGATATTCTGATTGACAACATTTTGTGGTGTTTGGAGGAACCGTATTCCAGCAGATAGTCGGAATCCCCATGGGTAACAATTGCGTCCCATTGCTTGCGGACTTGTTTTTATATTCATACGAAGCTGTCTTCATCGATACCTTACTCTCGACTGGGCGAAGGGACCTCGCACCTCAGTCCAATTTTACCTTCAGATACATAGATGACGTGTTGTCCATCAATAATATCAATATCAATAATAAATTTTAGGACCATCTACATGAAATCCATCCTCATGAACTAGAGATCAAGGAAACAACAGAGAGAGAGACAGATCCGCTTCGTACTTGGATATACTTCTATCTTTCGACGCAAATGGCCATGTGAACACCTCACTGTATGACAAGTGTGATAATTTCAGCTTCCACATAAATAACTTCCCTTTTATGAGGAGCAACATTCCGTCTTCTCCTGCTTATGGCGTTCTTGTTTCTCAGCTGATACGATACGCCATATCGTCGGAACCCACGGTCGGTCACGCTAAACTCACGATGGGTACGCCAGGGCATGTTCCAAATATGAAGATTTCATCATTAGAGCCAGACGACTTGCAGATAAGCTACTTGTTCAGGGTTATGACAAATATGGATAATGACCATATCCCTGTATACAGCACAAAATCGATAATTCAGAAAATCAGAAACCGAAGGCATACAAAATCAGGATAAAACAGGAACCAAAGCAAACAAACAAAAACCTCCACCATATGAAAAGAAGCGAACTCCCGATATGGGAGTGAGACCAGGTGCCCAGGAAGAGTAAGCATCTCATGCTTGCATGCAACACCCGCCGCTTCAATTCGGTAGAACTGTCACATCCGGTAACTTCCATTTCGGAAGGCATAGGGTACAATCTTTGGTTGGATGGTTCAAATCGTCTATGACAGAATATCATCGACCATTCTGGAGAGTGGGACATCATAGTGTATGACGAGTTCCCCATATCGACCGAAGAACTTCCTCAGTGACGATGTTAGTCTGTCACAAACATATCCCTGACTGAGAAGCTTATCTGAAAGACGCCTAGCTCTCACAACAAAATCCGTATATTTCGTACTTGCTCTGGCACAGCGTATCAACTGAGACATGAACACGCCATAAGCAGGCGATGAAGGGATATCACACAACGGCTGAAATCATCATTGCGGAAGTTCTTCGGTTGCTACGGGGATATTATAAAAGCATATCAGATCCCCCTTTCCAGAATGATCAGTGACATTCTACATTGTGGCTAAATGGCTGTCGTCATAACCAAACCAGACATACTTACTTGATCTGTACATCAAAATGTACATCGAGACAATCACCGAATTTGACAGGTTTCCATAAAGCTGTTGCGACGGGTGTTGCATGAAATTAGGAGACACTGACTCTCCCCGGGCACCTGGTCTCACTGGGTTCGCAACCGTTTCGATGGGAATTTTCGCGATTTGGCCTTGCCTTCTCGACTTTGAGACTGAATAACTGTTGTACTTCTTTGATGTTTATCTTGATTTCAAACGATTAAATGCCTCCAGTTTTTCACAGCCGCAATTTTCATAGGGTCTGTTTGATAATTCCTTCCGCAAAATATCCCAGATAGTTCGCCTCTTCGCGGAAAACTGATACTTTAAGCTTTCATTTTCAAATTTGCATTATGAAGTCTGCCTTGACCAAATCCAAATATTCTAGGTGTGAATCAATGCACTATAACATCTAAATACAATACTGATATATGCCACTTTGCACAGTCCACATAGTCCTTTTTGCTATAACACGTTGAAATGTTGCTATAACACGTTGAATCAAAATTAAGACTATGCACTATAACATCTAAATACAATACTGATAAATGCCACTGGCGCATTGCACAGTCCGAATGGCATAACTGTGTACTCATGCAGTCCTCCTTGAAGTGTGGTAAATGCTGTTTTGTTTTCTCTTTATCCTGTTCATGCATAAGATTATGACGGTATGCCATGTTAAAATCCAACGACGAAAACCATTTAGTTCCAGCAAGGGAATCGAGGTCATCTGCAACCCTCGGAATCGTATAAGCATCCTTTATCGTGTTTGCATTGAATCTGCAGTAATCGACAAACAGTCTCCAGCTCTTGTATATCCACGGACTTTCTGATTTTTCAATAAGTCCCTGCTCTTCAAACTTTTCAATCTCTCTATCGATGATTTCTCGCTGGAAAATCGGAACCCTCCGCACTGGTTCCTTAAAGGGCGCGTCCTCTCTCAATTTAATAAAATGTTCCCCTACATTTGCATGCTCTGCTGGTTTATTGAGATCAGCAAACGCACTAAATCGTCGCACTAGGACATTTCTGAGTTTCCCCTGTTGCTCCTTCGTCAAATGTCCAAAGCCTTCTTTGAACATAGGTACGAGGAATTCTGGTGAACCACGATTACTATAATTTCTACTTCAAAAAAAAGAAGGGAGGAGATCTCCAACAAGACCCCGTTGCAGCATCAACAGTAACCCACCAAAACGCCCGATGCAAAAACACAAAAGACGAGTACAGCACGAGACGGAAAAGAGACACACGACATGTAAACATCAAACACAAAAGACTACACATAAACCGACGAGACCAATGGGTAACCGGTGCCTACTTTGGACGGCCATCTGTCATGCAAGTAGCAAATGGTGTGGTTATCCTGGATTACGTGCGCACAACCCTCTCACTTCTCCAATTACCCTGGGGTCTCGAAGAACGTGCAATTGTGGTGTAAAACAACCTCCTCACTGTAAGATGACATCACACAAACAAGACCGCGAAACGCAGAGGCCCCATAGACACAGATGAATATGTAAATGGATATAAAAAGAGGGCATGCGTAATACAGTCCGTGCTCTGTCGGTTGTAGCGAGCTCATGTATGTAATCACCCGAGGAGTCCGACTGACATTCAGAGAGGACAGGTGGTCGGGGCCCTGTCTTCTCTAAAGAGGTTTGGACAGGGCCCGTCATGGAGTCCCGTCGTCACAGTCAGTCAGAGTGCAAGTCTCAAGGATGCGCTTGTACAAGACTGTAGATTGGTCAAGTACCAAGCCTAGTGTCCGTCTGGTGACATTAGGATCATACCCACGGTATAAAAGGCGTTTGATGATTCTGACGCATTTTCGATGGTTATGCTGCCTACTTTTGATCCTTTTTATTTTGTTTATCATATCACCATAAAAGAAAGGTTGTGTAATACCCATAGTCATGTACTCTGTTGCATGTATAGATCCGAATTTTAAAAGAAGTTGACTGTAATTTTTGTAAAATTTCCAGAAAGTCTTAACTAGTTTATGAAAGCGGAAACCTTGACCTAAAAGTTTTTTTTTGGTAATTTGTAAATTTCTACTGTGAAAATCCAAAATATCAGTACATGCTCTAGCGTACCGGATGAGCTGTGATATGTAAATGCCGTATGACGGTAATCTTGGAACATCACCGTCAAGCCAAGGGAAATTTACTATGTTGAATCCAAAATCATCCCTTTTGTCGTATACACTTGTATGAATCTTTCCGTTTACAATTTTGATATTCAGGTCCAAAAAGGGTGTTTCTGTATTTGAAAGGTTTGCCTTGTTAAGGGTTAATTCTTGTGGATAAATATCATTCTTATATAATTCAAAAGCAGGATTGTCAATGGTTAGAATATCATCCAGATACCTAGAAGTATTATTGAAACATTTCAGCTCATCAAATTTTCTTTGCTTTTGAAGATTTTGGATAAATTCTTTTTCATAAGTGTATAAAAATAAATCTGCAACAAGAGGCACACAGTTAGTACCCATAGGAATTCCTACAACCTGCTTGTATAGATCCTCACCAAATCTAACATAGATATTGTCCAAGAGGAAGGACAAGGCATTACACTGGTCACTACATGTCCATGATTTGTATGATTTGTAGTCTGTCGAGGAAAAGAAACCCTTCGATTCAGATGTACAAATGTAAGTTTTTCGCTCTCGATCAAAACACCATTTAATGAGATTAGATAATCGATCATTAATTTTGTCATGGGAAAGTGTGGTGTACATATTAGAGAAGTCGTATGAAGAAATCGTATTGGCTTGGAAATTTCCAGATTTCATTTTTTCAATCACACCCCCTGAATTCTTAATAGACCAAAATAAATTTACATCGTTCCTGTTTAGAACCGTTTCACAATATCTAGTTATGTGTTCTTTAATAGCAGTAAGTGCTGACGTCAAGTACAACAGAACTGTCAACTGCACTTGCCACAAAAATCACCGATTCACACGGTAACAGGACGATCCGGCCACTATGAAATAGGAACCGGCCCCAGTTGATCCGGCAACTAGTCGATCCGGCCCCAAGTACCCAAGACCTCAATCGATCCGACCCCTGTGTATATTATCATTAAAATCGTATACCCCTATACGATCCGGCCCCCGTTTAATCAAATACCTAAGACGATCCGGCCCCTGTGTATATTATCATTAAAATCTAATACCCCCAGACGATCCGACGCCTCTGTTATCAGACACCTAAGACGACCCGGTCCCTGTGTATATTATCATTAAATCTTATACCCTCAGACGACCCTACCCCTGTGTATCTTATTTAAGTAAACAATATCCCCACATAATCCGGCCCCCGTTAAATCAAACACCTAAGACGGTCCGGCCCCTGTGTATATTATTATCAAATCTTTTATCCAAAATATCCGATCCCTGTGTATCGTATTTAAATAAACAATGTCCCCAGACAATCCGACCCCCGTTTAATCAATCGTCTAGGGCTCTATACATCTTACAAACAGGGACCGGATCATCTAGGGATAGTCATTAATACCTGCAAATGTACAGTACAGGTTAACGGTGGCGGATCGTCATGGTAATGTATATGTACCTGTACAGGGGCCTGATAGACTTGGGTTATATAACATATTCCATATATATATACAAGTATACAGGGTCCAAATATACTTGGGTTATAACATATTCCATATATATACAAGTATATATATGGAATATATATACTTAGTCTATCAGGCCCCTGTACAGGTACATATACATTACCAGACGATCCGGCCACCGTTAACCTGTACTGTACATTTGCAGGTAATAATGACTATCATCGGGAGTTCGCTTCTTTTCATATGGTGGAGGTTTTTGTTTGTTTGCTTTGGTTCCTGTTTTGTCCTGATTTTGTATGCCTTCGGTTTCTGATTTTCTGAATTATCGATTTTGTGCTGTATACAGGGATATGGTCATTATCCATATTTGTCATACAGGGTCCAGATCGACTTGGGGTATAACAAACTCCATATAATACAAGTATACAGGAGCCGGATCGACATGGGGTATAACAAATTCCATACATATAAAAGTATACAGGGGCCGGATCTACTTGGAGTATAACAAACCCCATATATATACAAGTATACAGGGTCCAGATCGACTTCGAGTACAACAAACTCCATATATATATATACAAGTATACAGGGGGCGGATCGACTTGGAGTATAACATACTCCATATGTTATACTCCATATGTATACAAATATACAGGGACCGGATCTACTTGGAGTATAAGTATAACTAATTCCATATATATACAAGTATACAGGGACCGGATCTACTTGGAGTATAACAAACTCCATATATATTTAAGTATACAGGGGCCGGATTGACTTGGAGTATAACAAACTCCATATATATTTAAGTATACAGGGGCCGGATCGACTTGGAGTATAACAAACTCCATATATATACAAGTATACAGGGTCCAGATCGACTTGGGGTATAACAAACTCCATATATATACAAGTATACAGTGGCCTGATCTACTTGGAGTATAACAAACTCCATATATATACAAGTATACAGGGGACGGATCGACTTGGAGTATAACAAACTCCATATATATACAAGTATACAGGGGCCGGATCGACTTGGGGTATAACAATGTTAAACGTCTTCAAATTAAATAGCATAATTTAAAAGCAGAGAAAATTGCAGCATGGACCAGACATGCACGTTTCGGGTACTTAACCCTCGTCAGTGATCCTCAATCTAAACAATGTAATATGACCAAAGAGTGTGAATTTTAGTCTGTCTAAAAATGTACCGAAAGACATTGTAAGATGGGTGGAATGATGCTACAGGACCCACGTTTTAGAAATTTCATGAAATTTTGATAACAGAAATTTTCGAATGCGCTGTAGAGACAGACGATCAACCGAAATTGATCGAACTTGGCTACATGTGCCCTAAGGGACTCCTGGTCCACCAGCAGTGACACTCACCAAGTGTAAATACCATATATATTCAAGTAGGAAGGGGATCTCCAACCAGACCTGGTTGCAGTACCAACAACAAAATACCAAAACACCCGAAGCGCAAACACAGAGAAGACGCGTACAACAAGAGACGAAAAAGAGACTTACAACAAAGAAACAATAAACACAAAAGACTACACATAAACCAACGAGACGAACGGGCAACCGGTGCCGACTTTGGACGGTCATCTGCTAAGCAGGTAACAAATGGTGTGGTCATCCTGGATTACGTGCGCACAACCCTCCCACTATTTCGATTTTCTAGAGGTCTCGAAGAACGTACAATTGTGGTGTAAAACAACCTCCTATCTGTCAGATGACCACACACAAACAAGACCGCAAAACGCAGAGGCCCAAGCAACACAGATGAATATGTAAATGGATATAAAAAGAGGGCGTTCGTAATACAATCCGTGCTCTGCCGACGCGAGCTCATGTATGCTATCACCCGAGGAGTCCGACTGACATTCAGAGAGGACAGGTGGTCAGGGCCCTGTCTTCTCTAAAGAGGTTTGGACAGGGCCCGTCATGGAGTCCCGTCATCACAGTCTGTCAGAGTGCATGTTCTAAGAATGCGCTGGTACAAGACTGTAGATTGGTCAAGTACCAAGTCTAGTGTCCGTCTGATGACATGAGCTAGGATCATATCGACAGTATAAAAGGCGTTTGATGATTCCGACGCATTTTCTATGGTAATGCTGTCGACCTTTGATCCTTCTAATTTTGTTTATCATATCACCATAAACTGCAGGTTGTGAAATACCCAAAGTAATGTACTCTGTTGCTTGTACAGATCCGAATTTTAAAAGAAGTTGACTGTAATTTTTGTAAAATTTCCAAAAAGTCTTAACTAGTTTATGAAAGCGGAAACCTTGACTCGCTTCGTTATTTGTAAGTTTCTACTGTGAAAATCTAAAATATTAGTACACGCTCTAGCGTACCGGATGAGCTGTTATATGTAAATGCCGTATGACGGTAGTCTAGGAACATCACCGTCAAGCCAGGGGAAATTTACTATGTTAAATCCAAAATCATCACTTTTGTCACATACACTCGTATGAATATTACCGTTTACAATTTTGATATTAAGATCCAAACATAGGTAATCACAGATTACAAAGCTCACCTCGTGACAGCAAAATTCAATTCAAACATATTTCTTAGTACATGTATATTGGCTTTTAAAGGCAAAACCACTCAAGCAGAAAAAGTAGGTCAAGGTCATTTTATGAAAGTTTGATCAAAGATACATCCAATATGCAAGTTTGGTACATGTAGCAGTTATACTTTGCTCAATATTGGCTTTATAGAGCAAAATCACTCAAGCGGAAAAAGTAGGTCAAGATCATTTTATGAAAGATTGATCAAAGATACATCCAATATGCAAGTTTGGTACATGTATCACTTATACTTTGCTCAATATTGGCTTTTAAAGGCAAAATCACTCAAGCGGAAAAGTAGGTCGAGGTCATTTTATGAAAGATTGATCAAAGATACATCCAATATGCAAGTTTGGTACATGTATCACTTATACTTTGCTCAATATTGGCTTTTAACGGCAAAATCACTCAAGCGGAAAAAGTAGGTCGAGGTCATTTTATGAAAGTTTGATCAAAGATACATCTAATATGCAAGTTTGGAACATCTAGCACTTATACTTTGCTCAATATTGGCTTTTAAAGACAAAATCACTCAAGCGGAAAAAGTAGGTCAAGGTCATTTTATGAAAGTTTGATCAAAGATACATCCAATATGCAAGTTTGGTACATGTAGCACTTATACTTTGCTCAATATTGGCTTTTAAAAGCCAAATCACTCAAGTGGAAAAAGTAGGTTAGATGCTGCATCCCATGCATGGGTCCATCTCGGCATCCAAAGATGAATCACTTGTGCCAGTTTGGTTACTGTAGCATTAGTACTTTGTCAGATACTGAGCTACTCCAAACTTCTTATCCAAATCACTCAAGCGTAAAATGTAGATCAGATGCTGCATCCGGTGCATGGGTTCACCTCAGCATCCAAAGATGAATCACTTATGCAAGTTTGGTTACTGTAGCATCAGTACTTTGTCAGATACTGAGCTACCCCAAACTTCTTAACCAAGTCACTCAAGCGGAAAATGTAGGTCAGATGCTGCATCCGATGCATGGGTTCACCTCAGCATCCAAAGATGAATCACTTGTGCAAGTTTGGTTACTGTAGCATCAGTACTTTGTCAGATACTGAGCTACCCCAAACTTCTTAACCAAGTCACTCAAGCGGAAAATGTAGGTCAGATGCTGCATCTGATGCATGGGTTCACCTCAGCATCCAAAGATGAATCACTTGTGCCAGTTTGGTTACTGTAGTATTTGCACTTTGTCAGATACTGAGCTACCCCAAACTTCTTAACCAAGTCACTCAAGCGGAAAATGTAGGTCAGATGCTGCATCTGATGCATGGGTTCACCTCAGCATCCAAAGATGAATCACTTGTGCCAGTTTGGTTACTGTAGCATCAGTACTTTGTCAGATACTGAGCTACCCCAAACTTCTTAACCAAGTCACTCAAGCAGAAAATGTAGGTCAGATGCTGCATACGATGCATGGGTTCACCTCAGCATCCAAAGATGAATCACTTGTGCCAGTTTGGTTACTGTAGCATTAGTACTTTGTCAGATACTGAGCTACCCCAAACTTCTTAACCAAGTCACTCAAGCGGAAAATGTAGGTCAGATGCTGCATCCGATGCATGGGTTCACCTCAGCATCCAAAGATGAATCACTTATGCAAGTTTGGTTACTGTAGCATTGGTACTTTGTCAGATACTGAGCTACCCCAAACTTCTTAACCAAGTCACTCAAGCGGAAAATGTAGGTCAGATGCTGCATACGATGCATGGGTTCACCTCAGCATCCAAAGATGAATCACTTGTGCCAGTTTGGTTACGGTAGCATTAGTACTTTGTCAGATACTGAGCTACCCCAAACTTCTTAACCAAGTCACTCAAGCGGAAAATGTAGGTCAGATGCTGCATCCGATGCATGGGTTCACCTCAGCATCCAAAGATGAATCACTTGTGCCAGTTTGGTTACTGTAGCATTAGTACTTTGTCAGATACTGAGCTACCCCAAACTTCTTAACCGGACGCGGACGCGGACACGGACGCGGACACGGACGCGGACACGGACGCGGACGCGGACGCGGACGAGGACGCGGACGCGTGGGGTTATAGCATAAGCTCACTCCACTTCGTCGAGGTGAGCTAAAAATCGTGTTTCTGTATTTGTTACGTTTGCTTTGTTAAGTGTTTATTCTTTTGGATAAATTTCATTCTTATATAACTCGAAAGCAGGATTGTCAATAGTCAGAATATCATCCAGATACCTAGATACAGGTATACAGGGGCCGGATCGACTTGGGGTATAACAAATTCCATATACATGTATAAACAAGTATACAGGTGCCGGATCGTCCGGGGTCCGGGGTTTATACATTGGCAGGGTCATTGGCCACGGTCAATCTAAAAATATACGAGGGCCGGATCCTCTGGGGTACCTGTGGCCGGATTAGTCAGTGGCCGCATCGACTGGGGTCAGGGAGCCGTGGCCAGATTAGCTTGTGGCCGGAACGTCTATGTTCACACTCTGCAACAATGGTATAATTTTCACGAATACGTCGTTGTCAGCAGAAATCAACGCACGCAGATAAACACGTTTCCGGTCACTGTTGAAACACATTGATATACACGCAAACACTAGTCCATTACTAGCCACGAATTATAGTTCCTTCGTTGAATTTTCCTTCCATAATAGCTTCATGATATGGAGGAATAACGTTTTATTCAGCACAAACTATTTCACAGCACTGAAAATCACCATCTGTTGTTGTTAGGATGCAAAAATTTGTATCGTAATTCCACTGAAATTTTAATTTGGTCATGAAATTTAGTCCAAGTACATGTAGCTGGTTTTAACACCACCAACATATACACGAAACAAAACATGGAATCCAGGAATTTCTGCATTTTAAATCAGCGCGCTCTAGCACAGGACGTTGATTTTGAAGAATTCTTTTATACACTTCTAAACGTATTGATCGAACCTTTATCTAATTTCCACTCCAACGAAACTCATTCTAACAGTCCTGTTAATTTCATTCCAGGTTCACCTTGGACACTGTTATCGAATTCGTTTTCATTAGATTTTGAAATACTAATTATCAGTTTCACAAAATATGTTTGGATTCCTATAGAAACTTTAGAATATCTGTCATTACTATCCGTATCTATTACATCCGGAAATTGTTTACAATGCTTCCTTTTGGGGCTTTTTATAAGTGTTCCGTTGAATTACATAGAAAGCACAAACGATCATTCCGTCTTACAGCAAACCGGAAGTCACCTTGGTAACAACAGTTATCTAGAAAAGACTGGAATCCTCTACGAAATCTCAGTTTCCATTATATTCACTTACTAGGGCTGATTGATATGTTGTGAGCCTCGTATTGATGAATTTGAATTTTATCATACATTTTGCATTATTTTTCTACAAATCCCTTTCAGTATCTATATACTTTTGCCACCGGTGTTTAAGGGTCTCAATACCACTTTTAAAGAACACCTTATCTTGACTGTTCAGAGAGCCATCCACAAGTAAGACGTCATCATCGGACTGAAAGTGGGTGCCAGAAATAGCTGCTTTCAGTTTTGGAAATAGATGAAAGTCTGATGGAGCAAGATCAAGTGAATAAGGCGGATACTCTATCAAATTTAAGCCACAATCACGCAAGGCAACCATGGCAGTGACAGACGTGTGAACAGGAGCATGGTCCCAATGGAACAACACACCTTTCACTAGTGAGCATTCCGCGGATCTTAAGTTTAATATTTTTTAATAATTGTGTCAGAAGTGAAAGAAGGGAGGGGATCTCCAACCAGACCCTGTTGCTGTACAAACAGCAAAACATCCGATGCGAAAACACAAAGATGAGCACAGCAAGAGACGAAAAAGAGACATACGACATAGAAACATCAAACACAAAAGACCCGAGGAGTCTGACTGACATTCAGAGTTGACAGGTGGTAATTGCTCTGTCTTTTCTAAAGAGGTTTGGTATGGATCCGTCATGGAGTCCCGTCGTCACAGTCAGTCAAAGTACAAGTCTTAAGAATGCGCTGGTACAAGACTGTGGATTGATCAAGTACCAAGCCTAGTGTCGGTCTGGTGATATTAGGATCATGTCCACGGTATAAAAGGTGTTTGATGATTCTGATGCGTTTTCGATGGTTATAGTCGATCCATTTAATGTAGCCATGTTTTCAAAATAACGAATGAATTCATGCCAAACATCACTTGGAACCGTCACCTTTGAAAATCCTCTTCATTTGTACATTGATATTTCTGCCTCTTACGATATCATCGGTTGAAATTCCATGATCCTGAACTGTCTTACTTGATCCTTGTCTCTTATTCTGATAATCACGACAAAGCCTACAGAGTTCACTAATCACACAAATGATTAAAGCTGATATCGCTAAAAGTTCTTTGGAATATCCTGAGAATATATATCCAAGAATAGGACGATATATACACTAGATCACTAAAGCACAAGAAATAAAAAAAAAACCCCACCAAAGTTTGATGAATATAAACACATTCCATCCAGATTCTGTCAATTAGCTTGGTTCCATTTGACCAGTCATATTAAACGCTTGTGAAACATCATAAACCTCGAATGTTATGCTCTGTTGAATTCCCTCAATAAATTACGTCTGACCCGGGTAGTCACTGCACTTTGAGGTGATCTGCATGATGGCGGGAGGATTCGGAATCGGCAAATGTTTATCCTACAGCCACAAGCTGGATACTTTGGAAAAAGGTTAATCATTTCCCTACTGTTGTTCAATGCAAACATGTTTGTCGATTTTACAAATAACTTATAACAGTTTGGACACTCCTTCCTTGAATTCATATTGATGATTCCTTCAGAACAAAACGTCCATTTTCTGAGAGTTCATAATACTTACGAAATCTGTTTGTTTCGGTATCAATAGTTTAATCCAATTTCACAAATAATAAAATCACAAATTTCATGAAAAAATCCTACCGCTGCCACTAGTTGTAACGTCGCCGAGCCGGTGTTGTAGCATAGATCATCCCCCCGCATAGGCCATCCCCCCGGATGAACTGGCCCAGTATAGGTCATCCCCCCGGATGAACTGACCCAGTATAGACCATCCCCCCGGATAAACCGGCCCAGTATAGAACATCCCCCACGGATAAAGCGGCCTAGCACAGACTATCCCCCACGGATGAAACGTCCCAGCATAACTTATCCCCTCTAAACACAGTACGCTTCATCCCCCCTCAAGGTGGAAATCCGGTTTGCTTTGAATATTAGAATATACCAAGTTGATTTTTTTGTGTGTTATCTTTTTTGTGTGTTTTTTTTCCTCTCGATTACACTCCTATGGTTTTTTTCTTTTTACATGAACGAAATATGAAAGTACCAGAATGCAAAGGAATCTGTTGATTTATTTCCAATAATTTGTGCAACATTTGATAATTCTTTAAAACGTCTTTTCTTTATAATTTAGCAAGTTTTATTTTTTATTTTTAAAAGTGGCTTAATATTCTTTGTGTATCTATGTATCAAACAAGTTAATAAAACAAAGGAGGGAATCTTCTTGGCAATTTCGATTATCTTTGGCAATACATGTACATGTATTGCCAAAAATGATTAAGAATGTCTACAAATCAGGGATTACCCACGAAGAAGGGTTTTTTTTCCAAAGAATATAATATATTAGTATTTCCGATTAAATTTATACTGAAAAATATTTTTCATAAAGTCTTACTTATTTCTATATTTATATGAGGCGCCGTTTTATTATTCATTCCTTATTTTTTTCTATTTTTTCACAAATAAATTTTTTGTTTATCAAAATCTGAATTTTGATATCCAAAAAAAAAAAAATGTGATATCAAAAAATTCATTTTCTTGTATCAAAAATTTCATTGTTTTATTTCAAAAATTTCATTTTTTGATTTTAAAAAATCCATTACTTGATATAAAAAATCATATTTAGGAGGGAGCATTATATAATGTTGTGAAAACTTTTGCCCAATCCTTTTTCTGCTATTTGAAATAAAAATAAAAAAAATCAAAGTTTTTGATATAAAATAATCGATTATTTGTGTTATCAAAAAATCAATGTATGTGCGCTGTTATACTATTTATTTCCTATTTTTGTTATGTCAAGAAATAGAATTGGTGATATCACAAATTCGATTTTTTTATATTACAAATTTAGTCATACTTTGTGATATCAAAAACTTAATTTTCTTAATATCACAAATTCGATAGTGAGCTTAGGAATATAAGCCACTTGAACTGCCTTCCCAGCAGGCTAGCTTTATCGGAAATGTGGTTCAGTGTGCTTGACTTCAGACCCCTTCTCCGGGCTCCCGGTCGCTTCACGTTACAATTTTAGTGGCAGCGAAGGGGCTTTGAGGTCCGCGACAGGCCATCTGGGTGAGCCAGTAGTGACTCGGTGGTCCTTGTGGCGAGGTTTCGGACCTTTGTGTCCGAAGGTACTTCTGCTCGGTCAGTACGGACTTGTGGACTGACGACCATGTTGGGGTTGAAAGGATACCGCCAGAAGAAGTAGCAGCTGAAACATGCTGTGACAGAGGGAAGCCGTAGATATCCCAAAAGAGAACATGAACTGCCTCTCCGACAGACTAGCTTTATCGGGAATGCGGTCAAGTGCACTGGACGGCGGGTGCGGCTAGCCAACAGGGGATGCTTACTCCTCCCGGGCACCTGGTCCCACCTCTAGCTTGCTAGGGGTCCGTAGATGATGCTTAATTTTGTGCTCTATTGTGAGTGCTGTTGAGATTATCGTCAGGATCTTCTCTAACTCATTTTTTGTCACACTTATGCCCTTTGCAGTGTGGAGCTCGATCGTAAAAAAGTTTCCCGTGAGGGGTTTGACAGTATGTTTTTTTAAAAAATATTTTCCCTGACATTGTCGCCTTAGCGCTTTCTATATAGACACAACTTCAGACAGTACATGCATTTTATTTTCATTTTCATGCGTGAACATCGACGGCGGGTGCGGCTAACCAAACAGGGGCACCTGGTCCTTCCTCTGGCTTGCTAGGGGTCCGTCAATGCTCAATTGAGTGCTGTTGAGATTATCATCAGGATCTTCTTTAACTCATTCAGACCCCTTCTTCGGGCTCCCCCCACGTTACGATTCCATCTACAGTTTTGTATCTTTTCAAGTATAACATACTAACCATGACGAGGTGTCTCCATGACAGGCACTGTTCATATCTCGTCAGTGAAGAACTCCTTTCATCCATGCAGCAGAGTACGTGGACTGTCTTTCGTCTGTCATATGATTTTTATATCTATTTACAGAGTTTAGCCTGTATGTCATCTCACTGTAAGAAAATTTGTTGTGCGTATTAGGAGACCTCTTTCGAGGTGAATCCCGATAAACGGGAGTGTTTTGTGTATGTTTTCCATCATCGCCGTCCAAAGTCGGCTGCACACTGGCCCTGTTCATTCATGTTCCTTTTTTTTGTTGTTTTTGTTAGTTAGTGTGAATACTGTTATCTTTTTTGTCCCATTGGCATAGGAAATTTGATGGTTAGATTGTATTGCTTACTTTCCATTATTTTGTGTCATCTTGTTTGTGTGTGTTTCGCACAACGTTGTCGTGTTGGAGGTTGTTTACTGTAAAGAATCTATGTCTGTCAATAAAATGGTTTGAGATATGAGAGAGATCAATATGAACGTAAATTATGGATATCGTGAAACTTGACCTATAAAGGATGTTCCTACAGCTGAACAAGTTTATCCGATTCTCATATAAATGTATATTAGTCATGGAAATCAAATGCATGCATTTCCCGTGGGTCTAACTTTGAATCCGCCATTTTTTACTTTCTCTAACAATTCCTTGAAAATGGTTGATATATTGCTCTTCAATCCCTAATGTATTTCAAAATGAGGCCAAATCTTTGGAAAGCGTGAAAAGGAAGGATTTTCGAAAGTTCGTAGTGTACCATGTGCTATTCTGTTTGAATGCCCGGGACGGTGGTATCGGAGTTTCCTTCGGTAAGCCGAGAAGCGACTGCACATTCTCGTTGTTTAATAAAACAGAAAGTCATGGGAAGCCAGTAAAACAACAGAACAGTAATTAATTGATTTAAGTATGCATGGAGGCTGACCGACATTAAATGTCTAACTCTGTGATATATGTAACAGTGAACATAAACCTGCTTAATTTTGTATTTTTAATATAAAATTATAAGGTATGTAATGGTATATGATATGCTAACCAAAGGAATACATCGTTTGCCTAGTTTTACGTATGTACAGTGTACATGTATCGGTACCTAGTACTTCAGTTGAAATATAATTGTAAATTCTCCTATACAAATCTAATTTTTATTCTAAAAACAAATTGGTATATACTGTACAGTAGCTCTGTCCTAACTGTCCGCGCAGCTCACTTCAGAAATCGAAAAATTGAAGTTTTGACTAGTTTGACGGCAAATTTTCCGTTATTTACGAGAGTTCAAGATATAACCCCCCCCCCCCCATATGAATTTTAATCAGAAAATATCACGACAAATGAGACAAAACTTTAATTTTCCTATTTACAATGAGAGCTGTGCGGACTGTAGATCTATGCTTCTTTGATGTAAATTTTAGGTTGCACTTCATATATTTAGAAACTAAATAATATAATTGAGTTGACCTATGCTTCTTTGATGTAAATTTTAGGTTGCACTTCATATATTTAAAAACTAATATTATAATTGATTTTTTTCTACGTAATTCCCTTCTTTTTAAGGGCCTCGATACCACTTTTAAAGATCTTGACTGTTCAGAAAGCCGTCCACTGCAAGTGAGATGTCATCATCGGACTGAAAGTGGGTGCCAGAAATAGCTGATTTCAGTTTCGGTAATAGATGAAAGTCTGATGGAGCAAGATCATGCGAACAAGGAGGATGCCATCGTGTTGACCCCCGCCCTATGATGGGAGGATGCTCAATCAAATTAAAGCCACAATCATGAATGGCAACCATTGAACTGAAAGACTTGTGAACAGGAGCATTGTCCTGATGGCACAACACACCTTTAGTGAGCTTTCCGCGGCGCTCAAGTTTCATACTTTCCGCAACTGTGTCAGAAGTGAAGCATAGTATGTGCATGCTATTCATTGCTTTTCCTTTTTGGAGATACAAATGTAATCTATCGGCAGAATACATTCTGCATCCCACAAAACAGAGGCCATAACCTTCCCAGCTGAAGGATCTTTGGCCGGGTGTCAGCCAGGGTGCTTCCACTGTTTCGACTGTTGTTTGGCCTCTGGGGTAAAATGATGGACCCATGTTTCATCCATACTGACAAATCTTAGAAGAAAATTGACAGGATCTCCATCAAAAAGGTTAAGATTAACACGCGATAAAGTGCGCCTGACCAGTGTGCTTCTGATCAACTGTCAGAAGTCTTGGTACCCAACGGGCCGAAAGCTTTTTCATTTCAAGATCTTCAGTCAGAATGGAATGTACTCTTTCTTGTGAAATGCCAACTGTATAAGCTGTATTGGCTATATATCTTTCTGTAACTAGTCTGTCAGTCATATATTTGTAACAATATGGATCTTATTGATCATTTCGGGAGTTGCAACAGTGACAGGCTTTCCAGGACGGGGGTCATCCTCAAGGCTCTGTCTACCGCGCTTAAGGTCAGGGTGGCGACTTTTATTGAAATGAGGTAGAATAAATGGATATGTCCACATGTAGAGGAACATCTCTTCGAACTATTCAGACCAAAAAATCAAAATCGTTTTTTTGGCTATATAAGTCCATTTTTGGTCCATTTTATCATTTTCGTCTTTTTAGAGAATACCACATCATAACTTTACGTACCTCTGCAATGTATGAAATTTCAAAAATTCATATATACTCTTTTTTGGGGGGATTCTTATAGCTTGTGTATGAATTGAAGCCTATTTTGAGAAATTCTGATGAAATAAATAGTTCTAAGGAGAGTATTATCTTAAAATTACGCTTTTGCTGGTTGCCATGGCAATAACCCATAATTTTTATCAATAGCTAGAAGGTCGACAGCTGCACAATTTTTTCTACGTATTGAGCTATGGTATTGCTTTATTCTAAAGCAGTCAAAACAATATGTACCCGAATTAGTTTCAGAGCAAAATGACTTTTTCTATAAATAGCACAATAATTTATGCAAAAAAATCAACTTTTGACCCAAAAACATAAGGTTTACCTCGGAGTTCGAATTTCTAATTATCTCACTTTTAAAGAGTATAATGAATAGTATATATTCTGATGTTTTTATCTTTAAAAGCAGAACTCATGCGAAAATGACAAATTTTTTCCTATTTTCGGCGAATTTTCATTGAAAAATATGCATTTTGCCCCCCCAAAATACCCATTCAGCTATGAGAATATCAAGGAGTATTATTTTTTTCCGAAATAATGTAACAAACTGAGCTTACAGCATCTATCGTACGTGTCGGTTTCAAATATTGCGTGATACGAAAATAGAGTTATCTCCCTGTAGTCGCAACCCTTACCTTAAATGCTGCCACTCAGCACCTTTCCCTAGTGTTGTTATCATATCATTATGGATATCCTTAGGTGTTAATATCAATTCTCTGTAAGGACCAAAATATTTTGGAAACAGCATGTCATGGATTTTCATGATTTTCTCTGTAAATGGTATGTATAATGCCCTGAATACAAAAATAACAATTTTTTGAAAATAAATATTCCGGTTGCCATGGAAACTATGTCTGTCTATTTATAGCACTAAAAAAATGGTCAAATAAGTCATCTTTGGTTATTATGTTGCCATGGAAACCATTGTCAGAGTTAATTGGTATTAACAATTTATAGTCTTTAAAACCTCTATTTTTAGAAAAAATGATAAATTTTTGACATTTCTTTCAATTAGCCGGATCCTTACAAATCAAAATCAGTCAAAAATTGCCATAAAATAAGGTCAAAATCAAGGCCTATTTTTGTCCAATTTTTACCATTTTTAAGCAAAAATAACACAAAATGTCAGGCTGATAACACCATCACTGTTGTCAGAACAAAATAGATTTCATGTGACAAATATAATCACTGGAAAAAATAAGTGGGACCTTGTTTTGTTTTCCTACATTTTGAGCTCAAAAATGGTTGCCATGGCAACTTTTCATTTGACACATGATGACTATATCTTTTCAAATTGATTTATAGCATGGTTTAAATAACTTATTTAAGCTTTATGTAGGGACAACAGATGAAATTACTCTTTATTTGAACACTTCCAAAATTTTTCAAGGTCATTGACTTTAAGTTCAAGGTCAATTCAAAATATAGGTTCCAATTTCAATAAAATTTGCATTTTTGTTGTTATTTATTGTTACTAAATTTAGGCTTGACTGCCATATTTTTGTATCAAAAATACTTCTTTCTAAAATTAGGACAGATAGATGGAAAAACATTACAATTTTTAGTTCAGAACATTTCTCCTAAAAAAACAAGCCCCAGACAAAAATCATGATTATCTCACATTCTTTTATATGTATGTATGAAATACTAGCTTAAAATCAAGGATGTCATTGATTTTGAGATTTTTTGCAACTTTGGTCAATAAATAGGGGATATATCCAAAATCACTATGTATGTGTTGGTTTTACTCAATACCGCATGATATATGAGTAACTGCCTCTCATATTTTTGAAAAATCGCAGAATTTTGCCAAATTTTGTGAATTGCATTTAATATGACCTTGACATTGGGTCCTGTGACCTTGAAAACTTTTAAGGTGATTTTTTTAATCAATAATGCTCTTTTATATGCACTGATAAAAAAATGCTTAAAAAAATATAACGGACAGCTGAAAATTTACCAGTAAATTACTCTATGTGTAATAGTACTGAACAGAATGTCACCATGGTAACCATTTTTTATACCCTTTTGAATAAAATTGTGAACAGGTCCCACTCAAATTTTAACATTTTCTTAAAGATCGAGGATTAAACTTTAAAGATAATTGGCAATAGAAATCAAGTTAGCCTGACATTTCTAATTATTTGCCCTTAAATTTAAGCAAAATCATGTTAAATAAGGAGCTTTTTCGGTCTTACAAAGGGCCTCTTCAAAACAGGTTTTTGCCTACATTTTGAGCATATTGACAAAGAAAATAGCGGGCAAAAACATACTTCTTGTTTAATATTTATACTATCAAAGATATAAAGAGAAAAATTAAGGAAATTTCAGTTGACTACAATAGCTGTTACCATGGAAACGAGCCTTGTGAAAATACCATGTTACAAGTATTCTACTGATGCGTAAAATTTCAAACATGGTTTCCATGGCAACGAAAACTTAATTTGTAAAATGAAAGTTTATTTTTGTCTCAGGACATCATATACACCTTCCACACCAAAAATCTCCAAAATTGGAGACATGCTGTTTCCACGTGCTATTGAAATTATTTTGGTCCTTACAGAGAACTGCTATTAAACCTTTTCATGCGCATATCGGATCACTGCCCTTTCACCGATTTTGTCCATTTTGCAAAAGCAACTTGTCTTGTGTACTTTAGAGTGTTACCTCGTCGATTTAAATTGACGAATTGAGGTCAGTCCTTGAGTGCATGGCCTTATATAGTCAGAGAATAGCAGGCGTATCTCCTTCAATACGAGGCTCACAACATATCAATCAGCCCTCGTATGTACGAATCGATATTGAAATCTAACCGTTAGAATGTTAAATATAATTGTTCATTTTGATTTCCTCTTTTTCGACCTCAAGCGTCACAGATGAGAAACTACTTGTTGAATTGCGCATATGGTGCACTAAAATTATTACAATTACTTAATATTAGAACATATGTTTGAAAAGTATGCATGTAATCTATTAAGGTCAAAGTATATATGGCAAGCTGAAAAAGCCAACGTGGACAAAAATAGGTATTTTCTAATATTACAAATTCATTTTCTAATAATTGTAATTCATTTTCTAACATTTAAAATTATTTTCTAATATTAAAATTCATTTTCAAATATTAGAAATTATCGACTTTTTCTAATATTAGAAATTCATTTTCCCAATATTAGAAATTCATTTTCTAATATTAAAAATTCATTTTCTAATATTTGAAAATCATTTTCAAATATTAGAAAATCATTTTCAAATATTAGAAAATCATTTATAAATATAAGAAAATCATTTTCAAATATAAGAAAATGAATTTCTAATATTAGAAAATATACTGAATTTCTTATATTAGAAAATGAATTTCTAATATTAGAAAATGATTTTCTAATATTAGAAAATGATTTTCTTATATTAGAAAATGATTTCCTAATATTAGAATATAATTTTTTCTATATAACATATTACCTTTGATTTTCTAATATAAGAAATTCCTTTTCTTATATTAGAAAATATACACTTTTTTCTAATATTAGAAATTCATTTTCTGATATTTGAAATTATTTTCTTATATTTGAAAATCATATTTCTAATGTTAAGAAAATCATTTTCAAATATAAGAAAATCAGTTTTAAATATTAGAAAAATGAATTTCTAATATTAGAAAATGAATTTCTAATATTAGAAAATGAATTTCTAATATTAGAAAATGAATTTCTAATATTAGAAAATGAATTTCTAATATAAGAAAATGAATTTCTAATATTAGAAAATATACTGAATTTCTAATATTAGAAAATGAATTTCTAATATAAAAAAATGAATTTCTAATATTAAAAATTGATTTTCTTACATTATAAATTACCTTTGATTTTCTAACATTAGAAATTCATTATCTGATATTAGAAATTCATTTTCTAATATTTGAAATTCAATTTCTAATATTTGAAAATAGAAGGAATTTCAATATTAGAAAATGAATTTCTAATGTAAGAAAATTAATATTAGAAAATGAATGTCTAATACAATTAGAAAATGAATTTCTAATATTAGAAACACCCATTTATGTCCACATTGGCTTGACATAGCAAGCCAATGTGGACAAAAATAGGTATTATAATATATGCTTGCCATAGCAAGCCAATGCGGACAATATAGGTATTTTCTAATATTAGAAATTCATTTTCTAATATAAGAAAATATCAACTTTTTTCTAATATTAAAAATGAATTTCTAATATTAGAAAATGAATTTCTAATATTCGGAAATGGATTTCTAATATTAGATAGTATACTGAATTTCTAATATAAGGAAATTATTTTCTTAATCAAAATAAAAAAAAATTCGTTGTTTTCCCTTTTTAAAAATAGTTGGTAATTTTTGATATAAAAAAATCAATTTCAAATATTAGAAAATGAATTCCTTACATTAGAAAATGAATTTCTTATATTCTAAATTACCAATGAATTCCTAATATTAGAAATTCATTTTCTGATGTGAGAAATTGATTTTCTAACATTCGAAATTCATTTTCTAAGATAAGAAAATGAGTTTGTAATATTCGAAAAACATTTTCTAATATTCGATATTCATTTTCTAACATAAGAAAATAGTAGGAATTTCTAATATTTGAACATGAATTTTAAATATTAGAAAATGAATCTCTTATATATTAGAAAATGAATTTCTCACATTAGAAAATAAATGTCTAATATTAGAAAAAAACTATTTTCGCCTACTTTGGCTTGCCACAAATCTAAGGAAGTGAAACAGTTTGGTATTTCTCTTACTTTAAAAAATCATGGTCTAACTAAAATTTTCAGACTTGTAAACGTCTATATCAAGGTCATAAAATCAGTTGAAGGTATCATGATATAGATCTAGAGAAATGCTCCGTAATACCATGTTATCATGAGAAATATCAAAGCTATATCACTTTTTTTCCACCATACCTTCGATCAACACCTAGGTCAAGGTCATGACATGAAAATTCAAGTTTGACATAGGTCATTAAAACTACATTCTATGATTACAAGGAAATCATGTATCTTATATATATTCGAGTCCAGCACGTCAGAAATTTTGAGGTGCCGACACAAACGTGGAATTAGCCTACAACACATTTTATCCTAGCTCGATCGATAGAGGGCATATAATGAGCAACATATGTTTATACATGTATTTGTACGTATTGTATATATATAACGTGTCGTATTAATATTCATATTTACACTATTTTTTATTTGTAGAATATATGAAATATGTTCTCATAGATTAAAAGAAAAACTTAATGTAAGAATAAGTAAAATATATAGCAATTCAAATAAGATACCATCGATTTATGTCGCGTCAGCTAGAGTAAACACACAAGTCACGAGGGATGTTCTCAAAACACGATAAAGATGTGTCAAGAAAATAAATTTCGAAATTTTCAATCGTTCAATTTGCAAAATATTGAGGAAAATGCAGACTGGAAAAACATAAATGTTGCTGAATCTAAGATTATATACATCTTCATGCGAAAATTGACTATCCTTCACAGACACATCTCAATACAAAGGTGACTTTGAAATCGCCATGAATGGAAATGCTTTGCGAACGCAGTACTTATATTGTCATGTAGACAAACAAAATTTTCATATTGGTGCACATTTCAACCTAAATATGTTTCTATAATATCAAATGAAACTCGGAGTATATATAGTACTAGAAAGTTTTTGATATTTCCCCCCGTAAATCGCTCTTGTGTGTGCACACGTTCGCGCTTCACGATAAAGGAATACGTACATGTACGAATCAATAATGAAATCTAATCGTTAGGATATTTTCAATGAATATAACATACTCTTAAAATTATTTAATATTGAAAATATGATGTCACGTTATCGAACCGATTAGTGCGTACATGTATAGCATAAGTATACATCCACTTACATGTACAAAATAAAGGTTTAAAAAATATGATGGGTATGCATGAACTAACATAATTTTGATCAGTAATCATTGAAAACATACATGTTAGTGTGATACCGGTGATCAAATAAACAATGCCTCGATGGCAAACTCGCCCATGACTTGCCTTTTACACCAGTGTGTATACATGCATGCATGCGTTTGCAACATATTATAATGAAGAATATTGAAATTAATTAGAGCATGTACTGTAATTACGCACGGTAAAGGGATAGACTCGTGGTACGTCGAGATTATAACGTTCCATACTCGAGTCGGAATATCAAATCGTAACGTAACGTTCGACTAGGTCATCAGCACCATTTTATTGGTCCCAACGAGTCCTTTGTTGTTGTGCGATACTCGTGAGCATGCGCAGTGAGGTACTTCTACAGCACATACAAGAGCCACTTGTGAGCGGTTTATGCTCCTGTAAGTATTTTTCACTAGTTTGATGTTAATAGTTTTATAACAATATAATTTTTTTTCCATATTTGATAGTAATCATCTTATTGAAGACAGTACTTTGATATCATCCCCGAAACTCGTAGCACTTGCACACTTCGTATGTTGCAAAATATTTTATTATTATTTAGAGCGAGAAAACACAGTTTTATCGCTACTTAGTCATTATTGCTAATGTTACATGAAAATACATTCACCGTTATTCTGACCCCGAATGCATGAATATAGCTTCATAGTGTGGCGAAAATATTACGCCGCCATTTTGTTTTGGTCACAAATAAGTATTGTGAGATGGTCCCCTATGAAATGTCCATGTGACCGGAACTGGGAATCGTGCAGATTTGAAATCAAACGCCTTTTTTTTTTCGAATATATTTGATATAAACCTAAAATACCCCGCATTTGTAATTGTTTTCAATAATTTTCTCTCAAAATTTCCCCCTAGCTTGATCCATCCTTTTTTATCCTTTTAATCTGATTTCCAGATATCCGTTACGTCACAGTCTGCAGAAGTCTTCATCATTCTGTTTGAAGTCTTCAGCATTCGGTTTCTTTCTTCAGTGACGAACGAAAAGACCGTTTGCAGATATGCTGAAAATTGCCAGTCCGAAGGATTTGACGGGCAAAATTTCATTCGGACTCACAAAAAGTTTTAAAAATTCTTTACTAGTATTCGGACTGGCATCATGTTCAAAATGACGGGAATGCCTTAAAAGTTTTCAACATCTCAGTTCTGAAGTGAAGGTTTCAAGGCTCAGGCTGCAAATGAGACTGGCAGATGGTGAAATGTTACATATATAATATATATTTATATATGTCCTGCCCGGTTTTTCATCATTTTTACGAATTTTATTATCACTCATTCTCTACACAGTGTTATCTCTCCTTATATCGTAAAGCGCGAGTCGCTTTTTCAATAAAATAAATTAAAAAAATAAAAAAATAAAAAAATTAATAAATAAATAAAAATTTGGAAAAGGAGAGCACATTATTTTTCAATTAATTGCAAAGCCAATACTTATAAAATACGACTCTCGTTCAGCAAAAAATATTCAAGTCATCCGAGTCTAAGAAAAAGTGTGTAGATGTCCAGTCCTATAAGTTCTAGGCACAAGTTAGTCTCTATGAAATCCGACAAGATTAAAAAAAAATTGTGAGCAGAATTTTTTATTCAATTAAAATCATCAAATAATTATGATAATTTTCTCGCACTAGTTAGAAAAACAATTTTGCCATCCCCCCTCTAGCAAAAATGTTGCCCCTCCCCGCCCTAGCAAAAGCCCCCGCTGCCCCCTTATCCTTGAACTTCTTCCAGTGTGTTTCCCTATCTCTAGACTTTGCTATTGATATTGGTTTACTTTTGAGACAACTTGAATTTATTATAGTTTCGTTGATTCAGAATAATATAATAAAGCAAAAATATTGATAAATAGAAATATTGACAGTGTTCTTTATTTAGGAACTCGTATAATTTTCAAAAATGTCATCACATGCGACCAGGTTTAATGATAACATACAGTTTCGTATGGAGCATACATGTGCACGATTTTGAAACTTTTGTATGAGAAATATCAATTTCACAATACATTTAGGTTGAAAACATATTCACAAATGTTACCGCACGTTTGGCGAGAAGAGACATTAACTACATCACTTTCTTTTACCAAGAGGGTCGTGTTTACAAGTGAACGTTCTGTCCTTTGTTTTGTATCAATGAAAATGATAATTATACTGCCGCTTATTCTTAGTATAACATGATAAATTTTTAGTCCAAATGTAAGACATAAATTAGTTTTCAAGCAATATTTCTGGTGAATCATATAATTGGGCCTTTTCAAAGTTACCATAGTGAGGCTGTAAACCTTAGAAACAGTCTGTTAGGTAGATAATTATTAGTATTAATTACAATAGATTGAATTGTAGTCATTTGCACGTTAAAAAATGTATTTGAACTTTGTTTATTTCTAAGTATTGCTTGTGAAGAGAGAGCGACTGAGAGTAAGCATTCATATATGTAATCATAGATGTAAAACTGTATTGTCATCTTGCTGATGTGCCAAATTGGCATAAGGAAATAAAGAATTGAATTGAATTGAGGCTTGACGGACGATGGACGAAATAGCAGGCGACCACAGACTGAGTAGCAAGAAGATTATGGTAAGGAAAACAAAAGTGCCCCGATTCACCCCCTCCCATCCCGCTAGATTCTAGATACATGAATTAAAAAAAAAAAGTTGGAATTTTTCCGAGTTTTTAGAGATAATTTATTGTCCAAAACCTATAACCATCAACAAAGAAAAAATCTCTGTAATTACCTTTTATCATTCGCCTTCAATGTATAATAAGGGGTGATCGGTTGACCAATTTATTGACTTTGGTAAAAGTAAAATAATTATTTTATTACATGAACTCTTAAAGTCATTTATTCATATTATCATCAATTCTCTCTAGACTAGCATTTGAGTATGAGCAGATAAAACTGAGCTTTTGAAATGATAAAAATGCTAACATGGGCATTCTTGTGTCACACACAATAAAAAAAAACAACAACAAAAAACACCATCTTATAACATCTTTAATTTTAAACTATCTACAAAATAATAATAATAATAAAAAAAATAGATTTCAGACTATTATATAAAAATATCGCTGAACTATTTTCAGCACATGGAGAGCTGTTGGAATGTTAATATATCTACCTCTGATGAGGTCATCGTAGGTAGATATAACGTTTGACGAATGTTTTGCACCAATGATTCAAATAAATCTTCGTAGGTGTACAACTTAATTGATCTTATTTACACGACCCTTTAAATACCATATTCCCGCAAAATTACAACTTTTACTTTTTAGATAATTTTACCAAATCCAGCATATTTGTACTGTTGGAGTTATCTTTCGTAATATACAGAAGTATTGGAATTCTCTCATGCAAGGAGACCAGTCAGAAAATTTTGATCTCGGTAGTGTTCTTAATTTCACTCTGAGTACTGAGTATTTCTTATAAGAATTAATTAAATCGTAACGTAGAAAAGTGTGGTCGGTTTCAAAATATTTTCGATCATATCATAAATTGAAAATGTGGCAATGAGGGGCAGGAGACAGGTAGGTGAATACACATGTGTGATAATTGAGAACCTATAGTATTTTCCTGTAAGTATGTCAAATTTATGGTCGAGGCCAGGTCAAGGTTACAAAGTTAAAGTTTTATATACAATAACATAATAAGTCTGGCCAAGAGGAAAAGACACTTTCGAAATATTGAAATCTTATCCAGTAATACCCTATGCTATGAAATGGCTCTTTGAAAAGATACGATCTTGTAAATCCGCCATTTTGTCAAACTTGACAATGAACACAAAATTTACTTTGAGACAGCCCCTTTAGAACCAGTTATAACCAGTCGAACTGTAGTTTGATGACGTCATTCTTTCGACAACGGAGACACGTTGATAAATGCGTATGTCTATTACATTTCGAATCTTCCTCATCACTGAACAAATCTGATTTATTTTTACACGTTTAAAGCATAGATCAGGCCTCATGTGTATTTATCGATTTGTAGTAGATCTACCTTCACTCGTACTGTTTGTTTACAAGTACATAAAGTATGCAGACGACCATGGTGTAGAACGTATACGAGAAGTCCCACTTATAACGTAAAAATCTCACAAATTATAATCATGCTATTTTTTTATTAATAGGCTAGCAAAGCCTAGCATGATTGCTCACTTTAGCATATCTGACACAGCGGAAAGATCAACATGCACGTGTGTAGTCGTTGGCATACCATTGGCATTGCTATTTCTTCACAGATTCGTACAAAAGTATCACTGGTACAATATTTTGGTAGAAAATGAAATATATCTTGAAATATCTTGTTTTTAAAGTTCGGAATTTGCAATGGAATGTACACAGTAGTGTGACCTACATTCAGAATATGTAACCAAGGGCTGCCCGGCACTTGTAGCACACGTTAGTTATAATATCAACAGATCAAAGCAGTATTATTAGGCAAAGTGAAATTGCAAACCAAAGTAAAGAAAATATATAGGCAAGTAGTATGAGAATAAATCCATTTGATTCGAGAATGCTTGAAAGTGATTGGATGATGAAATCACGTGACACACGTTGCACGTATGTCAAAGTTGATTTACACAGGCAGTTTCGACACAAGGCTTTATGTGCCGTGCTCTAGCTACACACGATTGCAAGCCTCACTAGTCTAACTTAGCAGTGCATAGGTATGATAATTATATTTTCTTTTAAACCATGTGAATGTTTACAATATTTTATGAATAAAACGCGGGGTCGTCGCATTGTAAATAAATGTAAAGTGTACTGTAGTCTTAGATATTATACACACACTTGTCTAATCCGTAATCTTGTAGAATATTTGTGGTAATGATTTTCTCTGAGCCAAGCGTTTGTGACAGTAATCAGATGTACGTGTATACTAAACTTCTGAGCCGGGAGGGGACAAGGCAGTGAAGAAGTTTTGGTAGATCTGAGAAAGGGCGAGAAATAGCCCCTCCTCCGTCACAACTTTGGCAAGGGGAAGAAATCATTCACAAAGGTCCAAGGTCATAAAATGGTAGGTTCGTCCTTGACACTCAAATATTTTAATCAGTGGCAGTTGAGTTGTAGTAATAATTTTTTTTGACGGAATCAGTCATCTGCATAGGTCAAGGTCATATTGAAATATGGTAGGTTCGATCCATCTTCTAGTACCCAATACTTATTTGAAAAAAAAACCAAACTATTTTTCTAGTAGATGTATCTAGATCTAAAGGGATAGGAGCTGAAGGAAGAAGAGACTCGATTAAAGAGTACGGTGATTACGATTTGAAATCATATGTTCGGACGGAGTCAATTCCTGTATGAATTTGTTCTTTTATCTCATATTCTATCTATCAGTTTAGAGTCATGTACAATGAATGACAATCGACATGGATACGCAGTAAATGACATGTGATTCGTGAAGCGTATCTTATTGACTTATCGATTTCTTCGCAGTCGAGCCATGCGCAGACAACTTGAGTTTATTTAGACATGGATTTTTGCAGTAGGAATGAAAATGTTACGTGAAAAATACATTCGGCTCGAGAACAATCGCTGAGTTCTTGAAATCTTCCGATGAAATGATCGGTTAAAATGATAGCTAGTAACCATGATAACGTGCGTTTCTATCGGATCAAACCATTTTTTATCGGCAAATCCGATAAAACGGATACTTTTTAAGGAACTCAGCAGCGGATGATAATGATCCCTATATTTGTTCAGTTTAGGCAAATGTCCCCTTGTGTTCCTTTTTCTTCAACATCTTCTGACATGTTCCATTGTCAATTGAAAAAGTGTCAAAAGACAGCAAGTGTGAATGGGTATATTATATATATACATGTATAGTCTTGAAAGGCAGATGTTGTCGCCTCTTCACTGAAGGGTTTTTAAATGAAGGCTTTATAAAATGTATATTGACAGCTATTAATTTGTTTCTTGATAGCTCAATCGGTAAGAGCGTAGAACTTTGACATGTGAGACGGTGTAACTGGGTTCAAATCTCTGAGGAAGGATATTCTTCTCTCACCAAACTTTCCATTTTTTTTCCAAATTTGATATTTTTTTTCAAGCATTTGTGAAAATATCCATGGGTTCGTATACTTAACTTACTGCCAGACTATTTTATATTTGAAATGACGTTTTGTGTAAAATAGAGAGGTTTAGAAACCGTTACGTGTACGGGTACGTGTACGTGTAGACGCAATAACTGTGTATGACGTCATTATTTTTGCGTACGGGAAATCGCTACAAGTTGTCAATAACGTGTAAATCGCGAGCTACACGTACGTACAAACGTGTAGCTCGCGATGTTTATATAGCAGATGTATTTCATGAATACTTGTACCGAAAATATTTTGTAAGTTTTAATTCAACAATTTATCTATTTATCAGTCTCGTATATGTTTGGATATGTATATTTTACGTCATCGCTAAGGGTACCAGTACACGTACACGTACTCGTCAATAGAGAGGTTTAGTTACAAGTTCTTTCAACGTGTACGTATGGCGTACATGTACACGTCACAGTTTGACGTCACAATCCGAAGACGTCGTTTAGTTACACGTACGAATCGGAGTAGGTATAGGTATAGCTATGTAGTAAGGTGTACGTGTAGCTTGCTTCTTTTAAATCAGTTTAGTCTGCGAGAAAAATACATCGAGATTCGTAAAACCTCGACGCAAGGAAAGTTAGAATCCTAAACATGCTTTATAACACGGAAAACTGGAAGTTCGATCAATGATAAGTCTGGAATTTTTCAAAGAAGTTATACCCATTCTGTCGTTACGTGTAGAGCGTCGTTTACACGTCCATAGCGTGTAGCTATACGTCACATCGTGACGTCATTTGAACAAAGATCGCAGGAAGTGATGACGTCATACGTACACGTCCTGCTAAAACTTGTAACTAAACCTCTCTAATTTTCTAAACCTCTGCTACTTTTTACGTGTAGATGTACTTGTAGATTACACGTACGCGTACCCGTACACGTTAGCCTTCTAAACCTCTCTAATATGAGAGAAGTTCATCCTTTTTTCCTGATTACCCTGGTACGATCTTAAGCTTTTTAAATTGATATATATCACGGTAATTAAGATGAGTTCGAGCGAGCATCGTATTCAGATACTCTAATTAACCTGGCATTTACCGCAAAAAAATTAAATATGGATAGCTGAGCCTGATAGATATATTTTATGTTCTATAGTTATTATTACTTTTTATTTTTACCCGTGATTAGTTTAAGTGGGGATAAGAAAAAAAAAAAAAAAAAAAAAAAAAAAAAACCTGACACGAGTAACAAAATTTAGCCGGGTAACTGAGAAACCTAAAACCTCTTGCCCAGTGTTGCAACTTGCCCTGATAACAAAATACAAAGCATTCAATTTACATTTTTTTTGCTTCTTTTACTATCTTTTGCAGACAAATCAAAAAGTAACTTAACTGTGCATGGAATATTGAAAAAAAAAAAACATCAAGCATAAATATCTCCCTTTCAGCGACAATCGATTGTAAAAAATGGATAATCGGAATCGAAAGGTTTTCAGCGATTGACAATTGTAACCGTGGAAACTAGTGTTGTACATCGAAGACATATTAGAATCGATAATCGGGAATAATCGAAAATGGTAAACCGATCGATAACCGATTTAAATCGGAAACAATATTTCAAAATTAATGCAATACAAAAGACATCAGCTTTATCAGCTTACTCTTAATTAATATTGCGAACAATTCTTACGAAAGGCAAGATATAAGACATACAATTAGTTTGTCTACTTTAACACCTTCACAGACAAAACAACGAACAAATGTTACCTTGAAATACCCCAAACACGAGTTTCTTCCTTTCAGCGACAATCGATTTTGAAAAATTAAAATCGATTATCGGAATACTTTTGGCGATCGACAATCGATTGTCGGCGACAATTTGTTCATCACCAGTGGAAACGGTTTAAGAACACTGCCAGGTCACAAAATTGTCTTATCTTCGTGAATGAGAGATTTCCAATACATTCTATCAAGAGAGACAACTCCAAAATTAAACCAAAATTGTTTGAAAAACGGAGTGTTTTGAGAGTGTCCTTATTTATCTTTAAAATTTACAAGGATGAACGACAACGTAGAATAACTGTCTTTTGGAATGTGATTTAGATTATACTGTGATTACCTACAATGGATCCAAGACTTATGTTCCATAATGCGCGTTAACTAACTTGCGCGGATCTAGATATTTTTGTAACGGGAGGAGGGGAGGGGACTACTTTCCAATGAGACCAGACAATAAAAAAATAGTACATGAGCAATTTGGACGAACATCATAAAGCCCTGTGCCCAGTTTCAAAAGATTCTTACGAAAACATTTAGGAATTATCGTAACTTCCATCATTAATAATAAAGGTTTCATAAGTTTTCTACGATTGTATTATATTTTCAAATATCATTCCTTTAATATAAATTCAGAGACAAAACTTTGCTAAATGAACTTAAAAAGTAGAGCTAAGAAAACAAAAGTTACGATAATTGCCGAAAATTTTTGTAAGAATTTTTTACGAAACAGGCTGCAGATCCATAGGTTGTGCAAGATCTAGAGAAATTGTGAGCATGTGACCGAAAAAAAGGAAAGTGTACGAAACGATACATGGTATCCAGATTCTGAAAGATTTGAAATAGCTTATCAAGAGGATATTGAAATAAGCAGAGTTATTTGAATGTATTGATTTTATGCTATTTATAATTGTGTCAGATGCACTTGAATGCTCCAAGCAAAGGGGCCCATTGTTTGGATTTTTATTACCATGATTGCATGCTGCCATCCAAATGTCAGCCCCTCCCACTTTTCCCTCTTCCCAAAACGATTTCCCACCCACCTCTTTCCTCTAAATGAGAGTGATGCTGACATGACAAAACTGAATAATAAAAGTATTTACCCAAACTTCTTCCAGCGATCGCTTACCTAAAAACCAATTCCTTTCAGGATAGAAGGGGCTCGACCGGGGAGTTTGGTATTTACTCGGTTTAATCGTATCGAATGGGATTCCTTTGCGTATATATGCTCCCGAATTTGTAATGTAGCGTAAAACAAAATCGGGAGCATGTAGAGATATGGTTTAATCAGATTGCTTTGCGTATCACGTGGTATGCGACTTTGATAAGGAGTACGAATCTGGATTATACTCATTGGGACATGCTAGTACTTGCATGTTCGGAGGATATATATTGTATATTGATTATTCGTTCAGTTATCATGTTTATGCCAAGCTAACTTTCAATGTGACAATTTTACAAATCTTAAATTCTTGTCAATTTACAAACATTGCAAAGAAGCTTAGCAAACGAATTCATCAACTACAGGGCGCAATTCATCCACTTTCATCGTTTACACTTTCTGTATTATGACAGTAAACATGAAATAAATATATGTGAAGAATGTAAAAAAAAAAGATAATCGGGCAGGGAAACTGACTGATTATCGATCGAAATCACAAAACAATATTCGACAACCTGCAACCTCTGAAAAAACCGCTCTCTTGAAAATTATCTGCATGTTTTACATTATACAGAACATTGTGGCATTCAAAACGAGAGAAAGAAATACTTTCCCTCTCAGCGACAATCGATTGTAGAAAATTGAAATCGATGATCGGAGTTAAAAGACTTATCGATCGACAATCGATTGTCGGTTACAATCACTATAATCCAGACATATGTTGTTTTTTTTTATTATTTGAATTAACAGGGACATTGTCGGACAAGATGGGTCCACAGGCTTTCTACTGTTCCTACTTTTTCCTACTATTTCCTACTTTTCCTACTTTTTTATTTTGATCCTATTTTTTCCTACTTTTTCTTCAAAACCTCCTACTATTCCTACTTTTTCATCTCAAAAGTAAAAAATTACTTGCTTCACTTGTCATCGACATCTGATTCAAAGTTTTAAAAAAATTTCGGGCTCGCTTCGCTCGCCCATTCTATACATTTTACATCAAAAATCATTCTGTCCTTATTTCTCTCTGTGATTTCATCAAAGATGAACATTAGGCCAAAAGAAAAAATACCTTTGTTTCCCATCACCCGACCGACCCTACTCAAAGCCGCCGACCCTAACGTTTTTTTCCCGATTTTTAGTTGCATTTAGGTTTTTCACGCCAATTTTATGATCGTCGCGCTTTATGAAATGCATGCCAGAGATGTTAAATCTACCGATTTTGGTGTAATTTTATCTGCCTTTTAACATTATCTATTGCAAAACCATTCTTTTTTATTCTTCCACTTTTTTAAATTTTGTAAAAATACAAAGTAATCTTTAATTTCTCTCTCGAAACGCTACTTTATATTGTACGGCGCCACCGGGCTGGCTTCCTTTTTTTCCCATAAAAGGATTAACGCCTGACAACGTTTGTGCTGACCCATTGATTGTATATTGATTGATTGATTGTATAAAAACATACAGACTAACAGTCTGACTCGGGGTTCTCATTAACTCAGTCGGCGACCTTCGATTTCTCACCTCCTACTTGGTGTAAAATCGCCACCTACTTCCGTAAAAAAAAAAATATTCGTCGTATCTAAATGAAAATAATTTTTTTTCTCAATTTCTATTGCAGGTTAACATGAAAATTGAATGCGCTCAAAAGCAAATTTAGTTGTCAGGAGGCTGGACTTTTTAAAAAACCTGTCCCAATACAAGGTACGCGATAAATATTTCGGTAACTATACAGTGCGTTAGTTGTTTTCAACGCAGCGCAACGGGTCATTTTACGGCAACGTATGTTAAAGAAGTACAATAGAACGACTACATCTCGACATTTTCACGCCTGTAAATAAAATTTTAATACGAAAAGATTAACCACACGCCTCCATGTCGTTCTGAATAGGGATAACGTGCTTCTGACGTTACAATCATTGCAACACGTTACTGGAACCAGAAAAAACGGATGTTTGTACCGTAAAATCAGCACTTGCCGGCTACAAACTCAACGTCAAATGCAAGTAACCGTATTCCCATTTTGATGAAATCTCTACTGACGTTAACGGCGAGTATGTTCTAATTTTATGGCCGTACCTGAGGAGGGCACTACCTATGAAATTCGGCTCTTATTTGAGACATTGCATTAATATATAGTAACTCGACAATATAGGGATCAATACTGAATATGGAAGTAAGCTCATTGATTTTGACAGAAATGTCAAAGGTCCAATTTGACCATATGCTTTATAATCAGGAAGAGAAGCCTTTTGATTTTTGATAAACAGGTCAAAGGTCATGGTCACTTTTAGGAAAAAAAAACCATTGGGTTCTGTATAGATACCGTAATAAAAATGCAGATTCAAGGTCACCGTGCTTGGGAAGCCAGTTTTAAAATGCTCAGTAACATAAACATTTTGCTGTTTGCCACGGGTTACAGACACAAAATGACCTCACCCCCCCCTTCTTTCTACGTGGTTTAACATGTCTGTGTTTACTGATGATTTCTCCATGTATTTGACAGACAACACATATTTGAAGGTCACGATTCAATGATACATTTAAATCACATTTTAATTATTATTCTAAACAAGGCTACAAAAGTAGATAAAAAAAAAAATTCAAAAAAAAAAAAAAAAATTCCGACCGACCTACCCTATTTTATTTTAGCATGTTATGGGAAACACACATATTATTTTTTTAGGCCTTACCAGTCTACAATCATTGCTTACTGTGATTTGTGTGTCATACTTACTGAAAATTGTCGCTAAAAGTGATCGAAAATTTCCTACTTTTCCCCTATTAATTCCTACTTTTTCCTATTTTTCTCCTACTTTTTTTCATTGACTACTCCTACTTTTTTCCTACTTTTTCATCAAGGTAGAGTAGAAAGCCTGGGTCCATAACTACCAAATAAGAACTCGTTTATTAATAAAGAGCTCTATCAGAGTTTCGTTTGACTGGCTACAATGGGTGGCTATGTACATGCACAGGCGCCAGATTCCTTGAAAAAAAAAACACATCTTAACTCCCGTTTCTCTTCTCTTTACTCTTAAAAGGATAAAGAGAAGAGAAAGGGCGTTTTAGATGGGTTATAATTTTCTCTCTAGGAATCTGGTGCCTGTGTGTACATGTTGTATGCAAATGAATTTGAGCGGAGTTGAGTTACAATGTCGGTATTAAGAGGATTTCCATTCCTTTTTCTAGGCATAAATACGTGACGTCATTTCTTTGTGACGGTTTGTCCTTTGTAATCCCTTTCTCTTTCCGTAATATCCAATGTCTTCCAGCGATTAAAACCCTTTCAGACGGGAGCTCAACCGGGGAGTCTGTTGTAACATTTCTTTTTATTTTTGATGTCCCTTAATCATTAAGAAATTTACTTTTTTGACTTTTCTTGGTGAAGTACGTCGTCGGCGGAAGTAGATAAAGTGCGCTTGCAAGCATGGAATGTTTATGCAGAGATATCACGTGACGTCAACTTCAAACTACTGTAATGAAAATGACGACGCGTTTACATACTGAAAATGATTCGTAAATCACATCTGTCTTTGTATTTATATTCGCAGAAAAATGTAGGAAGGTAAAGCAGAGAGGAACATCTGGAAAGAAAGACCCCCACGGCAAGGACCAGCAGCCTGAACAGGAGGAAAGGTATAATTCGGATGACAAAGGCAGGTGTATCCCTAACCATTGGTATAGTGAGATATAGTAATGTTACAATTTACATGCATTAATATATACTACTACATTGTATTCTATAATCTATTGTATATTGATAAGTCCAGTATATCATGTATATTGAAGGGGGCATCTTAATTCTAAGACTAACTAGGTAAAACGTGACTAAGGAGGTATGTTAAATCATAGCCATGCATGTAACAAAGTTTTATACCTCTAAAGTATGCTTATTATATTAATCAATATTGATTGTGATGCTAGATAGTTAATATTCATGGGAATTTCATGAAACAAATACATGACTAAAACTCTGATGCCTTATTCAGTTATTGCTTTATTTACTGTCAAAAGACAGCAAGTGTGGATGTCAGTAGTGTATGAGTTACTTTCCAGGATGTGTAACTTCATTTTATAAGTTTTCTCCAACTCATATGGGTAAATTGAAGAGTTTCATTCTTTTGCAATGATTGGCAAGCGTGGAATAACTGTACACTGGAACAGGGTCATACTGCATGCATGACCTGGGCTCTCAGTCAGCCTGATTTGGGGCCGATATTCGGCCCCTTTCTTTATGCAAAATAGTATTCTTTTTTCCCCAATTTGAAACCTCCTGGAAAATTTGTAAAAAGCAAGTTAAAATGCTAAATATCAAGTGAAAAGACATCCAAATAAATTAATTCCCAATTTTTGAGAAAACGCCTCTGTTTCCAAAGGCCCCAACCCCTATTTCAAAAATGGGTGTGAGAGCCCTGATGACTGGTAGTGCTTCAATCTTTCCCAAAACTGACTAGCCTGAGGCTACCAAAATTATTGCTGGGCTGTACACAAAAAACTAGTAAAATTTATCTTTGGGCTAGTGGCTGAAAAGAATTAGACTCGAGTCCAAGCAAGAGGGTTCTATCATTACCCAAAGCATCATTGCTGAGCAATTAAATTAAAGGAATTAAGCAATGGTAGTTATCAATTTCACCAATTTTGCTGCTCACATTTTTGCTGTCTTATAGTTGTAAGAAAATACAAACTCACTTATGATGACGATGATGCATTAGCTGTCACTATCACTCTTACCTAAACTTTTAATGTATTTTAATATTGAAATAATGTTCATTTCCCCTTGTGTCATTGCAGATTGGATGTGCTAGATGCTGTTGGTTGATGTAAAGATTCAACATTGTTAAGTTGCCACCACACTGTCAGAGATTAACAGAATTCACACAAATGGAAAGCACCAATGAAAATAGTATTGGGACAAATCTCAAGCAACTGCTTGACCTGCAAAACAGGAATGGCCAAACCAAATATACAGTTGCTCAGGCAACCAATAATATATCAGACAAGAACAATTCATCTCTCATGGACTCAGGGTATACAGACGACGATGTGATGATATTAGATGACAAAGGAAAGGCACAGGATATAGGGAACACTGCTGTTAATAACCAGGCAACTAAACCTGGGTCTTTTGCAATAAATGACAATATTCGCAATTCTTTCAAAGACATGATAAGCAAAATACAAACACCTAGTCTTGGAGCACTCTTATCCAAAACAAAATGTCTTAATACACGAGATAGAAACCCGGTATTAGGTGGAACACCCCTGTCCCTAAACACAGAAAAGAAAGTCACATCAAGTGGAAACTTATTTGACAATCTTAAGGAAATCCAGATTGAAAGTGGTGAGTTCGCTGAAATAGTTAGAAAATGAGTACTAGTAATTAAAATTCCTATGATACAAATTATATAGCAAGGGGTAAAACACAGTCACTTCATTATCCAAATGAAAGAACTGTTTATGATATCTTTTAGATGTGTGTTACTTGCAGTCAGCTTTGATTGACTAACAGACTTCATAATTTATTCATATAGCAAACACAACATGTTCATAACCATTTCAAATTTTACGAAACATAATACAAATACAAGTAGTTTCCTTCAAATAGATCTGGTATTCATCTTATTGCCATCTATGTACATTAAGAAAACTTGCTCTTCGCAATCACAATTTAAAATGCACTCAATTCATTCAATCTGATTAAAACCAGATCTTTTCAAAAACCATTAAATAGTGTAACAGTTTAGAAAAGATCTGGTTTTTAGCTCTACTGGTCTCAGACCAGTCGAGCTTATGCGATCACCCTTTGTCCGGCATCCGTCCGTCTGTCCGTCTGTACGTCTGTCCGTCTGTCCGTCTGTCTGTCTGTCCGTAAACAATTCTTGTCCGGACTACTCCTCTGAAACTGTAAGAGATAGAAAGTTAATTCTTTTTGCATTTTACTTGGACCATGGTCTAGTTGTGCACCTGACATTTAGTTTCACTCCCTGACACCCAGGGTCTTAGAAAATGGGCGTGGTCATTAAATTCTATGTAATCTTGTCCGGACAACTCCTCTGAAACTGTTAGAGATAGAAAGTTAATTCTTTTTGCATTTTACTTGGTCCATGGTCTAGTTGTGCACCTGACATTTAGTTTCAGTCCCTGACCCCCAGGGTCTTATAAAATGGGCGTGGTCATTAAATTCTATGTAATCTTGTCCGGACAACTCCTCTGACACTATAAATGATGGAGACTTAATTTTTTTGCAATATGATGGGTCTGTGGTCTTGTTGTGCACCTGCTATTTTGTTTGAGCCCCCTGACCCCCAGGGTCTTAGAAATGGGTGTGGTCATTTTCTCCTATATAACTCTATGTAATCTTGTGTTCGCAACTCCTCTGACACTATAAATGATGGAGACTTAATTCTTTTTGCAATATGATGGGTCTGTAGTCTTGTTGTGCACCTGATATTTTTTTTGAGCCCCTGACCCCCAGGGTCTTAGAAATGGGTGTGGTCATTTTCTCCTATATAACTCTATGTAACCTTGTGTTCGCAACTCCTCTGACACTATAAATGATGGAGACTTAAATCTTTTTGCAATATGATGGGTCTGTGGTCTTGTTGTGCACCTGATATTTTGTTTGAGCCCCCTGACCCCCAGGGTCTTAGAAATGGGTGTGGTCATTTTCTCCTATATAACTCTATGTAATCTTGTGCTCGCAACTCCTCTGACACTATAAATGATGAAGACTTAATTCTTTTTGCAATATGATGGGTCTGTAGTCTAGTTGTGCACCTGATATTTTGTTTGAGCCCCTGACCCCCAGGGTCTTAGAAAGGGTGTGGTCATTTTCTCCTATATAACTCTATGTAACCTTGTGTTTGCAACTCCTCTGACACTATAAATGATGGAGACTTAAATCTTTTTGCAATATGATGGGTCTGTGGTCTTGTTGTGCACCTGATATTTTGTTTGAGCCCCCTGACCCCCAGGGTCTTAGAAATGGGTGTGGTCATTTTCTCCTATATAACTCTATGTAATCTTGTGTTCGCAACTCCTCTGACACTATAAATGATGGAGACTTAATTCTTTTTGCAATATGATGGGTCTGTAGTCTCATTGTGCACCTGATATTTTGTTTAAACCCCTGACCCCCAGGGTCTTAGAAATGGGTGTGGTCATTTTCTCCTATATAACTCTATATAATCTGTGCTCGCAACTCCTCTGACAATATAAATGATGAAGACTTAATTCTTTTTGCAGTATGATGGGTCTGTGATCTTGATGTGCACCTGATATTTTGTTTGAGCCCCTGACCCCCAGGGTCTTAGAAATGGGTGTGGTCATTTTCTCCTATACAACTCTATGTAATCTTGTGCTCGCAACTCCTCTGACACTATAAATGATGGAGACTTAATTCTTTCTGCAATGTGATGGGTCTGTGGTCTTGTTGTGCTGATATTTTGTTTGAGCCCCTGACCCCCAGGGTCATAGAAATGGGTGTGGTCATTTTCTCCTATTTAACTCTATGTAATCTTGTGCTCACAACTCCTCTGACTAAATTCTTATTGCAATACTATGGGTCTCTGGTCTAGTTGTGCACCTGTTTTTATGTTTTAGCCCCTGACCCTTAGGGTCTCAGAAATGGGTGTGGTCATTTTTCCTATATAAGTAAATGTAATCTTGTGCTTGCAACTCCTCTGACACTATAAATGATGTAGAATTAATTCTTTTTGCAATGATTGGTCTGTGGCATAGATGTGCACCTGATATTTTGTTTTAGCCTTATACCCCTAGGGTCTTTGAAAATGGGTGCGGTAATTTTTCCTATATAGTTGTGCTCTCTTCTCGTTTAAAGCTACATGTATTTATGATGGGGAGTTAATTCTTTATCCAAGTCTTGATGTGTCATTGGTAGTTCATTTGAGCTAGCAGTCCTTGGCCCCTAGGATCTTGGAAAATGGGTGTGACATTCTTTTTAGAAATACTTTATCTCGGATATTATGAATTATATGAGTGCTATTATAGTTGCAGTATAATGGATATGTAGTTTTGTCATGCTACTTATAATTTGTTAGAGCGCCTGCTCCCTATGGTCTTGGTTTAAAAAAAAAGAAAGGAAATTGATGTTTTAGAAAAAACAACCAGGAGAGCTACAGTCTCGTCAGAGACTTCTAGTAATTAGATTGGCACAACATTTCAATAAAATGAATGATGATACAGATTTTGACCCATTCCAGTGCAAAATCATAATATAACAGATATTTGCAAAGAAGTGTATAAAATTGAATCTGAATAGGAGTTATCTCCCTCAATATAACAACACTATATTTCACGAGCAAGAAGGTACCTTAATATAAGGTTATGAATTCTATAGTATAACACTCGGCATCAAGGCAATCAACATCATATCGGATAAACTCGGAGATGTATTCCAGGTCAAGAGAAAAGTATACAAGGGGAATTAACCCCATGCTTGGTGCTAATCTGGAAAAGTCTGGACTGCATGCTAGCTCATGTTTCTTGCCAAACCTTTAAGAAGAAAAAAACAACTATTTCAAGTACTATACTGAAAAGTGAAGAAAATTTATTAAATAAGAGGTAATAGAAGAAAAATGCTTCGGTATAGGTAAATCAAATCAGAGATTCTGGTGCATACAGTATGTGCGTTTGTTGGCAAAACTTTTAACATTTAAGGAACTGTGTGTCCCATCACTAAACTTTAAAAATGCATTGTTCGTACTTCATTTGATAAAGGCTGGATTGAAGGGTATTTTGTTTAGGAACAGTTTGGTAGATTAAATTACATGAACTAGTATTCATACAAATGAATCAAACTCCAAAAGGGTCAAGGTTGTACCATGAGGAATTTTTTTCTTCCAATACACTTGCTAAAAGCATTTTCACTTGAAAGAATACACATGGCCTGGGTATGAGATCTGAGTCTTGAAAGTCAGAAATGTTCTATACTCAGGATTTTAGAAATACAAGGTTAATTAACAAAGCAAAGAGAGAGAGAGGAGACATTTTGATAATAAAATGAATAAACCTACCCAATCTTTGAGGAGCAAAAGATGAAAACCCCAAATCTTTGAGGAGCAAAAGATGAAAAACCCAAACAAACACACATACTCAAAATGATAATACCCATTTTGTCATATCCCAAAATCATCCCTGCATATAAGAGGCATCGATATATCCTATGCTCTTTCAACAAACTGTACTTAAGTTTTTCTTATATGTGCATTGAGATATTGAACTTAAACATAGCATACATTATTATTACAATAAACTACAGACAAAGATTGAATTTGTGCAACATTGACCCATTTCCACAAGAGTTGTCATTTACCATACATATAATCACACAAATGCAAAGAAGGATAACTCTTTCATTATCAATCAACAATTTACATTTTATTTGCAAAGAAGGATAACTCCTATACAATCATACAATAAACTCTGTTCATGGTCAACAATAGATCTGAGTTGTGTATTGTTACAGTAATTCAAATATTATGTATACGTCGATCAATTTTCAAACAGATTGACACTGAGATGTATTAATTTCAAGATATTGTGTATCAATTAATGTTTCATTTTCTCTTTATTGCATTTATGTCATTAGATGGATGACTAGAAAGTTCAAAATTAATAATGCGGAAATGTCCCAACTCTATACCTTCCTGAAGAAAATTTCAAACCAATTTATTATGCACCAGACATGTGTTTCGGATATTAAAAAAGTTCTCATCAGTGATGCTTTCAGCCAAAGTGATTTTTAGGCACAGCCAAAATCCATTTAAGTAGCACCCTCTGGTTATATGTTTTGAAATTGAATTTGTGCATTTACTTTTTAGAGAGTGTGCGGTTCCAAATTTCCTGTAGGGTCGATTCAATAGCATATCCAAATAAAATTTCAAAATAGCATTGGAGGGATGGTGCTAAGATGTTAACCTCTAATTTCGATGATATTTTTGAAGGATTAATGACATTAAAATTCCAAAATAGCAAAATAATATGACGTCAAAGTGATTAAGTCATAGGAGGGAGAGTATTGAATGATGTAAAAAAATTAATTTCAGGTACAAACCATGTTAATTCATCTACAACTGTAAAGCCAGTGACTGCAGAGCCAGACCTCATCACTATTGATGGACCAGATAATCAACCAAAAGCAGACGACACCAGCGTGTCTTCCAATACAGTTGATGAGAACAGTCAAGGAGCAGACGACAGCAATCCTAGTGTTCAGTCTGTGGACAGCAGTAGTCAAGACTCGACAGACAAACTTAATTGTAATAGTGATGTTCAACAGAGCTTTGAGGATATTAGCCAGAGCTCCAGTGACAAGGTTGTTGATACTAAAACACATTCCATCCATCATGACACTGACATGGAGGTCAGCGAAGACAGTGTGGACAGTAAGTCTGTAGCCACAAACAGTGATAAACTTGATCTTTCTTCTCCAAGTTCTGCTAATCTATCCAACTCAGTAGACAGTGGATCAAACTTGGGGAATCCCATCTGTGATAATAATACTACAGTGCAATTAGACTCGTCATCTGAGAAACACTTAGATCTCTCAGATGGCAAGTCGGAAACAGTTTCTGAATCAAGATCAGTTGAGAATGACTTGTTGAGCTTTAATTCTTCAGAGCTTGAGAAAGAGAAGAGGGATTTACATAGGCATGTAGAGGAGGAAGATGAGGTGAACCTTCTCTCTCTGGATGACAGTAGTAGGGATTCTGCGGTCAGTAAATCTGGAGATGATGGCGTCAAGAAAACCAAAGAGGAGGAAAATGAAGAGGTAAAGCCATGTAAAATGGAGGAGGAAAAATCGGATAGACCTTTTGAACTTACAAAACCTGAACATAAAGAAATAAAGGAAGAACCTGAAGCAGAAAAGGCAGCAGCATGCTCAGAAAAGACTACACCTAAGCTTGAATCACTAAAACTTGAGGTAAAGTCAGAGAAGTCGGAAAACTGTGAAGACATAAAGCCAACAGATATCAAAGAAGAAAAATGTGATAAAAAACCTGATCAGGAGGAAAAAGCTGATCTGAAGGATATATCAAGTAGTAGTGTCACTGAAAAAGACTCCAAAATCGTGCCAAAGTTGGAGGAGGAGTCAGAAGTGGATAATGGAGACAGGAAACGTCCTGCTGATTCAGATATAGCCTCGTCAGAACCAAAAAGGTCTCGTCTAGAAATGATGATCGGCAAGCTGGGAAGTCAGATCGGCATTTCTCCTGATGCAATACCTATGGAGGAGGAGGATGCATCAGATGAATCCATAACTGATTCTGCCACTGAGTCAACAACACCAACATCCGCAGAAACAGAGGAAGAAGAAGAAGAATCTGATGCCTCACCAAGGAAGAAGAAGAAGAGATCTGTACGCATGTCCGAGAAGGTACTTCATTAGTCAATCCTTATAAACTTACACTATGTGTTTAAGATAATTTATTATAGAAAGGATCCTATATAAGTTTTATGTGAAAAATACTGTAAATAATAGCGTACGTAACTTTAATGCAAATTTTATACCCATGCACACATATTATATTTTTCATAAGTTTTTGATGCATATATACTTCCATCAAACTAGATGGATGGATGGTCAAGTATGATGAAACTGGACACCAATTGGGGTCCAAAAGTGACCTTACAGGTCAAGGTCACTCATGTGAGACTCAACATACCTGTTTGTAAATGGTCTAGATATTGTTGTAGCAAACTTACTTTACTGAGCGGAGCTTATTTTTACCCAACCGATCATTAGAAGAGTTGACTACTAACCAGACGACATATCGAAACTATATGAAGTTACAGATAATAAGCATATTCTGTCTAATCTAAAATATAATTGACACTTCTAATTCGCTTCATTGAATGAGCTCCGCCTGGTCAGGTCACATACTTAACTAAAGTGACAATATTCAGTATTTATGTGATATATATTTACATAAATGTGTATGTCGGGATGGTCAAATTCAAATCAAGTATTAATTTTTTTTCAGGCATTAGATAATTTGCTGAAAGCCAAGATAAGGAAATTTTTGCTGTCTGAGAAGGAGGGTATAGTGGCAGAGCTACAGAAGAAAGTAGAAGAGCTGAGCTCATTGAAGGAAGAATGGAAAGCTAAAGCTAGAGATCTATCCAAGCAGATCATGGACGTTACTGTATTACAGCAGAAATATGAGAAAAGGAAAGCAAAGACTGCTGCATTAAAGGTAAATTTTCATATTACATGGTTTATGAATTTTTCATACTTCGGTCTTTCTGTGTCTGAATTTTAATGATCCAAATTATATATATATGCTAATCTCCATAAACCATACAAATCACTTATTTTTCAATATCACTTAATGAATAGGCAATATATGTCTATTTTCTGTATTATACAGTAAATCAATTTCCGTCAATTTTGAAATATTTGGTGAAAATGACATTGTTGTTTTTCCTTTTCAGCAAATCAGTACAAAGAGTATTGGCTTACAGGTTGATGTCAAGGTAAAATATTAAAAAAATATGCTGATAGCCTCTCAAAATTTGCAATGTCTTGACCTTCAATGAATTTTTGCATTTGACGATGTACTGTAAATGTTATTATCGCTGGGGAAAAATTTCGCAATTATAACATAATGCATGGGAAAAATATTTACAATATAAACATCTCTGCCTTTGTAAGAATACAGCAGGGTTTTTTTCGTGTGAGGGAAATTTTCTTAAAATCCATTGATTTGTAAAAAACACGAAAACTACCCCCGTGCGAAATTTCCATTTTTACAGTGCTTTCTAAAATTGAAAACTTCAGCCTACTTTTCATATAGGGCTGCAACAATATACGTCTTAGTATTGTTCTCTTGTTGGGATTCTTCTTTTATACCAGTAGCAAATATAATATAAAGAGTTCCCACAACGCTATTTTAAGTCCGAGTTCATCTAGCAGAAATGCATGTACTGTTTTTGGCCGGATTGCAAAGCAATTCCGGTCTATAGATTGATGATGTCCGTCCGTCCGTCTATCCGTCCAAGTTAAAGATTTTGGTTAAAGTTCCTGGTTGAGGCAAAATCTAAGGAACTATATGCAGTAGAAACTTTATATTATGCATGAAGCTTGCCCATCACAAGACCTTTCAATTTATGCCGTAACATTTGACCTAGTGACCTTGACCTTGGACTTTGACCAAGTTAAAGATTTTGGTTAAAGTTTCTGGTTGAAGCAAAATCTATGGAACTGTATGCAGTAGAAACCTCATATTATACATTTAGGTAGCCCATCACAAGACCTTTTCAATTTATGCCGTAACATTTGACCTAGTGACCTTGACCTTGGACTTTGACCTAGTTAAAGATTTTGGTTAGGTTTCTGGTTGAAGCAAAATCTATGGAACTGTATGTAGTAGAAACCTTATATTATACATTTAGGTTTCCCATGAAGAGACCTTTCAATTTATGCAGTAACATTTGACCTAGTGACCTTGACCTTGGACTTTGACCTAGTTAAAGATTTTGGTTAAAGTTTCTGGTTTAAGCAAAATCTAAGGAACTGTATGTAGTAGAAACTTTATATTATACATGTAGGTTGCCCATAAGAAGACCTCTTGATGTATGCAGTAACATTTGACATTGTGACCTTGACCTTGGACTTTGACCTAGTTAAAGATTTTGGTTAAAGTTTCTGGTTTGAGCAAAATCTAAGGAACTGTATGCAGTAGAAACTTTATATTAAACATGTAGGTTGCCTCTGACAAGACTTCTCAATGTATGCTGTAATATTTGACCTAGTGACCTTGACCCAGTTGGTGACAAAAACTTACCGTCTTTAGCGGTGTTTTATTACACTTGAAGGTGATATACTCTGATATTTAGGAAAATTTAATTTCATGACTTGTAGCTCATATCTATGGCGCTGTGTTTATCTAATGATTGTAGTTGACTGGTATGATGCCATTACATCAAGAACGCCAGGAAATCACTCCCACCAAAGTGCCCCTCCCTCATACCTCTCCACACACATCCCCCTCCTTGAGGCCAGTACAGCAGAAGACGACCCCACCCTCTCAGAGAATGCTCCCTAAGGCACCGGCTACTGTACTTACACCAGGCCCACCAAATCATAACCTGGTGCCACCAAAAACTAACCTTATCACTGTCAGTCAGAACAAATCTCCAATGATGCAGCAATCATCTCAGGTATGGCTTATTAAAACAAAAGGGAATCATAGATACATTTCTAAACAGTGAAAGTCACATAAGTATATGCTGTTTTCTTCAATACCTTGTTATAATTGACTCAGTAAGTCTTCCTTTCTTTTAAAAGTAATACAGGAGTGTTTGCTCCCTTGGCATCCATCTTAACATCTTCTTCCTTATTACAAGGGCTGATTGATATGTTGTGAGCCTCATATTTAAGAATTGAATTTTATTGGACATTTTGCATTGTTTTTCACATAATCCCCTTCAGTATCTATACACTTTTGCCACCAGTGTTTAAGGGCCTCAATACCACTTTTAAAGAACTCCTTATCTTGACTGTTCAGAAAGCCATCCACTGCAAGTATGAAGTCATCATCTGACTGAAAGTGGGTGTCAGAAATAGCTGCTTTCAGTTTTGGGATTAGATGAAAGTCTGATGGAGCAAGATCAGGTGAATAAGGCCGATGATCAGTCAAATTAAAGCCACAATGATGAATGACAGCCATGGCAGTGACAGACTTGTGAACATGAGCATTGTCCGGATGGAACAACACACCTTTAACTAGTGAGCTTTCCGCAGCGCTTAAGTTTAATATTTTCCCATAACTGTGTCAGAAGTGAAGCATAGTATGTGCCATTGATTGTTTGTCCTTTTTGGAGATATCTATCAGCAGAATATCTTCTACAATCAAGAAAACAAGGCTCACAACATATCAATCAGCACTTCTATGTCATGTTGCGGATCAGTGGATAAAATCATGATGAAGAAATTATGTGTCATTTATGTTCTTAGCTGTAGCTACATACATAGATTTTATGTTGCCTGCTTACTATTTCAAATAAATCTGATGCTTTCAATGTTAAAATTGTAACTGATATATCTATTTTGATTTTGTAGGGAACAGTTGTACAACAAACAACGCCATCATTGAACCAAATAAATACCTCTAATCAGGCAGCTAGTATAAGTGCAGGTGCCCTCAACCCTACAGTGAAGAATCTACTTGATACGGCAAGGAGCATGAATGCCAGTGCTGCAGCCAATGTGAACATAGGCAAACAAATGCTTCCTGCAGGGTACATAGTGGTGACAAGTATACCTAATGCAGCCATGATTCCAGCAACTACCAAGCCACTGAGTTCTATCCCACAGACTGTAACTGCTGTCAACACGGTAGTAGCTCCGAACCAAGTCAAATTCATAGATCTCACTGTAGAGGAAGAGGGAAGTAAAGGCGTACTTAACCCATCCAGACCCGTCCAAATAGCCGGTGGTACTGGTACTGTAGTAGCCCAACCTCCCATGGTTGTACCAAGTAACACTATGATAAGACACATACCGCCCACAGCTCAAGGTATGCCAGCAGGGGGTGTTATACTTGCTCCTAACTTGGTACCGACAAATCAACAAGCTATACAATTTGTGTTCAATTCCTCCTCTCCTGCTGTCAGACCTGGAGGTCTGATAAGTCTAACCAGTGCCGCTAACTCTACCTCTGGTGTCCGCACTACAAGCCCAGTAACAAATATGGCATCACAGATACGAGCTCCGATGTTGGTACGACAGACCGCACCAATAAGTTCCAACAATATAACAAGGCCGATTGCACCACCCTCAAACTCAGTGTCGAGGAGCAGTATAACGACTGTCCCATCACCCACTACAGTCAATAGGCCACCCCCACCTCTACAGTCAGCACCACAGGCAAATGCGGTAAGAATGCAAATAGTCAATATAGAGTCATGATAAGGTGTCCTATGAAATTATAAGTAAATGACTTTGTATTTTACATAATTTTCATGAAACAAGTTTGATTTGAAATCAATGTCTTAAGGAAAAGTTATGACGTGCAATATGTAATTAAATATTTTGGGAATTTCATCAATAATAAGATGTACATGCAGGTAACTTGTGTTGCAACATGTATATCCTTCCATCAAAATTTATGATGTTATTCAGGGAGACCTTTATTCGTGAATGGTCTATGAAGGGTGAAAATCCATCGCTATACCACAGATGTTAATCTTGTAATTATGAAGAACGAAGAAATCTATAGCAAGACTATGTTAATACAATGACCACAGCAAAATACACATCGTCGACAATATTGCAAAATTGTAGTAAACAACTATAGAGGCAAAGATGATCTGATGGGCAATATCTTTTAAACTACAAGTTTTTTTTCTCTCTGAACATTAAGAAAATATATAATTTGCTGGGAAAAACATTGTTTTGAAAACCATTCAATGTTGAAGTAGAGATTATCCATTGACTCAAATTCAAATATGTAAGGATTTTTTTCAGAAGTCTACAGCTTCAGCAGTGACAACAAAGTCTCAGTCAGTCCATTCTCATCCAGCCCCATTACCAGTAGTAAACTTTACAGTGTCACCTAATGATAAACCAATACCACCAAGGCCTAACCTGAAAATATCTCGTGTCAGTCAAGGTAAGACTCTAATGATAAATCTATGTCACCAAGGCCTAACCTTTAAATATCTCATGTCAGTCAAGGTAAGACATGAATGATAAACCAATACCTCTAAGACCTAACCTTAAAATATCTCATGTCAGTCAAGGTGAGACACTAGTGATAAACCAATACCACAAAGGCCTTACCTTAAAATATCTCATGTCAGTGAAGATATGACACGAACAATAAACCAATACCTCCATGGCCTAACCTTAAAATATCTCGTGTTAGTCAAGGCAAGACACTAGTGATAAACCAATACCACAAAGGCCTAACCTTAAAATATCTCATGTCAGTCAAGGTAAGACATAGTGATAAACCAATACTACCAAGGCCTAACCTTAAAATATCTCATGTCAGTCAAGGTAAGACACTAATAGAGCTGTTCGAATAAGCGACGTAAATCTACCAACGAACTTCGTACTACGTATTGGAACATAAGGGAACAAAATAAGGGGTGGTCTCAAAAATAATTTATTAAACATGCAAAAGAATAGATCTTACTTTAATTCATCGATAGCATAACTCAAGCTATATTGATGGAGTAATGATTAACCAACGACCGACTAACAGACAAAAATAAACAGTTGTAAATACCCTCAACCTTTGAATGTGGGGTATGATAAATTGTAGTGTTGTTTCAAATAGTTCGGAGAACCTTACAGAAAAGGGTATTTCTCTGCTTCTTTATTACAAGGAAATTAAGGTGTTCTGGATTAGAAGAAAGTGGCATAGCCAGATTGGTTTCGTCGTTGCTGTGAAGGGGTATTGGTGAAAGCCGGTTGATTCTTGGCACTTCGGAACGTAATTTTACAGCATTGTATCATCCTAATATTATGCTACTGTGATATGTTTTGATTTTCTTCAGCGGACGTGTTCATTCATAAACATGATGACAAGGTGCAAGACGCATAGGTTGATTCAGAATGTTATTGTTTCTGAGAAGATGGAGGATTGAAAACTAAAATCCTTGAACACCAAAGGGTTAACTGATGTGCAGTTTTTCAAATTAATAGGGTAGCGGGCCGAAAACTTTGATAATTGAGGAATCAGAATACAAATTGTCTTAATTCAGTCTTTCTAGGTGATTGAAGATGATTAGAAATAGAGTTTTATTTTATATATGATTGCAGCAGACAAAAAATTTAAATATATAATGCATCTTTGTTAACTATTCTAGTCAATAATCTAAGAAAACGAAAGCAAGAGATTACATAAAAATTAATTCTACACTATTCACATCAGTCCTTGGATAAAGACTCCTCTGCAAATAATGTTCTTCTCCCCAAACGCCCCGTGCAAGCCAGTAAGATTGAGGACACCGTATAGACAAGCCAAGGATGATCTTTTTCTTTAAATTCTCCCTTTTTAGGTCAGACCAAAATGTAAGGGGTGCAACCTATCATGCGCTTGATACGATCTGATATTGTGTAACATATCAGGGGCGAATAATGAATTTGACTTGGGAGAGGGGTGGAATATGAAAAAAGGAAAGGTGTTTAGGGGCATCTTTATGCCCCACCAAAAAGGGCCCAGGGTGACGTCCTTCTGGGGGTTCTGGGTGAGTCCCAAACACAAAGTATCTTGCGGTGAATGACCGTGTTGTTGACTGCAGAATATACTTAGATCAAATTACAGCCGTTAGAAAGGAAGCATTAATCAATATGAAAAACTTATCGCTTTGTGATAGAGAATGAATGTGGCGAAGGAAGCGAGCTAGCGGATTTTTCTCTTCATTTTTTTAGGAGGGGGGGGGGTTACACATGACAAATTGTATCTCCTTTGCCGTAAGAATATATTTGGACAAACTTAGTATATCAGAAAAAAAGACAAGCCTTAGGGGTTATTCTGGCTTTTGTGCATGAAATGGATGTCATGCTTCTATTCTTATTTGTATTGCAAAATCAAATGTAAATTAAACTTAAAGTAAAGTATTGAACGGCAGCGACTATTTTCTGCCAGAAATTAAGTCTTCACATACAAGTTTGAGGCCAACAAATACCTCACTAAACCCTCTAACCCCACTAAATCCATCAATGAAAATACCATTTCAAAGAGCAAGACGAAACCAAAACAAAAGCTTTAAATATCAGTAGTTGAGAAACTAAATTCGCTTATAATGCTGCTAGATTTATCCTTTTGATGAAATAAAGCAAGATATCTTGTCACAAATGTTTAATTATGTGTTTTTGAGACCATCCCTTATTTTGTTCCTTTACGTACTTATACGTAGAACGAAGTTCGTTGGTAGGTTTACGTCGCTTATTCGAACAGCTCTAATGATAAACAAATACCACCAATACCTAACTTAAAATATCTCAGTTCAGTCAAGGTATGACATTAATGATAAACCAGCACCACCAAGGTCTAGCCTTAAGATATCTCAAAAATATCTCAAGTCAGTCAGAGTAAGACACTTTGACAAATGATAAACAAATACCACAAATACATATTCTAACAAAATTCTATATCAGTCAAGGTAAGACATTAATGTTAAACCAGTATACCCAAGGCCTAACCTTAAAATATTTCATGTCAGTGTTTTACATGGAACTGCTTATTGCTTGTGAATCATGGGCAGGTCTAAAGTTAACTAGGATTATTTGTATGAAGTAAGTATAGATTATATCCTGAGATATTGATCAATTTACTTTAAAGTCTGAACGGTAGAATAGTAACACAGATTATTTATTCATTTGGAAGAAAAGCTTCAGTATAAACAATCAGTTGTACAGAAAATTCAAGTTGTACATTTGATTTTATTATACCTCTACTGATTTTTTCCTATATAAAAAGAGACTCATTAAATTTAACTAAATCCCTGAAAATCGCCTGATAAGACTATTTCCCTGCAAAGGGGTGCGTTAGTTGAGAAGACTATTTCCCTAGGGAGTTAGTTTCAAAATGGGGCGGAGCTTCTTTGGGGTGAGTCAGTATCAGCCAATCAGCGCCGTTGAAGGTTGATCGGATGATGTGAAGGTTGATCGGATGACGCTATCAATACGCGAGCAGAGTAATCCGCCTCCTATCCGCTTAGCACATAAATTAATCCGCAATAAAATAATCAAAAATTAAACATGTATGAGTATGATAAATGATGTTTCTGTTTATCTTATCAACAGAAATTAATATTTTCCGTTACTCAGTCATGCAGTCGAGAAGGCAAGGCAAAATCATTAGAATTTCCATTTGAACCCTGTGAACCGAAGAGATATGTTCGTTTCAGTATAATGTTTGTTTCTGTATACCTATAAAGAGATATGTTTGTTTCAGTATAATGTTTGTTTCGGTATAATAAAACAGTTAAAGTATACCATTGAGGGAGTTAGCACGATTCTGGTTCCCCTCGACCAGACCTATTTCCCTCGGCTTCGCCTCGGGAAATAGGTCTGGTCTCGGGGAACCAGAATCGTGCTAACTCCCTCAATGGTATACTTTAACTGTATACTGTACTTAAATTTATCATAATGTTAGCATGAATGGAGTTTGATCCCATTTTCTGTTTGAATACCATACTCCGAAGTCCTATGCAATGTGGAAACAGAGTGAGAAGCTGATATTAAAGAAGTGCCCTCTGTATGAGATATTGGGTGTCATTATTGAAGAGATTAAGTCTATAGTTTAGCTTTATTTTATTTGCAGGTATAGTACTTTCTTGGAACATGATTTTTGATGCCTCTAAGTATGCTGAAATCAAATCCTACCAGTTATATGCTTACCAGGAGGGCTCGGCTCCACCCAGCACATCTCTATGGAAAAAGGTATGTGTAAAGTTTAGATCTAGACACTTTTAATTGCTTACCTACTGACCAAAATTTTTTACGCAGGTAGGGGAAATAATGAAATTTTTATCCAGCGTAAATTGAATTTTGCAAATTAGCTCAAATTTAAGATTTTGTTGATTATTAGATTCTCTTGATTTTATGTGAACAAAACTTCTCTTAACAACCCTAGCATGTAATGACACTGCAGGCATCTGGAAGTCAATAAATCTTCGATCAATTTAAATGAACACAAAAATGGGACTTGAGATATTGTCTACTTCAACCCTTGAAATTAGGCTTATGATATCAGCACACACAGTATAACACAGTGATCTCAATTTATAGAGTAATATAAAAGACTGTATAATGTGAATTTAAATTTTTGCATGAGTTGTCCCTCTTCTTCCACAAACCATTACTAGCCTAGGTGATTCAGAACAGTTAGGCAAGTCTCCGAGATCTATGACACTGATAGGGATACTGAATGGTATGCTGAAAAAGGAGGGTTTATATGCACAATGTATGACATATTGGATATCCTATCTGCTTGGAAGAGGTTGCCAAGCTTTTGCTGTGTAAGAAAAATGTTGATTGTTCACTTTGCATTGATTTATTGGGAATTTTGACTATTGCAAAGGTGGAGATTATGTTCAGCTAAATATAAGTCCTTTAGGGAATAGTCTTCTACAAAACTATATAAATCTCTACCTCTTAAATGTCATTAATTATATCCCCTGCAGACGAAGTTTAGGGGGTATATAGGAATCATCCTGTCCATCTGTCTGTCTGTCCAGTTAAGAAGTTTTGAAAGCAAATTTCTTTTATACTACACTGCTAAAAAAAATTAAGGGAGCAAGGTTTATACTTTCATATCACACATGTTTGCAGCTGCTTATTCTATATGATGAACATGAATGTATTAAGACATATTTATTTTAAAATAGTCATTTCTTAATTACTGTTGTCTGTATTGAACAGATGAATCTTATACACATGATAAAACTTGATGATGTAGCCTTGCTTATCCCAAAAGATATTACATTCTATGTACCATTATATTACAATGGAAAAATCGCTCCTTGAATTTTTTTAGCAGTGTATTAATGGTAGGCCTTTCATATTTCATACACTTATTCACCATAAGGAGTACTTCATTTTGGTACCATGACTTTTGACCCTGTGACCATCACCCTATACAACATTTTAGGTAAAGAAGTTTTGAAAGCAGATTTCTTTTATACTATTAAAGGAAGGCCTTTCATATTTCATACACATATTCACCAAAAAGAGTACTACATTTGTGACCTTGACCCTATACAACATTTTAGGTAAAGGAGTTTTGAATGCAGATTTCTTATAAACTATTAATGGAAGGCCTTTCATATTTCATACACATATTCACCATAAAGAGTACTACATTTTTATGTCCCTCTCGCGGACATACTGCTTTGCCGTTGTCGGTCGGTCGGTCCTCCACAACAGTTTCCGCTCATTATTTCTGGAATGGATTCACACATTGAAATGAAATTTGGGATACAGATACATCAAATGAAAATCTAGGTCAAGTTCATATTTGGGTCTGATCAAAAAAAAAATTGACAGAGTTATGCCCCTTAGACTTAGAAAAATACCACAATTTAAGTGTTTCTGTTCAATATCTCTAGAATAGATTCACATATTGAAATGAAATTTTATATACAGATACATCAAATGAAAATCTAGTTCAAATTCATATTTTGATTTGATCGAAAAAATTTTGACAGAGTTATGCCACTTAAGATTTAGAAAAATATCAAAATTTAAGTGCTTCCGTCCAGTATCTCTAGTATGGATTCACATATTGAAATGAAATTTTATATCCAGATTATCTAGGTCAAGTTTATATTTGGGTCCTATCGAAAATTTTTTGACAGAGTTATGCCCCCTAGACTTAGAAAAATACCCGAATTTAAGTGTTTCCGTTCAATATCTGTGGAATGGAATCACATTTTGAAATGAAATTTTGAATACAGATACATCAAATGAAAATCTAGGTCAAGTTCAAAATTGAGTCTGGTCAGAGAGTAATGCTTGTTCACAGAGTTGTGCCTCTTGAACTTAGAAAAATTTAATAATTTATGGGTTTTCATTCATTATCTCTGCATTGGATTCAGCTATTGAATTTGAGATTTAGTTTAAAGATACATCACAAGAAAATCCAGATCAAGTTCATACACAGGTCCAAACAAAAAAAAGTTATGCCCCTTGACTAAAAAAAGTCCCCAAAATTAAAGGTTTCCATTCATTATTTCTGCAATGGATGCATATATTGAAGTGACATTTGGTATACAGATATATCATATGAAAATCTAGGTCAAGACCATGATAGATTCATTAATCCAAATATAAAAATTGTTGCTTTCATAATCAAAATGGGAGTAGGGGGACATTGATGCTTTATAAACATGACTTTTCACTTGTTGACCTTGTGACCTTGACCCGTTACAACATTTAAGGTTAAGAAAATTTCACACCATATTCACTGAGTGAAAAGTCCACAATTGTTTTATTATATAGTGGACTTAATAAGTATTTATAAAGGTACCAATGAGAATGGGAATATAAATGGACTACAAATCATAGCTAATATCATTAATAAATCTACTTGTGTATGTATTTTGTCCTCATAGACTCAGTGGTTACTGTTAGAGTTTACTTCCTGCATTTTGTCACGTGCTGTATTATATATATATCTATGTACAGGTTGGAGACGTGAATGCCTTGCCCCTGCCGATGGCGTGTACGCTTACACAGTTCCAGGAGGGTAACAAGTATCACTTCGCCGTCAGACCTGTAGATAAGCTAGGCAGGTACGGGCAATTCAGCGACCCCGGGACCATACACCTCAAAGCCTTCAACAGCAAGGATTGACCACATCCCTCTCTCGACAGGGACTGACCAGGCCTATCCTACACTGTGACCATAGGTGCAATCATAAACATACTGTGTAATATGTGTGAACTGTCTGATTGTTGGTACTAATTGAAGAGACATTTAATGTTGTGTATTGTGTGACTACACACAGAATGGAAATCAATTCTCAACTGTCTTTGTGAACGCTTTATACTTTCCTTGATGTATAGTAGCTCCCCTTCTGACTATGGGTAAAAAATATAGCATATCATACAGCAGTAATGGGTATTTAAGATTTTATTATTTAAAATCAAACAAAACACATACTTTTCATGTAAGCTTACATGGCTTTATTGGCATTAATAGATTATATTTCATATGTTATGTTATAGTCATTACGCTAGCTCACAGTACTTCAGTACAGGCTGACCGTCCAGTGCTATATTTTCAAAATGAAATGCTGAAAATAGGAATTTTATATGAAAATTACCTTAAGTTCATGTCTTGATAGACAATTGATGAAGTTTTAAAAAAGAAAAATATTACCAGATTTTCTTGTTTATTTCATAGGTCCTCTAGGTGTAAAGATGTACCACCCTGTTATCAATATTGTTGGTATATTGTATGGTTAACTTATTACATTTCCCTTTGATGTGTCGATGAAATGACTGGTTTGAGAGTACATGTATTGTATGATAAATATGTCCTATAGAATAAATGTTCCAATTGTACATATGGAAATATTGTAAATGTTTTCAGAAAATCGAGCTTTTATGTAGATTTATTATTTTATCTGCCACTCATTGTGTGAAAAGGTCCCTGACCTGATTTATAAACGTGTGTGAGAGTATGAATGTGAAGGTTCAGTATATTAAAAAGATTTTATACATATAATGTGTTCTTTATTTGAGTTTTACAAAAAAAATGTGGATTTTCAAGGGCAGATCTAGGGAGGAGGGAGTCTGGACCTCCTGGGAATTAGCACAAAATACTGAATATCCATTTATATGTGCAATCATAGGCTGGACCTCCCCTGACGGACTGGAACCCCTGGAAACAATTTCTGAATCCGCCTGTGGCTCCTGTGATAAGTATTTATAAAGTAGCTCAGTGACTTTGTATATATTCCATGCACAGTGACATAACGTAAAACATATGAAGCGAAGAGCGAAGATGGAAACTTTAGTTGATGAGATAGCAAAAAAAAAAAGAAGCATCGCATCCAAGTTTGCTAAAATTCAAAAATGCGGAAGTATCTTGCCTCACGTTAGAAGTACAACCATGCGATGTCAAAAACTAGAGTTGTCATTTCCTGAAATGAATCATCAAAATTATCATTTGTTTCCTTTTACAAAGCAAAACTGAAAGGCAAAGGATGAAGAAAGGACGGAAAGTCTAATGCATTGAATAGCTTACCGGAAAGAAAGACTTGTGTAGATTTATTTTTCCGAGAGATAAAACTGACATCCTCTTTCTCAGTAAACTCAATAGTTTGTGTAAATGACCTCGATCGTATGTTCTCATTGAAAGTACGATGTACTAATATTGTATTTTTATCCCACACTGGATAATTTGTTTTCTCAGTTTTTGGCGATGAAATTGCTTATATAGCCTTCTATTCAACATGAACCTCGCTGGAACGTCGATGAAATTCGATCATTTCCGTGTACGTTGAATAGAACACTAAATTCAAGGAAATATTCGTGTTTTCTTCCTCAAGGCAAAATCCTTGGCGTAGAGGGAAATAATTCGTAGTTTATATTGAACTAGTACAAGAGGGAAATTCAGCTGTAGCAAAATAAAGCGAATTAATTAAAAAAAAAAAAACCAAATAAAAGAAGAAAAAAAGGACTTCTTAGAGGCCAATCTTTATCTCGAAGTTTCTGTAGACGTGCTGTTCAGTTGCGTCCAAGTCACTTCTTTCAGAAATATAAATGCATGCGTGCGTTAAGAAATAAATCGAAAGTAGAAAGTTAAGTAAAACCATGCCGTTTTTTCAGAGACATGCACATAAACAATTCTATGAATAACTACTATACCTTATTCATCAGTATAAATGACGAGATCACACACGAAAGTTTAGGATTTCAAGGGGCATTTCCCGTGACCATGTCCCTGGATATGCCCTCTGGAAAGCCCGAGTCCACGTGTATATATATATATATATATGGGTTTCTGAACTTCTCATTCCACACAGTCGACTCTCTTCTTCTAGCGATGTGGATAAACTAACTCAAATCCTACCAAATTTTCCATATTTAAGGGAAACCAGTGATTTCCGCGAAATCGCAAAAATCTTCCTTGTTAAGCGGGAAATTCCGTATTATTGGCTAGATTGTGAACTGTACTAAATTTAGATCACATGCTTAGTTTTAAATTTGCCTCATGCAATGAAATAGAGTCAAGTTGCACAAGTATTTTTTTTCATGTGAAAATTACTTCAAAAATAAATGATCTGGAGGGTTTTAATTTCAATGAGGCGATTTAGAATTCGAATATAACAGACAAATCGCACTATAGGGCGTTATCTGTTTGTGTCTGTTGTCGAGTTAACAATTTTAGTTTTATAATTTACAGAGATAAGCAACAAAATCTATGTTTTGGAACATTAAAAAAAAAAAGAAAAACAACAACAACAAAACAAAAGAAAAAAAGTTCATCCCTGTTTTCACACAGAGGCAATTTGCTTCTTTTCGCAGGGAGTAGCACAATTTTTTTCTGTGTAAAAGATGCCACTTTCCAATGTCTCGCTTCGAAAATGTTCTGCATTGTCGCCCTCTGCAACTCTTGGAGCTTAACCTTGAAAAAGTTTAACCTTGGCCATATCTTGTGAATAGAAAGTGATAGGGATTTCGAACACGTGTATTTCTTGTGACAATACCTTTCCATGGATACCAAAATTTTTGAGTTTGACCTACTAATGAAAAACCTTGGCCATAACTGATAGGGCTTTCATATTTCATATGTGTATTCCTTAATTATGACAAGACCTTTCCATGGATACCAAAATTATTTACCTCTTGACTTCCGAAAATCTAAATTTTAGCCATAACTTTGGAATGCTTAGTGATAGGGCTTTCATATTTCACATATATGGCTAGCCGCAGAAACGGCCAAGAACACTTGGATATTTGGTTGGTAGGGGTACAAATATCCAAGTGTTGTTGGCCGTTTCTGCGGCTAATATATGGCAAGACTTGTCCATGGATATAGAATTTGACCTTGTGACCTTAATTTCAAAATGTGAAACTACTTTTCAGCTGTTTTACTGTTAAAGATGCCTACGGGGACATTCGTGTTTCTCAAACACGTTTTTTTTTTCTTATCTAGAGATACTATTTCGATATCTTACTCAACACTTTCAAACCTCATGGAATAGACTCGGGAATCATCAAACGTCTTTTATACGGTGGATATGAACCTGACACTCGGAATGGTACTTGACTGTTCTGCAGCCTTGAATCAATTCTTTAGAATTGCACCCCGACTAAGACAACGATACTCCATGAAGGGCCTCGTCCAAACTCCTCGGGTGATTACATGCGTTAGCTCGCTCAAGCCGGCAGAACGATTTTTTTTTCTGATGTCCTATGCTTTTATATCCGTTTACATATTCATATGTGTGTTACTTGTTTGTCTGATCAGTTTATTATAAACAACGATTGTGCGTTCTTCCGATACCTCTGGGTAAACGGGAAGGTGGGAGGGTTGTGCGCACGTAATCCGGATAATAACACCATTTGCTGCTAACATGGCAGATAGCCGTTCTAAGCCGGCGCCGATTGTGACATTGATCTCGTTGGCTTACTAGTATGTTGTCTTTTGTTTTTGGCCGGATTGCAAAGCAATTCCGGTCTATAGATTGACGATGTCCGTCCGTCTGTCCGTCTGTCCGTCTGTCTGTCCGTCCGTCTGCCGTCAACATTTTGGTTAAGGTTTCTGGTTGAGGCAAAATCTAAGGAACTATATGCAGTAGAAACTTTATATTATACATGAAGCTTGCCCATGACAAGACCTTTCAATTTATGCCGTAACTTTTGACCTAGTGACCTTGACCTTGGACTTTGACCTAGTTAAAGATTTTGGTTAAAGTTTCTGGTTGAGGCAAAATCTAAGTAACTATATGCAGTAGAAACTTTATATTATACATGAAGCTTGCCCATGACAAGACCTTTCAATTTATGCCGTAACATTTGACCTAGTGACCTTGACCTTGGACTTTGACCTAGTTAAAGATTTTGGTTAAAGTTTCTGGTTGAGGCAAAATCTAAGTAACTATATGCAGTAGAAACTTTATTTTATACATGAAGCTTGCCCATGACAAGACCTTTCAATTTATGCCGTAACATTTGACCTAGTGACCTTGACCTTCGACTTTGACCTACTCAAAGATTTTGATTAAAGTTCCTGGTTTAAGCAAAATCTATGGTACTGTATGAAGTAGAAACTTTATATTATTAATGAATCTCGCCCATGACAAGACCTTTCAATTTATGCCGTAACATTTGACCTAGTGACCTTGACCTTGGACTTTGACCTAGTTAAGGATTTTGGTTAAAGTTCCTGGTTTAAGCAAAATCTATGGAACTGTATGCAGTAGAAACTTTATTTTATACATGTAGGTTGCCTCTGACAAAACCTTTCAATTTATGCTGTATTATTAAAGACCTATTGACCTTGACCCAGTTGGTGACAAAAACTTACTTTGCAATCCGGCCATACCGTCTTTAGCGGTGTTTTATTGGTGTTTTGTTGTCGTGTTTGGTGTTCCGTGTCCATTTTGTGTCTTTTACTGTATATGTGTATTATGTGTTTTCGCATGCGGGTGTTTCGGTGCTTTGCTGTGGGTAATATCAGCGAAAATGCGTTCAATAATTAATCGCCTTATACACCGTGGATATGATGCCGGAGTCATATGAGGGGCACTTTGTTAATTTTGTCCCGTCTACAGCATTGTACCAGCGCTTTCTTGTGAGTTGCAAGCTTACTGACTGTGACGCCGTGGCTCCATGACGAGTCATGTCTAAACCTTGTTAGAGAAGTCAGGGCCCTGACCACGTGTCCTCTCTGAATGTCGGTTGGACTCTTTCCAGCCGGCAGAGCACGGACTGTTTTACGTACGCCCTTATGCTTTTGATAGTCCATTTACTTATCTATCTGTTACTTGGGCCATTTTGTTTTGCTGTCCGTTTTTGTCGTCATCTTACAGTGAGGAGGCTATATATAGAACCCAGTTGTGCGTTCCCCGAAACCGTTGAGTAACCGGACAAGTGGAAGGGTTGTACACACGTAATCTGTATAATAGTAATCTCCATCATAAGATGGCACTGGTTGCCGATTAGTCTCGTTGGTTAATGTGTAGTCTGTGTTACGTGATTAATCTTTCTTGCCCTTTTGTGTCTCTTGTTGTGTTTGTCCCCTCAGTGTTTTCACATTTGGATGTTTCGACATTTTGCTGTGGGTGCAGCAGCCGGTTTCGACATATTGCTGTGGGTGCTGCAGCCGGTTTCGACATATTGCTGTGGGTGCTGCAGTCGGTTTCGACATATTGCTGTGGGTGCTGCAGCTGGTTTCGACATTTTGCTGTGGGTGCTGCAGCCGGTTTCGACATATTGCTGTGGGTGCTGCAGCCGGTTTCGACATATTGCTGTGGGTGCTGCAGCTGATTTCGACATATTGCTGTGGGTGCTGCAGCCGATTTCGACATTTTGCTGTGGGTGCTGCAGCCGGTTTCAACATTTTGCTGTGGGCACTGCAGCCGGTTTCGACATTTTGCTATGGGTACTGCAGCCAGTTTCGACATTTTGCTGTGGGTGCTGCAGCCGGTTTCGACATATTGCTGTGGGTGCTGCAGCCGGTTTCGACATATTGCTGTGGGTGCTGCAGCCGGTTTCGACATATTGCTGTGGGTGCTGCAGCCGGTTTCGACATTTTGCTGTGGGTGCTGTGGTTGCCGCAGCCGGTTTCGACATTTTGCTGTGGGTGCTGCAGCCGGTTTCGACATTTTGCTGTTGGTGCTGCAGCCGGTTTCGACATTTTGCTGTTGGTGCTGCAGCCGGTTTCGACATTTTGCTGTGGGTGCTGCAGCCGGTTTCGACATTTTGCTGTTGGTGCTGCAGCCGGTTTCGACATTTTGCTGTTGGTGCTGCAGCCGGTTTCGACATTTTGCTGTGAGTGCTGCAGCCGGTTTCGACATTTTGCTGTGGGTGCTGCAGCCGGTTTCGACATTTTGCTGTGGGTACTGCAGCCAGTTTCGATATTTTGCTGTGGGTGCTGCAGCCGGTTTCGACATATTGCTGTGGGTGCTGCAGCCGGTTTCGACATATTGCTGTGGGTGCCGCAGCCGGTTTCGACATTTTGCTGTGGGTGCTGCAGCCGGTTTCGACATTTTGCTGTTGGTGCTGCAGCCGGTTTCGACATTTTGCTGTTGGTGCTGCAGCCGGTTTCGACATTTTGCTGTGGTGCTGCAGCCAGTTTCGACATTTTGCTGTTGGTGCTGCAGCCGGTTTCGACATTTTGCTGTGGGTGCTGCAGCCGGTTTCGACATTTTGCTGTTGGTGCTGCAGCCGAGTCCTGTTTGAAATCCCCTCCTGTCTTTTCCAAGAAACCTTGGAGGTTTTTCAGTCTGAGAATAATTGGACTTGTTTTATCTAGATTTAATCAGGAGAGGTTGCAACAATTCGATACGTTTTTTTTTGTGAAGTAGACTTGCTCACTGAGGTCTCAGTTTAGCTCAATTAAGCCATAGTTTGAAATGTAATTTCAGGAAGATGCAAGTATTACCCGTAATACTACGCACATTGTGAGTTCCCTTCGAACATACTTTTTCCCTGAATTAAATATTACATCGGTTTCCATAGAAATCTATGACGTCTGACACCATCCCTAACAGGAAGTTATGTAAATTCCGATCTTGATCCGCCGTGCATTACAACCCTCATATTTACAATTTTTCCATAGTGATTGCAATTTATGTGAAAACTAATTAAAATACATCATTCAATTCGAAAGTTAAACTTCAGAAAAGTGTTCGTAGTTTTACGGCTTATAATACCTACTTGAATGTCTGTAGTAAAGTTGCCTTTTTTTTCAAGGCGAATGATTAAACAAAATACAATAAAACGTCATGGCTTGTAGCATTATCATATCACATGCTACTTGAAGTTGCAGTCAATAAATATGTTTCATCTGTATTTTTTGCTGAATTTGATCTTGTCTTTTTATGAAGGTTTTGATAAGAAATTGATTTTGCTTGCTGATTGTGATAGTAAACGTTTCCTGTCTTTTTAGGTCTTGTTTTAGAAAGAAAAGAAAGTACGTAAGACTTTCCATTCCAGACAACAACGACATATAACATTTTCAATTCAATAATTTATTTAAATTCAAGCTATAATTAAAATAAATAAGAGAATAAATTCCCCATTTTTTGTAAGTGGAGCACATGTTCCAAAGTCTATCCGTTCCAGACAAACTTGAGTTCTTCAGACCACGTCCCTTCTATCCATTCCCGTGCCGTAAGGTTGTTTGTTGTAGAATCTAGAGAAGGCGTCCCTGAGTTTCTTCTTTGTATCTTTGTCAGGGTTAGACGTGTATCGAACTCTGAAATATATTTATAAAAAATGCTTAGCAAAATATTTTGCATAATAAAAGGATGTAAACTCTTCAAGTATGATTTCCTTTATTCCATTTCCTCGTGGGGACGGTGACAATCGTCAATATCTATCATTGTTCCTGTAGTGTTTCCTTCCTCAAGAGAGAGAAGAAAAAAAGAGAGAGAGTGCCCTTTTTGTGTCGCCTGCGAAGCGTAGCACTTTGTCCGTTGTCCGTCTGTCTGTCACACTTGGATGTCATACTCTTTAAAAGTTATTTAAGAAATGACTGTCTTACTTTTGGTGTTCATGGGTGTATAATTCTGGTTGGTCACGTGCAAATGAATCGCGATTCTCGGAAAATTTGCACGTGTCCAACCAGAATTATACACCCATGAACACCAAAAGTAAGACAGTCATTTCTTATATTTACATTTATTCTAAATATAGGTCATTCTTATCTGCATGCACTTGGCACATTTTGCCTGTCACAGCGTCAAATGTATTTGAACGTTGGTAAATTCTCCCTATATATATGCAAAACTTGAACGTGACGTCGGAATAGCAACCCAAATTCTAGTTGCCTAATGGGCGTTCAACATGGGGAATATACTAGTAATGTAAATATTCCTGAGTGTCGCTATGTTTCGCAGGCGACACATGCATTCCTTGGAATGACTTTTATTATATTTCAACATCATTTCTTTTTGTAACAATACTGAAAAGATATATACAGTATAAATCTCGTGGTAAATTTAAGGTTTTAAGATTTTGAGGAAACTTTGATTCACCTTCACATTCAAACTTGTGAACGTATTTATATCGGAAAAGATGCCGTGGGTTTCCGACGGTGTTACTTTGCCGGCTTTGTCATTTCTTTTTTTTTGAAAAACAGAGTCAAGATCGATCAGTGTGGATGAGGGGGTGAAGTTCAAAAACCAAGGAAAAAGGAAATTGTATTAACCTTAACATTTTCTCTTGAGTTGCGGAAAAGGATAATACAGATCAGCCCTATACAAAACCACCTCATAGATTTCATTATTGTTAAATATTTAAGTCAAGCATAGATATTTAGCGATGAGAGTTCCACACTGTAAAAATCTTTTCTCTCTTTCGTTTTTTTTTCTTCCTTTTTTTATTGCACGTGAGAAAATATAATTGATTCGAAGTATCAAATGAACGAGCAAGGAGGAAGCGGAACTTCATAAGAGGTACCTAGCTATTATGTAACAATGTAGACAAAGGATGTTGAAAGTGAAAAGTCCGACATTCTAAGTCTATAAATATAATATAACCTTTTGTATAAATATATTAGGACTATTCTAGTACACGATCAGTGCTTAGAAATCGATAAAAAGCCCATATAGTTCCAGGCATACATAGGCGGAAAGATCACATGGATATGCATATACATGTGCTTCTAAAAATCTCTTTTTAGAAGGTTTTTTTTTATGTTTGACATTTCTAGAGGTGCATACGCATACCAAGGCGATCTTTCCGCCTGTAGTTTCAGGCACTGAAAAAAAACCCCGGATTATACGTAACCTTGGAATATCAGTGACCTTCACATGTCATGTCATGTCTTACTATTGCTTACATTGTCATGTTGTGAATAGCATTGTATACATGTCGTATTACAGGTTGTATGTCATGGTATGTATGTACATAGCCGGTGTTGTTCCAGTAATGCTGACATGTTATGTCTTGCTATTACTTACATTGTCATGTTGTGAATAGCATTGTATACATGTCGTATTACAGGTTGTATGTCATGGTATGTATGTATAGCCGGTGTTTTTCAAGTAATGCTGACATGTTATGTCTTGCTATTGCTTACATTGTCATGTTGTGAATAGCATTGTATACATGTATTACAGGTTGTATGTCATGGTATGGTATGTATAGCCGGTGTTGTTCCAGTAATGCTGACATGTTATGTCTTGCTATTGCTTATGACAGCATTGTATACATGTCGTATTACAGGTTGTATGTCATGTTATGTATGTATAGCCGCTGTTGTTCCAGTAATGCTGACATGTCTTGCTATTGCTCACATTGTCATGTTGTGAATAGCGTTGTATGTCATATGTCCAACTATGTCTTGCAGATTGTATGCCATGTTATGCATATATAGCCGGTGTTGTTTCAGTTGCTCAAATGTTAGTCTTGCTATTTATGAACCCCCCCCCCCCCCAATTCTAGAAGTGCATACGCATACCAAGGCGATCTTTCCGCCTGTAGTTCCAGGCACTGAGAAAACCCCTGATTATACGTAACCTTGGAATATCAGTGACCTTCATAATAACCATCACATGTCATGTCTTACTATTGCTCACATTGTCATGTTGTGAATAGCGTTGTATGTCATATGTCCAACTATTTCTTACAGGTTGTATGTCATGTTATGCATAGCCGGTGTTGTTTCAGTTGCTGACATGTTAATATGACTCAATATTACTTAGAGGTGGTACGTATAAAAATACGTGTTAATTATAGTACGTGTTTAAAATACGTCATATCGTACGTCGTTAAACTGTTAAGGATTAAGGGCGACCACATACAACATTGGTACATGAAATCTACATGGGTTTTGTTAATGGCACATAATGTTTTTTTTAAAGTTCGTTACAAGTTATACAGACGCACAGTGTTTGGTTATCTTAGTAGACCAAAACCTAAACTACCACTGCAAAACTGGTCCATACAAATGGTTACTACTGAAACCATGCCTACTCCTGGTTATTAAAGGTCTATTATTACGTATAACAAATTTCAATGATAGTCACAACACCAAAAACAAGATGGGAACTTCAGTCATTTTCCTAAAATACTTGCAACCCATGTACATAGGTATTGGATCTGATTATCAATGCAGATCACAATCAGTTAAGAACATACATTTCAGGGACTAAACAATCGGACTGAATTTCCCATTGATCACCAGAACTGTATACTTTTACACAACATAGAGAATGTAGAATAGCTCAGACCAACCCTGATTTAATGTTGATGGGGAGAGGGATGGAATTTACTCCGCAGGCTTATATTAAACCAATGTAATCTTGTGTTGCTGCAACTGAAGGTTTTCATATCAACATTTGTAGCAGTGGAAAAATAGCATGCATACTATAGTTTATTCTATATGATGAAATAAAAGAAAGTCGAATAGATAGATTGTTAGACAAGAATTAGATGATGCGCGTCTCTATAATTATGGTGAATTCATAATCAAGAAGAGATAACCTGACTGAAAATGATACACTTAAACTGCTATAATGCTATTCTATCAAACGTGGATGGCAGAAAAAAAGGGTCTACAATCTACAGTACGATTACTACAATACTACTACTAATACAGCTAGTACGTGGGCCATGCGTGGGCCGTGGATCTTACTTCCTTTGTCTTGTTAGAGAGGCCGATCGACTGGTTACACAGGGAACAACAATATCAAGGCCCAACACGTTCAGACGGACACTGGTTTGAGATCTGAATTGTGGTAAAATTCATGTTAGAAGAGGATCTTTGCTTGTGTAAAGCCATTTATTAGTGATATTTTATCAATAAGAATGGGTAATGTACGCAGTGTCATAATTACCCTTGTTTGTCTGTTGTTTTGGTTGATGTTAACTTGGACCGTGTTTCCCTAGGTGATGCTTGATGAGAAAGGGAAGGACTTAGGGAGGTCTGAAAGACAAATAAAGGATTACGACGGAAGAATAAATACACAGTGTTCGATTTTTTCCCTTCTTTTTATTAATCTTCAACAGTCTTTCGATTATTTCCTTGTTCTCATTCATCAAGATTTCAAGAAGCAGAGATTGTAATCTACTGGTGTTAAAGGAAACCCCGTACACTTCAACGAAGCCCTTGTTCTGTTGATAGCAAAGTACTTGGTCACATTTCAATATCACTTCTACTATATAGCATTCACATAATCTTCATTGTGTATTGATTAGAAGACAAAAAGAAATCTAACAATGGAAAGATCTCAGTAACTTACTAAAACTGAATAGGGTTTTCTCTGAGCATATTCTGGGGTCGTTGATTCAGAATGCGCCTTACGTGGAGTTGAATTCTGTAATTATATAATGAATATTGGAAATACGAAGCTATCACTCTTGTACCATTAATTCTAATCATTTTTTTTTCAACACATTTCTTATGGATGCACCAGTACGAAGAAATTCCAAAAAGGGGGAACTTTTCTAGCTCTAATTTTAGGTGTCGCAACTTGTTTTTGTTTTGAAGTATTTTCTTATAGTGGTTTAAGGACTGGATATCATAGACATTGATGCCTCGTGTACTAAAATTGATCCAATTTGAACATAGACCTTGGTTGACTGACCTTGCTGGACGGTAGAAGAGTGTACTCCACCGAGGTTGTTACATGATCCTCGGTCATCCTCGGTGTAAGAACTGAGGTAGGTAGTTCTGGCACAGACTCGGAAACATGGACGCCCGGACGAACCTTGGTTTTACTCTTCTCTCTGATACTTTTGTCTACAGCTGGCAACAAGTCAGCTATAGGCACACAAACACTGGTGTGAGCTCTATATAACTCTAAACAGTTACTTTTTGTACGCCTTAGTAATTCGTTATTTGGTTTTTGACTAGATTTCCCAGGAGTTGTCCCCCTTGCCCCCGATCGTTTAGCAGAGTCTGGTTTGGCACCTCTATTACTGGCTTTAGAGGATGGTCGTTCCGGAGGGGTAGTGTTTGTATTGAATCTTAACTCCGGAGTGTTACAGCTCATGGGATATTGTGTCCTATCACTTTGAACTATAGAATTTTGTCTCACGATCGTTCTTTGTGGCTCGTACATATCTTTTTTATCGGGTGTAGGGGTGGAATTCCTCTTAGCGTATGAGCCACATTCACCCCCAGAATCTTGAATGCTAATTTTTCGCATAGTCACCGGAGGTTTCACAGCCATCTAGTCGATACATCCCCGTACTTCCAAAATCACTCCCAATAGAAGTGTATGCACGATGAAGCATTCTTTTAACAAATTCGTTGCCCTTATTGTCCACATAACCCGTTTTATAGTACTTAATCGGAGAATTACTGTCATCGAACAGTCCACTTGACTTCTCATCCTCAGACTCTTCGTAAAGCTGTGATTTTGCAAGTTGATGCGTATAAGAAAATTTGGCAACCTTTGATTTTGACTTTGGTGCGCTATTCCTTACACTCAAACTGCTGCCTTCAAGATTCAGAGCATCATTAAATAGTGTAGCAATGTCTTTTTCGTCATTGCTAGGGGTTTTGGACCCGTAGCCTTCGTCTTCTACTTCTACTTCTTCATCTTCTTCCATGTGAGTAATATCATCACGAGAACCGTACCTTCTGGCGTAGAATAGCATGCGACGATATGATGCAGGGTTAGTGTACGGAGTCTGAATATCAGAAAGATCAACAGACTGAGTAATAGGAACACTTCTGCTTCTCTTAGAAGGGAAAACAAGTTTGTAGAAGACGTCTCTGACTTTCTTCGTCTGATCGAAGAAATATCCTCATGTCGTCCTGAGTTTTCGATCGTAGAAGCGCGTCTAATCTCTTTTTATTAATTTCTCCTTGTCGTCTGCTTTCTATGAGTTGTGCAGTTCTGAACGTGAACGGTTTTGTTGTAGTTACACTTGGTGTCGGAACAGGAGGTGGGACCTTTGGTACAGATGCTATAGGTGTACTAGATATAGTGCCCGGCTGTGCTTGAAGGTGCCATATTTAGGGAGGTTTTAGCACGTTTAGGTTTTGACAGTTCCTCCTTTTCGCGTAGCAGAAGACTTCTGTGAAGACTGTGCTTCTCAAAGACTTGCTCGTCGTCCAAATGTGTACAGCGTCTTTTTGGAACATACTTATATTGTAAATCTTCTTCAGTGAGTTTTAACTTTTTGCTGTCTGAAAAAAATTAAGAAGAAAATGTACACCGATTTGAATACTGCAATTATGATAATTGTAATCTGACTTTTAAAACTGAAAATCGTCAAACTTATGTGTAGCATGATAACACCTAATTACCTTTCTTTGCATGAAGCAATCCTTGTAGGTTTGACCAGGCAACGATATCTTCAAAGAAAAACAGTATGATTAGATAGTGGTTATAATGGTATCAAACTATTTCCTAAGCTTCTCAAACTGATTTTTTAAGGAACTGTCTTTGTGTATTGTAGGTTGTCGTGTTCCATTGATGGATTTTGCTTTGGCTCCCTTCATAGGGTTGTATTCCTTGTTTAATTACCTTGCTGTAGTTACTATTTCGTATTGTTAACGTTGGTATTGTTTTGTATGCCAAGAGTGAATCATGCTGTAATGATTGTTTCTTGTTGTTTATATTGTTTTGTATATCAAAGCAAATCTTGCTGTAGTTGCTCTTTCGTGTTGTATGTACTATTTTGTATGCCACAAGTGAATCTTGCTGTTATTAATGTATCGTATTGTTGGTGTTGTTTTGTATGCCAAAAGTGAATCTTGCTGTAGTTAACGTTTCGTGTTGTATGTACTATTTTGTATGCCACAAGTGAATCTTGCTGTTATTAATGTATCGTATTGTTGGTGTTGTTTTGTATGCCACAAGTGAATCTTGCTGTAGTTAACGTTTCGTGTTGTATGTACTATTTTGTATGCCACAAGTGAATCTTGCTGTTATTAATGTATCGTATTGTTGGTGTTGTTTTGTATGCCACAAGTGAATCTTGCTGTAGTTAACGTTTCGTGTTGTATGTACTATTTTGTATGCCACAAGTGAATCTTGCTGTTATTAATGTATCGTATTGTTGGTGTTGTTTTGTATGCCACAAGCGGATCTTGTTGTAATTACTATTTTGTATTGTTTGTACTGTTTTGTATGCCACAAGTGAATCTTGCTGTAATTACTGTCAGGACAGCCTGGTCTATTATATGTGCCATTGATCTTGCTGTAGTAATCACTGTCTTAGTGTATGTTCTGTTTTCTATACAGATCGTTCGGTCGATAGTTGAGTTCTGTTCCTTTGAACAGTGAGCTGATCACGCATCTGGTATTTTGAATACTTTTAAGCTTGATTTGCGCTCATTTTCTGTTCACATGGTTTTTGATTGTTTCGTTTAGTAGCTTGATTTTCCATTTTTGCCTGGATTTGTTTGTTTTTGTTATATTTTCGTCATAGTTGATATCAAACACAATCAAAATTTCAGCCAACTTACCTAACGAGTCGGATACGACAGGAGTTGTGTCCCATCCGTTAATACGCTGGAACTTAGGTGTTTTTCTGTAAATAAATAAAAAGAAATAGATATTACAGAAACTAAAAATCAGAAAACATGACATAACCCTGCTCTGTCCTAACCTGTAGCAAAAAAAGGCACCCTACCTCTTATGATTACATTATGTCATACATTACGAAAGTTCCATACTGTTGTGTAAATCTTTTTTTTTTCTTTCTCCATTAAGATTTCGTAGAAAATTGACATAATCAAACATATTACTTTTTATTTAGATATTTTGATTTCAAAGTCTTTCATCAATTTTTTTTTTTTTTGTAAAATCTATTTTCGGTAGAATTCCATTCTGAGAGTTTTTAAATGTATTCATTGATTCATGAAAAGAGTCTCTATTTGAAACATTGTTCAACAAAAACATTAAGCAAACACGAAAGTTAACATTAAGCAAACACGAAAGTTAACACATCATAAATGGACATATGACACTAATTTCATCTGGTTATTATCTTGTTACTTGCTACCTTAATGCTGAAGTTTTATGCAGTAAGCAAAAAGTAAGCAAAAACGGCACTTGACACTCAAAATTCAATAAGTTGTTCAACAAAGCATAGAAGTTTCTATACGGTATGTTTACTTTAAACATCGTTTAAATTTGTAAATTCATAAGTATTAAAGATATGCCAGACTTTACATCAATTAAGATTTAAAAGTTTATGATTACCTATCTGATTTCAGGCATTCACCGTTCAGCCAGGGCTAACCAAATAGTCGGCAATTATACTCTACCCTTTACTTTATAAAGAATCACTTAAATGCCAGATGTATATATATATTAAGATTTCATTTCATAAAGAACTTTTTCGCTGTCTGAGAACTTTATTTTTCGTACAGATTATAGTATGAACTTTTTAGTGGCCGTCTAATGTAGAATACGAAATGAACAAGGGTTAAAATACTTTGTAAAATAAAAAAAATCTGTCTTAAGCCCCCGTTCCACTGCAATCCCGCTGTACCTACGTTCATTCCCGACCTGTAAAATTGCCAGGTCGGGAGAGAACGGCTCTTAGTCGTATCTTGGTCTGGTACAGCGTATGTTGGTCTAGAATCGATCGGAATTAGAGCGGGCACGCTTTAGAGGTCGGGAAAAGTTTCCCGTATTCTTTCAACCGGTTGAAAGAATACGGGAAACTTTCCCGCTTTCTTTGTGGTCGTGAAATAGTCGGCGCTTGGTCGGGATAGTCGGGGGTACAGCCTAGGTTAATCGTGTCCTGGTAGGGAAGGAGCGTGGTTTGAGCGTGATCTGATCGGCATTTACCTAAACCCCGCTCTCTTCACGCATCAGATACGCTTAAATTACGCCCTGTTTCCGATCTTTACCCGTCTATTCTACGCTCTTACCACGATCTATCCACTACAGATTCAATGTTTGCTGATCTTACCAAGACCTTTTCATGATCCTCTTGCGACCTATTCACGCTCTATATGACCAAGTTACGACCAAACGACGCTTAAAATAGAATGTGTGCATATTTCATTCATTTTCTCGCACTGATATTGATTTGTGTAAAATACTTATTATCAAAATGTCGCCGCGACGATTCTTGGCTATCCAATGCCACTTTTTAAGTAAGGTAAATTTTTAATTTTGATCGCGACTTTTTTGGGTAAGGCTTGGTCAAACCGAGAAATACAGGCTTCTTCTTGGTCGATACGATCATTGGATGACAAATGAGATCACTTTAAGTTAGAAATTGTGTTTTGAGCGGGAATGCGTCGGGGACAGTCGGTAATAGATCGGGATTGCATCGGGAATAGATCGGGTTTTGGTCGGGAATAGATCGGAGTTTGATCGGATAGAACGGGACTTGGTCAGCAATATGATCGTGAGAAGAGCGGGTAAAACGTGAGTAAGTCCGCGATGAAACGTGATTCGGTCATAAATTGATCGGGAGTCGGTCGGGAATAGAGCGTGATGTCAAGAAAAAAAATGAAAAGGTCGGGAAAGTTTTACCCGCTCTTGTGAAAATTGCGGTCGGGAATGGTCGTAGGTACAGCGGAATTGCAGTGGAACGGTGGCTTTAAGCATGAAAAATTATGTTAATTTTTGTGTATGACTAAGATAATGACAATAAATGTATTGAAAAAAGAAATTATTCCTGAATGTCTCGTTGATATATCATCGAATAAGGATAATTGTATGTTGTTTTCGGAAATCTTGAAAGAACATTAAGATGCAATGAATGATAAAGATGTCATGATAAGGATTTTGAATAACATTTAATAAATACATTTATAGAAGCCGTAAAGAAAACAAGAAAATCCAAATAATCATTGAGATGAGAGCACAAACTGGTTATATATGCCAAAGACCGACACCCTCCATACTTACATCCCCGGGGGTTCTCGGGATAGGCGTGGTTTAGGTAACATTCTCTTTTATCCTATAGCGACAAAATATTGAATTATTTCCTCTTGTACGGAAAAAACACATCCATTCTCTCTCATCCCATAAACCGGGCTGTCAAACAGCCAAAGTTTGTAGTTTTAAAAACACTCAACATGACGGTTTGTACACACGAAACAGTGTTGTAATCCCTCTATGATGAAGATACGAGTCAAAAATTCTCATTTCAAAATCAACCCACGGGCGACACAGCTGACAAACAACATTTGCACATTTAATATGTACATTTCACTTGCATATCAAAATAGTTACGGTGCAAGTTAGAAAGATCCTGCTGTTTAAAGTCGTCATTTAATAGCTTTTTGTTGATTTCTTTCCAGATAAACTTTAAATAGATCTATATGTATTTTTTCAAAGACAGATCTTTATCAATATAACAGAAGCTGTAATTTAAGTGCTTTAAAATAAACCGATTGATCCCCCGCGAAATTGTGAATCCCTATAACAATTTAAAAAAAAATCATGTCTTTCAAATTAAAAGTTGTTTGAAAAAATGAAAAGATTCATGGATTTTCACGTAAATCTCCACAAAATTAAATATCTGTTGAAGTTTCAAAAGGAGATTTCAGCGAATATATGAGACATGACTACTTTTTCTTGCTATGAAAACTTTGACAAAGAGATTCTGCGAGCCTGGAGAAGGCTTCAAAGTTACAAGAGGCGCAGTCTGCGTATTCTGTATTTCACGGTGTAAATGTAATAACCTGGATTGGTACTTCTTTGTATTGTCTTGAAACTTTAAAAATATCAATGAATTGAATTTGTCTAAGTTTCCAGGGGCACAAATCTGCAGAAAAAAGAGAGACATAATCCACATTTTAACTAACCGCAGAAACGGACATCAATTTTGCGATTCTGAAGGATATCCTTCCAAAAAGCAAAGTGTCGATGGCCGTTTCTGTGGCTTTATTTGCCCTGTATTTCTTAGTGCAAACGCCACTAGTATATCTAAGAAATGAATTAATTCCCTGACATTGTTTTCAGCAAAAGAGCCTTCATTCGGCAGAATAATCCAACGAAGATACAAGGTTTCACACGCAAAGATGCAAGGATGAGAATATAAAGCTCTTTTCTTACGACTTCAATAACGGATTTCCAAAGAGCTAATTTTGATCTGAGAACAGACACAACAGAAATTCCACCAAACGGAAGGAAAATAATTATAATTCTCAATCTGTGACATTCAAGACTGATCAAAACATACATTAGAACATAAAATAAGGGCAGACCTGACCACTGCACTATCGAGGTTCGATTTATGACGATCAGTCACCAAGATTAAATGTGTCATTAACCGGATTAACAGGCATCCTTAACTATCCCACGGTACACCCATAATGACTAAAATGTATCCTCGTAGCATTTTGGATATATTGTATTACAAGATGACGTATCCCCCTTGTTCTAGTGTTCATATAGGAACACCCTCCCTGAAATTCTGGACAGGAGTACCAGTATGCATGAATTATTCTATCCCCGTAAACATTGTCAAATGTGCAAATGATTCAGTTTATTGATACTTGAATGATAATTGTGAAGTTAGCTTGATGGATCGTATAATTCTCGACAATTAAACTGTTAATGTAATACAAAGAACATAAGGGTATCTGATCGCCAATCTGTATAGAGTATTTAAATGTCGTATTTGACATACATGTATAGTTAGTATCAGTCTGGGAATTTATTCTATCGTTTATCTCCACCAATGTAAACCTTTTAAATGCTCTATAAGGTATACAGAACGATAAGTTAAACAAGCTTCTTTATCAACTTAATAAACGGTGAAAAGTGCAACCTACAATAGATTGCTTTTTGGTAATGAAAAGTGTTAAATGAAATAGAAAATTTATTAAGCCTTGACTCCTCCTCCTTCTTTTTGGAGTTTGCATGGTCGACAAGTAGAATATGATCCGTGACAAAAGTTCTCCGAGGAGAGTTTGGTAACAATCATTCCTCCATGCCCATTGTTGCTCTGCTTGACAAACCTTTATAACGAAGCCCGAAACCTTTGTACCGTTTCAGTACCATGGATTAGCCATAGAGACTTGTCAGGAACATTTCGGTTAGTCAGTGAACGATTCCATTTAGTAGTTATATTAACTTATTGGTACCTATCTGAATGCAAGTTTTGTAATTGTGCGTTTCTAAAAAAAATAATAACCATCACTGATTGATAAAAAACCTATTACCCCCCTACCCGGGTCAGTTTATGTACCCCCGGCTCAGTTTTTAATCCCCTTACCAAATGTACTCGGATCCAGTAAATATTACTCATATTGTCTTAATCATTGTAAAATTTGTTCAATATTTGAAATGAAAGATTAAAATCGATTTCCTTGGGATGGTACAAATTGCTTAGTATTGCCAATACAATGAAAATTAATATACCCAGTAGCGATATGAAGCAGTCAACCTTTAGTTTCTTACGCATTTCTGGAGACTTTCCCTTGATTGAATCATTGTTTGTACACTAAATCTGCGTGTCAAAGACTTAAACTGGAGTATTAAGTTGTTCAAATCTATAAACACAGTGTCTTACTCAGCACTGAACAATAATCCAATAATCAATAAATATTTGAAAATACCAAAAGTGAAAAACGTACATTTTTATTTTTCATCCCTTATCACATGAACAGAAATTCATTTCGTATCCTATTCAATACCCGCAAATACTTTTCAAACAGAAAGGAGAATACCCAATTTATGGTCGAATATGTTAGAAACAAGACGCATTTACTTTGGACAGAGAAATGAGCGAATGTTCGATGGCAGTGTAAAGTGGAGGGCAAAACGGGAAGGGGAGGGGGAAGGGGGAGGTTAACCGAAATGTCACTTCAGGCAGAACCAATATAGATGGGGCAATATATGTTCAAAGACATCCAAGTAATATTAGATCTGCCACTGAGAATATTTGTAGATGTATTATAATGCAGATTTGGTCCCCTGTTATAATGGCATCTATCCAAGACGGTATACATAAAGTCTTTATAAGGCGAGAGATCATAATAAATGAGTGTAGATTATTACTGCCAGGACGCTATGGCTCGTATACTGGTATGAAATGCCAGTCAGTAAAACAATACAACTGTAGTATTACATAGACATGTCTATTCTCTTCCTGCTCAAGGATTACAAGATAACAACACCAACCAATCACTCAAACTTACAGGAATTTCTCATAGGAAAGAGAGAATTTTACAGTCATATTTTCAATCACGTCACACTAATTCCCAAAATTCTGTTTCAGCCTCACACATTCTGAAGTTTCATTTGACAAAAAAAATCTTATCCACTAACCTACTGATCACAGAATCATTCTCTGTATACCTATAAATGAAGATACATTAAAAGCCGCCCATCTCTGCATACGCAGATGATACCATGCTACTGTCACATGCATTCTACAAATTTGAATCTGCTGATTTATATTCTTCTTGAGGATAGACACTTGCCGTTTTAGGATATATGTAACCTTGAGGATGACCTTCTGACTTAAAAGGTATACTTAGATACCTATAATTGTTATTACTAAAAAAGCTAAAAAAAAGAAGCAAATCTATCCCTCATTCGAAATTAAAGGAACTTCTTTTATTAGAATTTTAAGTCCGAGTTGCTTCAATGAATCTGAAAGTCTCAATCTTAACCTGCTATCACTTGTATCCTTACAAAATTAACATTTCAGAACATCTCTGAAATATTTGAAAAGCATATCAAATAAAATAACTTCAACGAAAATCCTACCTTTTCTTACGCATTTGGATTTATAGCTTAATTCTCGACTGTTTAATCACAACACGTCATCCTTCTGTGATATAGAGAGAACCATCTAATGAAATATTTAGAGGCAAGACAAGGAATAAATATAAGATTGGACTCTTGAGGCACCTTAATATAGTCAATCATCACAGTCTATAAATCAGGGAATTATTAATATTGGATCCTACATATCAGAAGGGTATGAAGAATAGTAGATTACAACGAAAAACAAACCTTGGTCTCGTTAATCAGAAAATAATTGAAGTGCGGTGCCTTGATGAACTGACAAGAAGCTAAGTAACGTCAATTACTGAAGATTTGTGTAATTAACGTGACTATACTCACCGAGTGTTACGGAAAGTAGACTCTCGTCGGATGAGTGCCCTTTTAGGTCTTTCTGCTATCTCTCGAACCATAATTTTCGATACTCCAAAAACATTTTTGCTATCAGTCATCTACGTTGAACACAGATTTTTAACTCAACACTTGTCTTTGTATTAAATTCCTTTGAGGCAATTTTGATATGATTAATATCCTTATAAGTATATATATTGGAAAAAATCTTTAATTTCAAATATTTTAGTATTCGTTGTTGTCTTTTTTAAAAGACGATAACTTTGTCAGTTATTTTAAACCAAAATAAATTCCAAAGGATGTAGATATTGAACACAAAATACCAATGTTATACACGGTCGCTGGCCTAATCACTATTGTACAAACGGTCAATCCTAACTCTCCAGATACGCTATCGCCAAGAAATTAATCTAATCGCATGAATTAAAATTAAAATTGACCAGGATTAAAAACCGGACCATGAATGTGCCAATACACAGTTCTAGTCTGGCCTAACAAGATTCTTAAATGACGGTTTTGGGTGTTTAACAGGAAAGAATCTAAAAGAACTGATCTCTCGGCTTATTAGGTCCACAGTAGCATTTTGTGTTGAAAAGCTCTTGCCGTGACGATAAGGGTTTTAATACACACTATGTTCTGGTTTAAAGTCTCAATTACAATACATTATGCGAAATAAAATTAAAGAATTTATTAAATTGACGAAATCTAAAATGAATTGCTCGTTTTAAAGATCCCACACTTAACACGAAGCCATTAATATCCGTATTTGACGAGGTGTTAGAAGTCTCACTAAACACCTTGTTTCATTTTGAAATTTGAATTAAAGGAAAATATTTAGCGAGCCCACAATAACGCCTTATACAACTGCAGATTTAACGATTTTAATCCTCAGAATTATCAGTGAAATCGTATTAAGCTGTGAAATTAAAAATGTGACGAGACTACAACTAGCCTTATTTCTTAGTGGCATCGATTTTCTCGATCTTTAAAACGTGTAAATACTTTAGAAAGTGAGAGAAAAGCCAATCTTTGGCTGGTAATGAACAAATAATAAGTTTGGTCTCCGTGTTTACAGAGATCTCATAATTTCTAGTTATGACACTTCAAAAAATCTAATAAGATGTACAATAGAAGGGAATAAAAATGTGATTGTTACTTAATTGGCATGCTACAAGTAGACTTTCGATTAAAATTTCCACGAGCACTTGATAAACTGGAAATCGACCATGCATAATCTAAGTCACTATAACGTTTTCTGTGGACAATGATGGTAACCCCCCCCCAATATTTCAATCAATTTTTCTTCATATCATGTACATACAGTCTTATATTTATACCATATATCTTAATGCAGAACTGAATAATCAATTTAGACAGATCTCAGTTAAATCAATACTGAATTAAGGATATTGAAAAATAAAGGCAAATCAAAATATGCAAAATGTAAATGATCGAGAAAAATTAGGTGACGACAAAAAAAAAAAAAAAAAAGAAAAGAAAAAAGAAAGAAACAAAAGCACAGTAGGAAAAAAGAATATAGTATCATAAGTATACTGGAAAATGATTTCCTTACAAGGAACTGCAATTTATAATAAACATTTTAAAGCAAGAGGAATTAAAAGAATTAAAAATAGCAATCCAAGGAATGCTTGTGTCGCCTGCGAAGCGGCCTATTCTAGGAGGTAAATCACATGGTTCAAATTTACTGGTATCACTATAAAAGTCTTGTCTAATGAAATTCATATGTGAAATATCAGACCTCTTATTTACCAATTGAAAGATATGGTCAATCTCAAATTTTCAGAAAATAGTGTCAATCAACTAGGTCAAGGTCACTACCTAAATACTTTGGTAACAAAACAAAGGTCACATCATAAGAAATATATGTGTGAAGTATTAAAGCCTTATATCAGTTAGCATTCAAAAGATATACCCAATCCTTAGAAAAAAGGTCAAATATGTAGGTCAAGGTCACTAGGTAAAAAATTATGGTATGTTTAAAAAAGTCTTGTCACAAAGAATACACATGTGAAATATCAAAGACCTATCACTAACCTATCAAAAGATATAGCGAATCCCAACTTTTTTGAAAAATAGGTCAAATATGTATGTCAAGGTCACAAGGTCAAAAATCATGGTATGTGCAGAAAGGTCTTGTTACAAGGAATGCACAAGTGAAATTTCAAAGCCTTATCCCTTACCAATCAAAAGATATATACAATCTTAATTTTTTGTTAAAGTAGGTCAAAATATATAGGTCAAGGTCACTAGGTCAAAATTATGGTATGTGTAGAAAGGTCTTGTTACAATCAATACACATGTGAAATATCAAAGCCCTATCACTAACCATTCAAAAGATATAGCAAATTTTAACTTTTTTTGAAAAGTAGGTCAAATATCTAGGTCAAGGTCACAAGGTCAAAAATTATGGTATGTTTACAAAGTTCTAGTCAAAAGGAATACATGTGTGAAATATCAAAGCCCTATCCCTTACCAATCAAAAGATATAAGCAATCTTATTATTTTTGAAAAGTAGGTCAAATATGTAGGTCAAGGTCACTAGGTCAAAAATTATGGTATGTGTAGAAAGGTCTTGTCACAAGGAATACACATGTGAAATATCAAAGCCCTATCACTTACCATTCAAAAGTTATGGGCTGTGACACCCAAAGTGTGACAGACAGACAGACGGACTGACTGACGGACGGACGGACGGACGGACAGACGGACAACGGACAAAGTGATCCCTAAGTGTCGCTATGCTTCGCAGGCGACACAAAAATAGGGGGGGGGGGTTAACACAATGTAAATCTAATTTAGACATACATATGCAAGTTGCTTAAAATTTGTAAAGTAATGAATCTGTTCCTATCAGTTTTATTTCTATATCCAAAGTGCTATGCCTTTAAACATACAATCAATATATTTTCGACACAAATTCAAGTAACCATGACCTTTTTGTAAAAGGTCCATTGAACAATAACATTGATATATCTAACAAAATTAATGTAGATTTGAAGTCTTAAGGTGGGTCCCTACCTGACCCTTAAAAGTTGTCTTATTTCCTAGTTGTTCTTATGGTTGAATCCGAATATTTGTGAAGTAAACATTCACTACTGACCAATATACGCTTTTTTAACTCTCAATATTGTCTCCTAGAGATTATTGAAAATTTTGACTATTTTTTTCGTGACAGTCTATGCAGTAACATCTTTAGAATTTTAGGAGATACCCTTATGTATTGTAAAATTTCTTTTTAAATGGACTTTTTTTCGTGACAGTCTATGCAGTAACATCTTTAGAATTTTAGGAGATACCCTTATGTATTGTAAAATTTCTTTTTAAATGGACTTTGCTTTCTTGGCCAGATATGATATAGTGATCATCAAAGAGATGTGTACATTAAGTATACAAAATATATCTATTCTAGGACAAAATCCTTCATAATCATCACAATAGTGGTAGTTTTGTATCACAATTAAAAGAATTGATTTTTTTGATTGCTTGCTTTAATTAGCAGCTATTAACATGACCTCAATGAAAAATGAAAATCCTAAATACATGTAAAAAATATTTCTTGAACAATAAACATATAAGTTGAAGCCTGACTCTATGTCAAAGAACTAGACTCTGTGACAGTGAACTTCCAATTCTTTCAAATGTTCAGACAGGGGTCATCAATTGTAAATAATCAGCCTTCACACAAAAAAATAATCATTCAAGTTAAAAGAATTTCTTATCGTGAGTCTGAGCACTAATGTCAGTATCAGTAACTGTCTGTGGGGAATTGATTCAAGATTAGGCCAAAACCAAATCGATTATGATCCAATGATGAAATCTGAAAAATTTGTCTTTCTTTATAGTCATAAAATGTATACGACACTATCCAAAAAACAACTAGTAGGGTATTCTTCTACTAAATATATGATCTATTTATAATTAAAACAATGTTTTTGTTATCCATTTCTTCTGATTTATTGATATCATTATAAGTAATTACAGCATGTAATTTAGTGATGTCCTATGCTGAATGAAACATGATATATACATATACAATGTACTTGAATATATAACAAGAATATCCGTAACAATAAATCTTCTCCTTTCACAGAATACCTCATTACTACTCGTCTACACATTAATAATATGCATAGATTTTTTAACATTACAAGACAAGCGTTATGGTAATTCCTCTCAGCCTCTATCACATTTCTAAACTAAACACCACATGCTTCCATATCTGAACGTGTTTCTATTGAAATTGTATGGCAAAGACCCAATAACTGATCTTTAAACAAAACTTATCATCAACAATTCTCCTACTGCACTATACTGACAGACAGTAAAGTGTATGCATGTACAGACAAGCATTCCACATTAATCATTCAATCACTCTTTATTTTAGAGCCTACATGTTTTAAACCAGAAGTCTCTGACGAGACTGTAGCTCTCCTGGTTGTTTTTTCTAAAACATCAATTTCCTTTCTTTTTTTTAAACCAAGACCATAGGGAGCAGGCGCTCTAACAAATTATAAGTAGCATGACAAAACTACATATCCATTATACTGCAACTATAATAGCACTCATATAATTCATAATATCCGAGATAAAGTATTTCTAAAAAGAAAGTCACACCCATTTTCCAAGATCCTAGGGGACAAGGGCTGCTAGCTCAAATGAACTATCAATGACACATCAAGACTAAAGATCCATAATATTGGATAAAGAATTAACTCCCCATCATAAATAACTTTAAACGAGTAGAGAACACAACTACATGTATATAGGAAAAATCACCACACCCATTTTCAAAGACCCTGGGGGTATAGGGCTAAAACAAAATATCAGGTGCACAACTATGCCACAGACCAATCATTGCAAAAAGAATTAATTCTACATCATTTATAGTGTCAGAGGAGTTGCAAGCACAAGATTACATAAACTCATATAGGAGAAAATGACCACACCCATTTCTGAGACCCTAAGGGTCAGGGGCTAAAACATAATATCAGGCGCACAACTAGACCAGAGACCCATAATATTGCAATAAGAATTTAGTCTCCATCATTAATAGTGTCAGAGGAGTTGTGAGCACAAGATTACATAGAGTTATATAGGAGAAAATGACCACACCCATTTCTATGACCCTGGGGGTCAGGGGCTCAAACAAAATATCAGCACAACCAGACCACAGACCCATCACATTGCAAAAAGAATTAAGTCTCCATCATTTATAGTGTCAGAGGAGTTGCGAGCACAAGATTACATAGAGTTATATAGGAGAAAATGACCACACCCATTTCTAAGACCCTGGGGGTCAGGGGCTCAAACAAAATATCAGGTGCACAACAAGACCACAGACCCATCATATTGCAAAAAGAATTAAGTCTCCATCATTTATAGTGTCAGAGGAGTTGCAAGCACAAGATTATATAGAGTTATATAGGAGAAAATAACCACACCCATTTCTAAGACCCTGGGGGTCAGGGGCTCAAACATAATATCAAGTGCACAACTAGTCTACAGACCCATCATATTGCAAAAAGAATTAAGTCTCCAGATTACATAGAGTTATATAGGAGAAAATGACCACACCCATTTCTAAGACCCTGGGGGTCAGGGGCTCAAACAAAATATATCAGGTGCACAACCAGACCACAGATCCATCACATTGCAAAAAGAATTAAGTCTCCATCATTTATAGTGTCAGAGGAGTTTCAAACACAAGATTACATAGAGTTATATAGGAGAAAATGACCACACCCATTTCTGAGACCCTAAGGGTCAGGGGCTAAAACATAATATCAGGTGCACAACTAGACCAGAGACCCATCATATTGCAATAAGAATTTAGTCTCCATCATTTATAGTGTCAGAGGAGTTGCGAGCACAAGATTACATAAAGTTATATAGGAGAAAATGACCACACCCATTTCAAAGACCCTGGGGGTCAGGGGCTCAAACAAAATATCAGCAGCACAACTAGACAATAGACCCTTCATATTGCGAAAAGAATTAAGTCTCCATCATTTATAGTGTCAGAGGAGTTGCAAGCACAAGATTACATAGAGTTATATAGGAGAAAATGACCAAACCAATTTCTAAGACCCTGGGGGTCAGGGGCTCAAACAAAATATCAGGTGCACAACTAGACTATAGACCCTTTATATTGCAAAAAGAATTAAGTCTCCATCATTTATAGTATCAGATGAGTTTTGAACACAAGGTTACATAGAGTTATATAGGAGAAAATGACCACACCCATTTCTAAGACCCTGGGGGTCAGGGGCTCAAACAAAATATCAGGTGCACAACTAGACCACAAACCCATCACATTGCAAAAAGAATTAAGTCTCCATCATTTATAGTGTCAGGGGAGTTGCAAGCACAAGATTACATAGAGTTATATAGGAGAAAATGACCACACCCATTTCTAAGACCCTAGGGGTCAGGGGCTCAAACAAAATATCAGGTGCACAACTAGACTATAGACCCTTCATATTGCAAAAAGAATTAAGTCTCCATCATTTATAGTGTCAGAGGAGTTGCGAGCACAAGGTTACATAGAGTTATATAGGAGAAAATGACCACACCCTTTTCTATGACCCTGGGGGTCAGGGGCTCAAACAAAATATCAGGTGCACAACAAGACCACAGACCCATCATATTGCAAAAAGAATTAAGCCTCCATCATTTATAGTGTCAGAGGAGTTGTCCGGACAAGATTATATAGAATTTAACGACCACACCCATTTTATAAGACCCTGGGGGTCAGGGACTGAAACTAAATGTCAGGTGCACAACTAGACTATGGACCAAGTAAAATGCAAAAAGAATTAACTTTCTATCTCTAACAGTTTCAGAGGAGTTGTCCGGACAAGATTACATAGAATTTAATGACCACGCCCATTTTCTAAGACCCTGGGGGTCAGGGACTGAAACTAAATGTCAGGTGCACAACTAGACCATGGTCCAAGTAAAATGCAAAAAGAATTAACTTTCTATCTCTAACAGTTTCAGAGGAGTTGTCCGGACAAGAATTGTTTACGGACAGACGGACAGACAGACAGACGGACAGACGGACGGACGCCGGACAAAGGGTGATCGCATAAGCTCGACTGGTCTGAGACCAGTAGAGCTAAAAACTAATAAAAAACGTCTTTAACAGTTGTTATTCATTGCACAAGTATTTCCTTGAATTGAATTTTCCGCAATAATTCAGTATTCCATGTAGCATTACAATCCCTGAAAGAACACAACCCAACTTCTGTGTCAATCAGACAGTACCAGTGTACTTGTAGTAGGTCTCGTAATCGGCATACAAGGCTCTGAAGAGCTCCCGAGCTTCTACTTTGAGCCTCTTCCTGAGAATCTCCTTGGCATGCTTGTTGAGGAACTGTAGTACTTTGTACATGGCAGGTACCAATGCCCTCTGAAAGGTAAGAACGTCATAATAAATCCTTGGAAATCAAGCAATGTTGAAGCACCTGTTATCATTTGTGAGGTCACAATTCAAAAGTCCGCAAAATTATGTCATGTCGGGTCTCTTACATTATGAAATCTAGGTTCAGAATGGCAATTCTGATAATTGGGGAAAGGTCTTTTGAAAGTCATTAGAAAATTAATTTTTAGCACTAATAAGTCTATTAATAAACATGTATAATTGTTCTCTTACATGTAAGTGCTACAAAATGTAATCAAATTCAAAATTTTGGAAATATTGTCTTGATAATCACTGCATATATCCAAGAAGTAATTTTTCTAACATAATGTGGATCAGATCCATATGAAACATTTTTTAACAAAACCTGTAAGTACATAATCCATGAAGAGGATAATTACTGGTTTGATACTAAATGGAACATTAGGTGATGATCAACTTTTTTTGATTTGCATTAAATTTGAACATGTCCAGACAGATAGAAATCTCTACCAGAGAAATTCCATTCCAATTTTACACAATTATCATTTCAAGCCCTGTGTTGCTCAAGTACATGTAAAAGATTCAACTTGACCTCTAGGTATAGAGAGACCTTCAGGACATCTTTAGTACACAACTTATCTTGAGGTCTTGGTGAAGGATGATCTTTTAAACTTCTATAAAACACAACCTTGATGTTTGGGCATAAAGTGACCCCATGAGCTACTGTAGCGTAAAACTCACCTTGACCTCTGGGTGCAGGGTGACCTTTTGGACTTCAGTTATGTAATTTTCAATGATCTGGACAAGCTGCTTAGAAAAGACATTCCTGTGTTCCATGATTGTTCCATACAACCTGTAATAAAATATTTGTTAATGTACATCATACATTCTTCATAGGAAAAGGGAATGATGAGAACTATTCTATGCTTTGTTCAGGTTTTAAAGAATGACATAAAACCCATCTTACCAAAGGGAAGAAACTCTTACAAAATGTATAAGAAGACTCGTCATAAGACAGCATCACTTGCCATTCAGGCTTTGGATAGTAAAATGGAGATTTCATAAAAAATAAAGGTCAAGGTAATTAAGGTCAAGGTCAAAAGTCAATGGTATCAAATGAAAGCTATGGTCATGAGGATTCTATATAAACAGAAAGCTCTGGTCTTGAGGAATTCACATGTGAAATATCAGAGACCAGATTACAATTTTTTTTAATGTAGGTCAAAAGTCAAGGTCAAGAGGTCAAAAGTCATGAAAGCTCTTGTCATGAGAAATCTACACTGCCATCCATAAATTAGTATATACCCTTTCCATTCATATTGCTGTTAAAAATGAACAGTTTTGAATCCATTGCTGTATGATTTTGAAGATGAACATTATAGAAATCACTTGTAACAACTTTGACCCAAAATATTTATATCGCGAAAATTTCCCCCATGCAAAAATATCCTTGCATTCCTACAATGGGAAAGACATCTTTATTGTGAAAATTTCCCCAGCGAAAATAACCATGCTTACAGTAGTTCAAAAGTAGGTTAAAGGTCAAAGTCAAGGTCAATAGGTCAATGGGCATGGTATCAAATGAAAGATCTGGTCATCAGGAATGTATATGTGCAATATCAATCCCCTACCTCTTATAGTTTCAAAGTAGATCAAAGGTCAGGTCAAGGTCATTAGGTCAAAAGTCATGGAATCAAATGAAAGCTCTGGTCATGAGGAATCTACATGTCAAATATCAAAGCCATACCCTTTATAGTACATGAGATATAGCCCAGATTAATTATTTTAAGTAGGTCAAACATTAAGGTCAAGGTCACTAGGTCAAAAGTCTAGGTCTCATGAAAGGTCTGGTCATGAGGAATGCACATGTGAAATATCAAAGCCCTACCCCTTATTGCACAGGAGATATAGCCCAGGTTAAAGTTTTTCAAAAGTAAGTCTAACTTCAAGGTCAAGGTCACTAGGTCAAAACTCAGGGTCCCAAATGAAAGGCCTGGTGATGAGGTATTTACATGTGAAATATCAAAGCCCTACCCCTTATAGTACATGAGATATGGCCCAGGTTAAAGCTTTGTCCATGCAACAGATGACACAAATTCTCAGGCTATGACATTAGCTACCCAGACATTTGTCACGGTTCGCTTAAAGCACCATTAAATTGAAAAGGAAGAACAATGGACAGATAAATGTATAGGAACCCAATGTGTGTAGTCATCTCTGGAGACTAAAAATAAGTAAATTTTACAGTTACTGACCTGTCCATCATCTGAGCACATCGTACAACAATGGGAATCATCTGTGGATCTCTGGTTAACTTGTCCTGACTACCCTCACTGATCACAGAAGACATCAATCGTAAACAGTGTTAAGGAATAATTATAGGCTAGAGTGGGTTTAGAGGAGAAAGGGGTGTTTTGGTTAGGAGGGTTAGGCAAACTTACCAATCAAAAGATATATCCAATCTTATTTTTATTAAAGTAGGTCAAATATGAAATATCTAGGTGAAGGTCACTAGGTCAAAAATTTTGGTATGTGTAGAAAGGTCTTGACACAAGGAATACACATGTGAAATATCAAATCCCTATCTAAGCTACTTACCAATCAAAAGTTACGGGCTGTGACACCCAAAGTGTGACAGACAGACAGACAGACGGACGGACAACAGACAAAGTGATCCCTCAAGCTCTGGTCACAACCTGCCGTGCATGCTTTTTGGACGTGCATGTTTGTGGAGGCTACGTGCCATTCGGATCCCCTCGCTCTTTATTTGTAACGGCATCAAAAGACTCGGATGCCAATGGTGGAAGGTTTTACATCAAATCGATGTAAAAGTAAAAAGGCACTTTTTCAACATTCAAAATTCTCCAACCTGAGCGAGTAATGTAGTGAGTAACATAATTGTCAGTTACGATCCAATGTTGAAACTTGTATTTCATGATAGATTATAACACCAGAAGTCTCTGACGAGACTGTAGCTCTCCTGGTTGTTTTTTCTTTAAAACATCAATTTCCTGTCTTAAAGACCATAGGGAGCAGGTACTCAAACAAATTATAAGTAGCACGACAAAACAACATATCCATTAGACTGCAACTATAAAATCACTCATATAATTTATAATATCCGAGATATAGTATTTCAAAAAAGAAAGCCACATCAATTTTAAAAGATGCTAGGGGCCAGAGGCTTCTAGCTCAAATGAACTATCAATGACACAACTAGACCACAGATCCATCATATTGCAAAAAGAATTAAGTCTCCATCACATGGAGTTATTTAGTAGAAAATGACCACACCCATTTTCTAAGACCCTGGGAGTCAGGGGCTCAAACAAAATATCAGGTGCAACACTTAACCACAGATCCATCATATTGCAAAAAGAATTAAGTCTCCATCATTTATAGTGTCAGAGGAGTTGCAAGCACAAGATTACAGAGAATGATAAAGGAAAAAATGACCACACCCATTTTCTAAGACCCTGGGGGACAGGGGTTCAAACAAAATATAAGGTGCACAATAAGACCACAGACCCAACATATTGCAAAAAGAATTAAGTCTCCATCATTTATAGTGTCAGAGGAGTTGCAAGCACAAGATTAAATAGAGTTATATAGGAGAAAATGACCACACCCATTTCTAAGACCCTGGGGGTCAGGGGCTCAAACAAAATATCAGTTGCACAACTAGACCACAGACCCATCATATTGCAAAAAGAATTAAGTCTCCATCATTTATAGTGTCAGAGGAGTTGCAAGCACAAGATTACATAGAGTTATTAAGGAGAAAACCACACCCATTTCTAAGACCCTGGGGGTAAGGGGCTCAAACAAAATATCAGGTGCAACACTAGACCACAGACCCATCATATTGCAAAAAGAATTAAGTCTCCATCATTTATAGTGTCAGAGGAGTTGCGAGCACAAAATTACATAGAGTTATATAGGAGAAAATGACCACACCCATTTTCTAAGACCCTGGGGGTCAGGGGCTCAAACAAAATATCAGGTGCACAACTAGACCACAGACCCATCATATTGCAAAAAGAATTAAGTCTCCATCATTTATAGTGTCAGAGGAGTTGCGAGCACAAGATTACAGAGAATGATAAAGGAAAAAATAGCAATCCAAGGAATGCTTGTGTCGCCTGCGAAGCGGTTTGATTATTATTCTAGAAAGTGGATCAAAATTATTGGAATCAGTAGAAAAGTCTTGTCAAATGAAATTCATTTGAAATATCAAACCTCTTTTAAATTACAAATTAAAAGATATGGTCATTCTCAAATTTTCAGAAAAGAGTATCAATCATCTAGGTCAAGGTCATTACGTAAAAACTGGTAACAAAAAGGTCTCATCATAAGAAATATTAAACACCTATCACCAACCAATTAACAGATATATACAACCTTAATTTCTTAGAAAAGAAGGTCAAATAGCTAGGTCAAGGTCAAAAGGTAAAACATTACGGTATGTGTAGAATGGCATTGTTACAAGGAAAATACATGTGAAATATCAAAGCCTTATCACCTACCAATCAAAAGATATAGCCAATTTTACTTTTCTTATAAAGTAGGTCAAATATCTAGGTCAAGATTACAAGGTCAAATATTGTGGTCTTTGTAGAAAGGTCTTGTCACAATGAATACAGATGTGAAATACCAAAGCCCTATCACGTACCAATCAAAAGATATATACAATCTTAATTTTTTTGAAAAGTTGGTCAAATATGTAGTTCAAGGTCAATAGGTCAAAAAATTATGGTAAGTGTAGAAAGGCGTTGTTACAGGGAATAAACATGTGAAATATCAAAGTCCTATCACTAACCAATCAAAAGATATAGCGAATCTTATCTTTTTTTTTCAAAAGGAAGTCAAATATCTAGGTCAAGGTCAAAAGGTCAAAATTATGGTATGTGTAGAAAGGTCTTGCCACAAGGATTGCATGTGTGAAATATCAAAGTCCTAACACTTACCAATCAAAAGATATATCCATTCTAAAAATTTTTGAAAAGTAGGTCAAATATGTAGGTCAAGGTCACTAGGTCAAAAATTATGGTATGTGTAGAAAGGTCTTGTCACAAGGAATACACATGTGAAATATCAAAGCCCAATCACTTACCAATCAAAAGTAATGGGCTGTGACACCCAAAAACTTATCTTTTTTTCAAAAGTAGGTCAAATATCTAGGTCAAGGTCACAAGGTCAAAAATTATGGTATGTGTAGAAAGGTCTTGCCACAAGGATTGCATGTGTGAAATATCAAAGTCCTAACACTTACTAATCAAAAGATATATCCATTCTTAATTTTTTTGAAAAGTAGGTCAAATATGTAGGTCAAGGTCACTAGATCAAAAATTATGGTATGTGTAGGGAGGTCTTGTCACAAGGAATTCACTTGTGAAATATCAAAGCCCTATCACTTACCATTCAAAAGTTATGGGCTGTGACACCCAAAGTGTGACAGACAGACAGACAGACGGACGGACGGACTGACAGACGGACAACGGACAAAGTGATCCCTAAGTGTCGCTATGCTTCGCAGGCAACACAAAAATGACCACACCCATTTTCTAAGACCCTGGGGGACAGGGGTTCAAACAAAATATAAGGTGCACAACTAGACCACAGACTTATCATATTGCAAAAAGAATTAAGTCTCTATCATTTATAGTGTCAGAGGAGTTGCGAGCACAATATTACATAGAGTTATATAGGAGAAAATGACCACACCCATTTTCTAAGACCCTGGAAGTCAGGGGCTCAAACAAAATATCAGGTGCACAGCTAGACCACAGACCCATCATATTGCAAAAAGAATTAAGTCTCTATCATTTATAGTGTCAGAGGAGTTGCGAGCACAAGATTACATAGAGTTATATAGGAGAAAATGACCACACCCATTTCTAAGACCCTGGGGGTCAGGGGCTCAAACAAAATATCAGGTGCACAACTAGACCACAGACCCATCATATTGCAAAAAGAATTAAGTCTCTATCATTTATAGTGTCAGAGGAGTTGCGAGCACAAGATTACATAGAGTTATATAGGAGAAAATGACCACACCCATTTTCTAAAACCCTGGGGGTCAGGGGCTCAAACAAAATATCAGGTGCACAACTAGACCACAGACTTATCATATTGCAAAAAGAATTAAGTCTCCATCATTTATAGTGTCAGAGGAGTTGCAAGCACAAGATTAAATAGATTTTCATAACCACGCCCATTTTCTAAGACCCTGGGGGTCAAGGGCTGAAACTAAATGTCAGGTGCACAACTAGACCACATACCAAGTAGGATGCAAAAAGAATTAACTCTCTATCACCTATGGTTTGAGAGGAGTTGCGAGCACAAGAATTGTTTACGGACAGACGGACGGACGCCGGACGACGGGGTATCGCATAAGCTCGACTGGTCTGAGACCAGTAGAGCTAAAAACTAATTGATCAAAGGGGAACTATTTTTAAAATGGCGCCCTCTGGCGTCCGAGTTTTTTTTCGAAGAAAAAGGTCGAGGCTAATCCGAATGGCTACGTTTTACTGAAGACGCAAGGAAGGTAATGGCAAGAGTATGGAAGGAGTGTGTCAAGGCACGTTGCACGCACGGTTATATGGGTAGTTACATGCATCATATGTTGCGCAAAAAAGTGAGTATGTTGTACGTGCTTAAAACTTGCATGCAACTTGCTTACAACATACTTTCTCCGTACATCTTCTACATTATTGTAAGGATGTTGAATTTACACGTACTGCTAACGCATGGAGTCCTCACTTCCTTGGAGGTGCGTTGCATGTACTTGCGACATACTTACAACGTGCGTGTCTTACTGCTTCAATGACAGGATGCAGACAGTACGCAGACAGGACGCAGCGAAAGTTCTGTATGCACTAAAACTGCTACATCCTGTCTGCATGTTCCCAAATCCGTACAGAGGCCGTACTGACAATGCACAGACACCGTATGGATACCCAAGGTTTGCCTATGTTTTTGCACGTAGACAGCACGTATGTGCATGTATGGTGGATTTTGACCACCACTTTTAAAATTGTTGCAATGCTTTGCAGGGTCATAAAACAGGCAATGGGTTTACACTATACTGCCATTTCATTGGTTGAACTTCAGCATTGTGATTAGCATCAACTGTCAAAAGGATATGATAAACAGACTGTAGGAACTCTAGGTAATTATCCAGAGCCGACGTTGTACGGAAGAGTATATAGTTATCCACCACTTTATAAATGGCCGTGAAGATATCCAGGTACGCCTCTCCGTGTAGGGGTACATCCTTACAGCACTGTAGGCAGAGACTGGCTGACTCACTGTCTACCACATCCTATTATATAGGTGTTTTACAAGAGATGGCTTAATAAGCTTGATGAATGTAACTTTTCAACACAATTTTACATACATGTACTTTAGGATTACATTAATAAACATATATCAAAATTTTGGTTTCTTAACAGTCCAATAAGCAATTCAGCACAAAATGGCTGAAATGGGCATATATTACTCACTATGCGGAAGTTTCATTTCTTCAGATAATAATAGACAGTATTGGCAAACTTCTTATCCAATTACAGAATGTAAAAATGCTTTGATAAATCATAAAAAATGTCTGCATCCAAACAAGCCTTAGGTATTTTTTTAACCAAGTACACTCAGCTTGCTAGTAAGTCTCAATAAAGAACCATAAATGTGAACGTTTGAATAGAATGTGTAGATTTATTTGTATCTTCTTTCACTGTTACTGCTACAAAGGACTCAAAGTTATACATATTTGAGAAATGAACCTTACCTCACGATAAGAGAGCATCTTGGCGGTGGTTTTTAGCACATGAATAACCAATTTCCTGACGGGCGGGATTTGCTCTGCTTGAGATAGACACTTCAGAAGGGCAATGGAGTTAGTCAACACCTTTTAACAGGAAATGCATATTTTTAATGATATCTCTTTATATTTTCAAGGCTCTGGTTGGAATCTTGAATTCTAATTTGGACACATGTACTTTTTTCCATATAAGCATATGAATTTAATAGATATAATAATTAATAAAAGTTTAATAGATATAATAATTACCATAGGATCACTATTACATATAAACATAGACTTTACCTCCCCAGAACTAAACTTGAGGATTTTCTTCTTCTCCTCTGGTACGTCACTTTGTAATAGTCTACACCACATACATAACGCCTCATGTACCCTGGTTATTGATCCTGATACCAACGTCCTCGCCGTCTGTGATAGAAACATTCGTAATAGATGATAGAATAATAACATACATGTATTTTCATAACAGACTTAACTGGCTATTTAAGTTAGATCAGCAAGGTCTAAGCGCTGTATAGAAAAAAAAAAGCTTACTGAGGAAAGTTATCTTGATCATGTTTAAACATGTTTCATCTACAAAACCTTGCAAATTTACAAACCATTAATCATTAATAAATCAAGACCACACATTAAACCAAATATTTCTATTGATGCTCGATGAAGAGCCAATTACTATTATAAACCATCTTTAATTCGTGAGTGTTTTATAACACCAATAAAAGATACCGTGAACAAAATTCAGTTTACAGTATTTGTTTATCAGGAAACTTACCGTGCTCATTATAATGCTGACTACTGCCGTTTGGAATTCCTCTGTATCGAGGGATACTATAAGGGAGATAACTGCCTTGTGCGTCATCATCCTGACCACCTTGTTACCCTCCTCCTGATACCGTCCATCTGCAATCAGCGTCTCTCTGTACGTCCGCCAATCCCCCGTAACTTCATCTTCCTCATCCTCTGTATTACCGTATCCCAACAAATTTCTCTGCTCATTTCATTTAGAAGAATGTCTATCAACTTGTTTGCCTTCACTTTGTTTCTTCAGTACACATTTCATGGATGACTTTTTTCCATGATTTTAAAGAACTATCATTTTCTTTATTGTTATCGACTTTCTCAGATTTCCCCTTCTCTTTTGCATCCTTACTTTTTTGGTAAACAGGCAGGGGCACATTATTGCTTTTACTACTATCGCCACCTGTTGTTGATCCAGAATCAATAACTTCCGACTCTGAATCAACTTCCATTGCAATATCTCCATTAATTTTATCCTTCTTTCCGTTATCCTCCTCCCTATCATCTTCTCCGTTTTCTTTTTGTGACGAATTCTCCTTCTGGGCTTTTATCAACTTAGCTTTCAGTTCCTCTTGAAAGTCAAGGTCACTCTCTCGCTCAAAACTTAGTGTGTTTTGTAAAACCTTTATCCATGAATGTTTTGATTTCTTAGCAAACAAGCTTTCCATTTTTTAAACAGTTCTTACATAGAATATTCACAAGACACAATGCATCAATCTTCTTTTCTACACACTGTAAAAGAGATTTCATGAAATAAAGCATTGAGAAATTTTAAACATCAAAGTTGACATCTTACTACATGTAATACCTATGCATGTGTATTAAAGGTACAGGGCCTCAAAGCCTGATATTGGCCCTTTTTGTAGTTTGACTACATTAGAGATAAATCTGTGATTTAATACTTCCTGAAATTTTCCATGAAAAATACATTTGTACTTCTTGAATATACTACACATATTAATAAGGCCATGTAAAATAAAATCTATGTTTCTCAGACACCGCCGCGCGCTATAATTTGCCGCCGACGAGACGTTTTTATTGCAACTTCAGAAAAAAATATCCGCCGTGTCTCATCCTCGACCGTCGATTAAAAACGAAATATCCATTTATTTCATTGGACGTATATTGTCCTATAAAATCGTCCAAACGGTACCCGATGAATAAATACTTGTAGAAGCCCGTATAATTCACGGCGCGTTCCATATTTACGTTACGGGTGAAGACTTTATCCACGCGCCGTTTAAAGGAAATTGTATAGGATATACTAACAATGTGCCGACACGTGTCGCTATATCTTTTGATTGGTAAGTGATAGGACTTTGATATTTCACATGTTTATTCCCTGTAACAACGCCTTTCTACACTTACCATAATTTTTTGACCTATTGACCTTGAACTACATATTTGACCAACTTTTCAAAAAAATTAAGATTGTATATATCTTTTGATTGGTACGTGATAGGGCTTTGGTATTTCACATCTGTATTCATTGTGACAAGACCTTTCTACAAAGACCACAATATTTGACCTTGTAATCTTGACCTAGATATTTGACCTACTTTATAAGAAAAGTAAAATTGGCTATATCTTTTGATTGGTAGGTGATAAGGCTTTGATATTTCACATGTATTTTCCTTGTAACAATGCCATTCTACACATACCGTAATGTTTTACCTTTTGACCTTGACCTAGCTATTTGACCTTCTTTTCTAAGAAATTAAGGTTGTATATATCTGTTAATTGGTTGGTGATAGGTGTTTAATATTTCTTATGATGAGACCTTTTTGTTACCAGTTTTTACGTAATGACCTTGACCTAGATGATTGATACTCTTTTCTGAAAATTTGAGAATGACCATATCTTTTAATTTGTAATTTAAAAGAGGTTTGATATTTCAAATGAATTTCATTTGACAAGACTTTTCTACTGATTCCAATAATTTTGATCCACTTTCTAGAATAATAATCAAACCGCTTCGCAGGCGACACAAGCATTCCTTGGATTGCTATTTTTTCCTTTATCATTCTCTGTAATCTTGTGCTCGCAACTCCTCTGACACTATAAATGATGGAGACTTAATTCTTTTTGCAATATGATGGGTCTGTGGTCTAGTTGTGCACCTGATATTTTGTTTGAGCCCCTGACCCCCAGGGTCTTAGAAAATGGGTGTGGTCATTTTCTCCTATATAACTCTATGTAATTTTGTGCTCGCAACTCCTCTGACACTATAAATGTCAATATCACATCATATACACTGATTTAAAAGTCCATAATTGTATATAAGGCCATGTAAAATAAATTCTATGTTTCTCAGATAATTGGGTCTAAAAAAGTGGCAAGGTAGGTAGGGTTTTTATTATTTTTTTTTTTTCATCAAGAGTAATCTTATTATTCATGCAAGGCAAAACAATCATCTCTCCTCCTGTCTATCCCCCCATTATTCATGTAAGGCAAGAAATCTTATGCTGCCCCCCCCCCCCCCCCCCCCCCCCCGTTTCTCTTCATAGAAAACTGTCTTTGAACCGTTAGTCAAACCGTTGGTATCAGGATCTATAACCAGGGTACATGAGGCGTTATGTATGTGGTGTAAACTGTTACAAAGTGACGTACCAGTGGAGAAGAAAAATATCCTCAAGTTTAGTTCTGGGGAGGTAAAGTCTATGTATATATGTAATAGTGATCCTATGGTAATTATTATACCTATTAAACTTTTATTAATTATTATATCTATTAAATTCATATGCTTATATGGAAAAAAGTACATGTATTCAAATTAGAATTCAAGATTTCCAACCAGAGCCTTGAAAATATAAAGAGATATCATTAAAGATAAAGATATGCATTTCCTGTTAAAAGGTGTTGACTAACTCCATTGCCCTACTGAAGTGTCTATCTCAAGCAGAGCAAATCCTGCCCGTCAGGAAATTAGTTATTCATGTGCTAAAAACCACCGCCAAGATGCTCTCTTATCGTGAGGTAAGGTTCATTTCTCAAAAATGTATAACTTTGAGTCCTTTGTGGCAGTAACAGTGAAAGAAGATACAAATAAATCTACGAATTTCATTCAAACGCTATATTTTATGGTTCTTTATTGAGACTTACTAGCAAGCTGAGTGTACTTGGTTAAAAAAATACCTAAGGCTTGTTTGGATGCAGACATTTTTTTATGATTTATCAAAGAATTTTTACACAGCCAAATTATTGGATAATATTGTAATTGGATAAGAAGTTTGCCAATACTGTCTATTATTATCTGAAGAAATGAAACTTACGCATAGTGAGCAATTTCAGCCATTTCAGCCATTTTGTGCTGAATTGCTTATTGGACTGTTAAGAAACCAAAATTTTGATATATGTTTATTAATGTAATCCTAAAGTACATGTATGTAAAATTGTGTTGAAAAGTTACATTCATCAAGCTTATTAAGCCATCTCTTGTAAAAAACTTATACAATAGGATGTGGTAGACAGTGAGTCAGCCAGTCTCTGCCTACAGTGCTGTAAGGATGTACCCCTACACGGAGAGGCGTACCTGGATATCTTCACGGCCGTTTATAAAGTGGTGGATAACTATCTACTCTTCCGTACAACGTCGGCTCTGGATAATTACCTAGAGTTCCTACAGTCTGGGGGGGGTTTGACTAACGGTTCAAAGACAGTTTTCTATGAAGAGAAACGGGGGGGGGGGGGGGGGGGGGGGGGGGGGGGGGGGGGGGGCCAGCATAAGATTTCTTGCCTTACATGAATAATGGGGGGATAGACAGGAGAGATGATTGTTTTGCCTTGCATGAATAATAAGATTACTCTTGATGGAAAAAAAAAAAATAATAAAAACCCTACCTACCTTGCCACTTTTTTAGACCCAATTATCTGAGAAACATAGAATTTATTTTACATGGCCTTATATACAATTATGGACTTTTAAATCAGTGTATATGATGTGATATTGACTTACTGTGACTTACTGTGAAAAAAAATTGACCGAGGCAAAGCCGAGGTCAATATTTTCATAGTAAATCAATATCACATCATATTTCCTGAGTCAAAAGATTCTATAATTTCATATTTGATTCATAATAATTGACGTCACCATTTGCAGAAGTGAGTGGGGTCATCCCGCTCTATTTCTAGACCGCTGTATATAGTGATTTATCTTGGAGCATTGGCAATGTTATCAGCCAATCAGAGCGTCACTATTTATAGTTTATAGAATAAATTATTTTGTACCTCTAAAATCAAAGTCATATATAGATCTTCATGTCATAAAAACTTTATCTTACTTACTGCTACATCGCTTTGCTACATAAAAGTCAAATTTTCTATAAGCCTTTTGCTTACAAAATTGCAAAATTGATGTCATCTCACTTTTATTGAAAATTGATGAGTTGATCTAGGACTCTAGGGCATATGAATTTCTTGATTTAACTTTGAGTGTACATGTATGAATTAAAAACAACCTTCAGCATTTTCATCTTAATCCAACATACATATACTTGTGATGGAAAACATTATGAATTTAATAAGAAGGTTACTCAATGCATTAGAAAACTTACACCATCAGTTTTCAGGGTTTTCATCGACATTTTGACCATGTAGTCAAAGTTTTTGCGTTCTGTTTTCTCCATAGCCCCGCCCTTACTGCACCTGCTGGTCAGCCACGTATTATAACATGTGGACAATCTGTCAGGAGGAAATAACTCTGCCTTTCTGACGTGAGATACTAGTTCCTCTGTAATCACTGATAGAGTAGACAGGTGTTTATGACAAAGTTCCTTGTCTACTGTTCTAACATTAAGTAACTGTTAAAAAAAAAGAAAACCAATTGTATCCAAACTTTTCAAAAATAGATTGGTAGACAATTAACTAAGTCACTTACAGGCACTTTCAAAAAAAAATTTATGCATTTTCCTCTAACTTCAAAGAAGAAACTTTGAAAGTTCTTTCAAGCAGGAATATCAATACTGTAAACATGGCTATTTTCTCTAGGGAAATTTTCACAAAATGACCACCGCAACAGTATGTATGGGATTAATTTTCGCAAAATAGTGATTATTCCCTTTAGTCCTTTATGGTGGTTGTAATTTTCACGTGGCAGTTAATAATACAATCACCAAAAGCACAAAACCATAAAAGCACAAAAATTACAGCACTTGAAAATTTCCACGTTTACAGTACATCAGATGTCATATTCACCATAATGATAACGTAATTGGGTACAGTTCATTCTTACTATACAACATACTTACCCTACATAATTCTTGGTAAAATGTGGAAAGAACGAGCAATTTGGCTTCCGTTTCTATTGTTAACTGGCTGCTTATATTCTCTGTACAAACTACTAACTAAAAATTAAATTTAGAAATGAAATAGCACATATTTTTATGGAAGATCACATAATGTATCAATCAATAGAATATGCTAATTTGAAAAAAAAAATCATTAACATATGAACACTTTACCAGAAGTCTCTGATGAGACTGAAGCTCTACTAAATTCACTGAACTAACATCCATTTTCCAACCCTGGTGGACAGGGGCTCACAAAAAATATCAGATGTTGGGATTTTTTTTGCCCCTTTTTTGTGGCCGTTATTCGGCCTCATTCCCAATGAAAAATAGTATCTTTTTTTCCCAATTGTGGCTCTAAATTTTTCCCGATTTCATTCAGTTGGAATTATCAGTGAAAATAGTGAAATTTACTGGTTCAAAAGTAGCAAATTTAGGCCATGTAAAATAAATTCTATGTTTTTCATCAAGAGTGCTCTTATTATTCATGTATGGCAAAGAAGTCGTCTGTCCTGTCCCCCCCCCCCCCCCCCCCCCCCCTCCCCCCCCCCCCCCCCCCGTTTTTCTTCATAGAAAACTGTCTTTGAACCGTCAGTCAAAATAATGGTACATGTACTTTAAAATTCATGGCTTTCTCCTGTAAATAAGTAAATAAGTTGATTTTTTTTAAAGTAAAATAACCTATTCCTTCTGAGAACGGGGAGTCTTATCTCATCTGTCTGAATGCAAGAAGCTAATCGATTCAAATTTTGATATACGAAGTATGACATGTTTTGATTGCCGTGAGTATTTAGTAGAATCGTGTAAGAGACTCGACGGCTGTTACAGTATTTGCTCACATCTTGTTTAAACCCAGTTCAAATTAAATACGACCCCTCACTCCGTTCATATGGTAAATAAAAATTTGGCCGATAGCATATATCTTCGGAAGTCAAGTCTGGATGAAGCAGAATCTTTAGAAATCGAATGAAGTGTTCAGCATTAACCACCATCTGATTAAATAATGTACACGGCCCAGGTACAATATACATTCTTTTATTCACAGATTTAAGGATTTAACTACGTTTCTCTTGCGCTCGTCGGCGGTCCTTGCTTATACTTTTTACAACGTGAATGTCATCATTAATAGATTCGGAAGTATTACAATGGACACTTATTTTTTCAGGTATTTACATATGCTGTGGAGGTCAATAAAGAAAACTATACGAACGTTTTAATACATGTAATACTCGATGTATTAAACACGCAAATAGCCAGACATCCAAGTGTCCGCGGCACGTTGTTAGTATATCCTATACAATTCCCTTTAAACGACGCATGGATAAAGTCTTTACCCGTAACGTAAATACGGAACGCGCCGTGATACAGGCTTTTAAAAGTATTTATTCATCGGGTACAGTTTTGACGATTTTAGAGGACAATAAAAATGTTCAATGAAATAAATGGATATTTCGTTTTTAATCGACGATCGAGGATGAGACACGGCGTATATTTTTTTCTGAAGTTGCAATAAAAACATCTCGTCAGCGGCAAATTATAGCGCGCGGTGGTGTCTAAGAAACATAGATTTTATTTTACATGGCCTTACTAATTATTTGCCATATTGTTGTAAGCATAAGAAATTAAATCATATTTAAAAGAAACTCATATGATTAAACATTCAATTCTGAACTTTTGATTGTATAAACTGTCATTTTACTTTTATATTTAGTACTATCCAAAATATTCCCAAATGTCGTTAATTTTCCCAATTGGACGGGCCCCAACCCTATTCCCAAATAACTGAAAAAAATCAATGAGATGCACATCTACACCACAGACACATAATACATGTAATGCAAAAAGATTTTACTCTCCATGAATTACCGGTATACTTTCTGAGATCTGGTGTTCACAAGATTACAAAGACTTATATAGTAAAAAATGACCACACCCATTTCAAAGACGGGTCAGTCTTAAACAGAATCTCAGGCACACAATCAGACCACAGACTCATTGAAATGGAAAAAGAAATATCTCTCCACAGTATCAATTATACTTTCTGAGAACTGGTGTTCACTAGATAACAGATTAGGGACTATTCGAGTTAAATAGGAAAACATGACCACATCCATTTCAAAGACTCTGGAGGTCAGATGCTGAAACAAAATTATCTCTCTATCAATTATACTTTCTGAGAATTAATGTTCAAAAGGTAATATAGACTTATATAGGAGAAAATGACCACACCCATTTCAAAGACCCTGGGGTTCAGGGGCTCAAACAAAATATCAGGTGCACAACTGGACCAAAGACTTATTAAATTGCAAAAAGAATTATTTCACCATCAATTATACTTTCTGAGAATTGGTGTTCACTAGATTTCATAGACTTATAAAGGAGAAAATGACCACACCCATTTTTAAGCCTCTTGGGATCAGAGGCTCAAACAAAATATCAGGGGCACAACTACACCATAGACTGATTATATTGCAAAAAGAATTATTTCTCTATCAATTATACTTTCTGAGAATTGGTGTTCACTAGATTACATAGGAGAAAATGACCACACCCATTTTCGAATACCCTGGGGGTCAGAGGCACAAACAAAATATCAGGCGCACAACTGGACCAGAGACTGATTATATAGCAAAAAGAATTATTTCTCTATCAATTACACTTTCTGAGAATTGGTGTTCACTAGATTACAGAGACATATACAGGAGAAAATGACCACACCCATTTTCGAATACCCTGGGAGTCAGAGGCACAAACAAAATATCAGGCGCACAACTGGACCAGAGACTGATTATACAGCAAAAAGAATTATTTCTCTATCAATCATACTTTCTGAGAATTGGTGTTCACTAGATTTCATAGACTTATAAAGGAGAAAATGACCACACCCATTTTTAAGCCTCTTGGGATCAGAGGCTCAAACAAAATATCAGGGGCACAACTACACCATAGACTGATTATATTGCAAAAAGAATTATTTCTCTATCAATTATACTTTCTGAGAATTGGTGTTCACTAGATTACATAGACATATATAGGAGAAAATGACCACACCCATTTTCGAATACCCTGGGGGTCAGAGGCACAAACAAAATATCAGGCTCACAACTGGACCAGAGACTGATTATATAGCAAAAAGAATTATTTCTCTATCAATTATACTTTCTGAGAATTGGTGTTCACTAGATTACAGAGACATATACAGGAGAAAATGACCACACCCATTTTCGAATACCCTGGGGGTCAGAGGCTTAAACAAAATATCAGATGCACAACTGGACCAGAGACTGATTATATTACAAAAAGAATTATTTCTCTATCAATTATACTTTCTGAGAATTGGTGTTCACTAGATTGCATAGACTTATATAGGAGAAAATGACCAAACCCATTTTCGAAGACCCTGGGGGTCAGAGGCTCAAACAAAATATCAGGTGCACAACTAGACCATGGACCAAACTAAATGCAAAATGAATAAGCTTTCTATCATTTATGGTTTCAGAGGAGTTGCGCTCACAAAAAAATGTTAACAGACAGACAGACAGACAGACAGACAGACAGACAGACAGACAGACGGACGGACGGACAGACGCCAGACAACATGGTATCGCATAAGCTCGACTGGTCTTTGACCAGTAGAGCTAAAAATTACTTACATAATTGATTTTTACTCTAATTTACACATAAATTATAAAAAGTTTGAACCTTAGGTAGAACTTGTCAAGAAATATCTATAATTATATATACATGTACATTAGTATACATGTATGTTGTTGTATCTGTTTTGTTATTACACAAATTTCTCTCAGAAAAATATTCAACACTTGACAGGAGTTGCAGATGTTTACCGATGCCAGATACTGATTGTTACATTGCTCAAGTAAAGTTTTCATGGGATGGCTTGTGCATTAGGTTCAAATTAAATAAAGCCTGTGTTTGTGAAACACGAATGCCCCCGGTGGCATCTTTGTTAAAATAAACTAAATAAGGTCAAGGTCAACAATTTTGGTATCAATGGAAAGGTCTTGTCACAAGGAATACACATGTGAAATATGAAAGCCCTATCACTTACCATTCAAAAGTTATGCCCAAAGTTAAAGTTTTTGAGAATTAGGTCAAAGTTCAAGGTCAAGGTTACGAGGTCAAAACGATTGGTATCAATGGAAAGGTCTTGTCGCAAGGAACACACATGTGAAATATGAAAGCCCTATCTCTTATCACTTACCATTCAAAAGTTATGCCCAATGTTAAAGTTTTTGAAAAGTGGGTCAAAGGTCAAAGTCAAGGTCACGAGGTCAAAACTTTTGGTATCAATGGAAAGGTCTTGTCGCAAGGAACACACATGTGAAATATGAAAGCCCTATCACTTACCATTCAAAAGTGATGCCCAATGTTAAAGTTTTTGAAAAGTAGGTCAAAGGTCAAGGTCACGAGGTCAAAAATTTTGGTATCAATGGAAAGGTCTTGTCACAAGGAACACAAATGTGAAATATGAAAGCCCTATCACTTACCATTCAAAAGTGATGCCCAATGTTAAAGTTTTTGAAAAGTAGGTCAAAGGTCAAGGTCACAAGGTCAAACATTTTGGTATCAAAGGAAAGGTCTTGTCACAAGGAATACACATATGAAATATGAAAGCTCTATCACCTTCCATTCAAAAGTTATGCCCAATGTTAAAGTTTTTTCGGACAAACAGACAGACAGACAAACAGACGGACAGGCCAAAAACTATATGCCCCCGAATCTGTGATTCCGGGGGCATAAAAATTTACCTTTGTCTCTACAACTTCCTGTTAACAAAGATTCTGATGCACAAATTACATAGCAGTTCCTGGTTCAGAAACAAACAAGACTTACAAACCCATTGTATAAATGCTATGATAATCAGCTTACTTTATCCAGTATTTGATATAGTGTTGTAAGGCAGTCTTTGTCTGTAACAGCTATCTTACAGGTCACCTTAATTAACAACTCCAACATGTAATGATTGTGTCCTCTATCCTGTTATAAAATATAGATATATATTGTTATCAAACATATTGGCATTAAGGTATTAAATGTACATGTATAATATGAATTACGGTGTAAAACCAGTACCTTTTAAAATTGATCAAGTAATAGCATATATGAAGTACTCCTTTCTTTTTAACATTTTTATCGCCATTCAACTCGGCATGAAAGATTTGAGGCATCAGGTTAGTCCAACATTGGTTAACTTCAGCTGACATCGGAAATACAAAATTCTTGAAGTCAAAACAATCAGAGGTACTTCCCTATACATATAATACCATGAGAAAGAATCTATAGAGAGTTCATTACAGTACCTGGGACCAGCTGTACAGATACATCATCCAACTGAGATATTTCTCCATCTGTACAAGCTTACATAACGATGATTTGTGACAGGACTGTAGGACTATAGCCAAGGCCTTCACACAATCCTCGACAATTCCAGATCCGCTGATCTCTTGCATCTGGTCACCTTCGTACGGCCGTGATACTGTAAGCAGGTGAAGACTCAGAGATACTGTGAGTACAGATCGTAACTTCTCTGCCTCAGAAAGGTGGGCCAATGGTAAGCTCCGGATGTGCTGACAAATGGAAAGTAAATTGTAAGTCTTCATATGATAAAGTTGAAATCTTGATATGTTTAAATCTAGTTTGTAAGCTCAGCATCTCAAGTGTAATCATTCCCTTAAGAAATAACAACTAGCTAGCCGTGAATTATTGTCCAGTAATTCCCTGAGTCACATGAACCAATCAAATTATCACCTCGCTGCTTTGTGACTCGGTGATAATTTGTATCTGACAAGTTCTATAGTACATATAGGGAGAAAATCTCCAGTCATATCAGAATTCAAAATCAATTCACGCCAGAGGATACAAGTTGCTTAAACCGTTACCTTGACGATTGTCTGTAATAAAGTACCCATGTGCATATCAACCTGATCATGTACAGCTATTATCTGATGTAGTGACTGGAAAGCTGAATGAAGACTCTCCTCTGCCAGTCTGTGTTATATAGAAATAAGTGATTGAAACAAAGGAGGCTACACATATATATGTATTATAATCATCAGAGGTCATATACACATTGTTTACATGTACATATATGTCAGGCAATTTTGCTGTTGTCTTCTTACATGTTTGTTCTGAAAAGAAATATTTGCTTTCTTTGAATTTTCTCAAGCAATGATAACAGGACTTTCATAAGAAGATAATGTAGATTTATTATTGAACTATTCAAACCTACATGTATTGAAGCCCTTCGGCTGATTATTAGGAGTTATGATTATCATGCCTGAATCACTTTAAAAAATTGTGTATTATGATACAAATGCCACATACATGTACATGTATATAGATTCTACTACAAGCAGGGTCATTAATATCATGTTTCATGGAACTTATCATACATGTATAAATTAAGTTACAATTCTAACAAATCATACAATGTATATAAGGATGAAGTAAAAAAAAAATAGATAGTGTCTGGTACCAATATTGTTGATACTAAAGTACTAACAGCCAGTTAAGAAAACAGAAATTTTGATTTTACGTGAAAACGCTTTGAGATAGACACATATGAATATCGAGAAAAATATTCAACTTTTAGAGCACTGTTTGAAAATGAAATTTTATTTTGGTATCATTTTTGCGTTTCCCCTCTGCACATATGAAAATAACATAGTAAATCATCATTTCCATACACTAAGTCATTAAAACATACACTGGTCAAGTTTGATTAATGCAATAGCCATAATCATAGTTGTACACATAGATTTATGCCTGAACGATCAGTGAATATCTTCTACCTGTATGAATAGGTATTGCCGTTTTATTTATATATACTCGACCCTTGTTTAGAAAAACGACTTAGATAATTTCTGAGCGTAAAATGTTGCTATTTTCCTATGAGTACACCAAAAATGATGACTTATATGGTTAAAAAAGCTAGGTTTTTGAATAGTGCTTTTCCTTCTGCATTACCATTTACATTTTCTGGTAATAATTTTTTGCCGTTTACAAATAAAAGGGAAATTTCCGTTTTCTCAAGAACCTATTAGTACTTTATACATTAATTTTCAAAACTAAACACTTACCCATTTATGTCAGTCATTGTCCAGTTAACATTGGTTACAGCAAGAGTGTCTATAAGTTCCATACTGTGTGAAAGGATTCCTCTCCTCTTCTTCCTCTTTGATCTAAAAGGAACAAAGTTTATGAAAGCTATCATGACGTCACATTATATCCTCTCGAAACTAAATAGAAGTGTGAGATAATGAATTTTCACACCAACAAATTTCTCTTCAGTGTTACGACTGATAACAATGTATACATTCCCAATTTTGTAATAAATAGCCACTTAGGAAACATTTGATAATTAAGATAACATTATATTATATCATAACCCTTTGAAGTAGTCTTATTGGATATGAAAACTCAAATTATTACATCCCAATAGATGCAATATGCATCTATTGGGATGTAATAATTTGATGTAAAATTTTGGCATTTGTAAAATTAGAATTATTTATGGACATAATAGACTGATATGAAATTCATGTAAGTGGGACTTACATGTATATCTCCTAATATTATATGATTCTGTCATGGTATTCTATAGAAGATATGTATTCACTAGGGGTCTTAAAACCATGTAAAACTAGAATAGTTTCTCTCATATCTATGAACCAAAGTCAAATTTGAAAGAGAAGAGACAAAATTTGAGAAATATCAAGTTGATCTAATTTTTAAATGTTTTGCAATATTTGAATTAATCAACCCCCAAAATGGTTTATCTATAAGAATAATCTAGGAATAAGAGGCTTTTTTAAAAATATTAACCAAGAATACATAGAAAAACAATCTTAAATTTGATGTTTGATTGTTACGCTGTCGCCAGTTTGTTTGTTTTGTGGGATAAAATAATGACGTCACAATCACCAAATCAATCGAAACAATAATGTAACAAAAAGTGATATCGCTGTCACGTGATATGTAATACACGTGCAGCTCACATAGCCCTTTTTTAATGGGCCCATTCTGTAACATATACGCGGTTATGAGAGTACAATATTATCAGGTAACTGGTTTCATTGTGGATATGGAAAATATGTTGATATGTACATTGTACAAAACTGTACATTTTCCTCAATCCAAAAAGTTAACATAAGATATGGTTCTCATCTGTCTTTTCAACAATATTTTGTTAAAATGTCCTTAACTTTGTAGATCAGATCAAATTTTTAATAAATGGTACCCCGAGAAATAATAATCATTACAACTTTGCTGACATCATACTTACGGTTCAAAACAAGGAGACAGTATGCCTGCCAGTACCTGTAAGCTTGAAGTCAGTATACAGCTTTGTAGGTTAGGATAATCTGTTATAATCCCTGAAAAACTCAACAAATCCCTGGAAAATAAAATATGGGTTCAAAACTCTATTAAGGACATGGCAAATATTCAAATATTGAAGATACACTGTACATGCATTTTAAAATGTGTAAAATTGAATGGGTTGATACTTAATGTAAGATTTGTATAGGCTGATTCTGCTTAAATTTGTGTTGGTTTATACTATGCTTTACCATTTTTGTGGCACAGTTATTTAAAAATACAATTAAATGAGTCCATACTAAGTAGATTTTTGTATTCTGATACTTAGTGTGTACAAATACCTGCCAACTCTCCCGCATTTCACGGGAGACTCCTGCATTTGAACCTTAACTCTTGTGTTTGGATTTTTCAATCGAAGGAGACCGAAAACTCCCGCGTTTCAATCCTATCACCTGATTCCTCCCTCTTTCAAGTTTTAAGCTTCATATAACGTAAGAAAGACAACTCTAGTAGGCTATTAGTAGTAGCGACTTCCGGAACGTTTCGTCCTTCATACGAAAAGGGAAGTTTGTTTACAATGTGAACGATGCCGGTTATTTGTATTAAAATCAGGACACAGTGAGTGTATATTGATGCCTAAGGGTAATTAATTAAGCTGTGAAAACAGTTTAACTGATCATTTAAAAGTACTTTATTGACTAAATACTGTACAGCACTGATTAAAATTTCTTTATGACATTCTGGATATATCGATAACTTATGGAAGGTTTAGGTCACACTGCATTAGAAAACAATCTTTATCTGGGTCAGCTTAAACCGTTTCCGTAGACTTGGTATGATTACATTAAATGACATTTTTTGAAAGGTGGGTCGCATGACATGTTGCAAATTTTATAAAAAAAATGTCGAGAAAATGGTTCACACACAATCTCCCTCTTTGTCAACTGCCAAAGAGGGAGATCTCCCTCTTTTGAAAAATTCAAAGTTGACAGGTATGTGTACATGTACATTTTTGTGTCCTAATACTAAACTACATGGATTTGAATATTCTCTTACTTACTGAGTATACTTGTATGAGCTAATACTAACTGTGAAGATTTGTGTGTTCTAATACATGTACTTAATATATTAATTTGTACGGAGTATACTTGATTTGGCTAATACATACTGTGTAGATTTTTGTAAGTTGCATATGGTAATACCACGTTGTAAAATAAATTGTACAAGATCTTGGAGATCTGATGGCTGTAGGATGGCAGCACATACAGGTAGAGCTTGGATGGCGAGGGCACACTCAGCTGTAGGGTATGTATGCTTGCTTATGTTATTTATCTGAAAATGAAGCAATGAATTACAATATGGCGATAATACAACCAGAGTTGTCAGAAAGCAAGACAGCTTGTAAGAAGTACATGTCTCAAAATAGGAGAATTAAAATTTTTTTTCCATAAAAGTAAGCCATTTCACATGGACAATAATTTGCTGATATGCATCTGTTTATGCCTTTGGTATTTACATTCACCGAGAAAAACTTTCCCTGTAACAAGCTCTTTTTACAAGGAATATACTTCTGAATTATTAAAGTGCTAACAGTTACAGTTTGAGAGAAATAGCCTATGTTACAGTTTTTTTTTAAATGACTGAAAATCAAAAGTAAAGATCACAAGGTCAAGATAAAGCTCTTGTAATCAGGAACAAGAATGTGAAATGTTGAAGCCCTATCTCTCTAAGTCAAAGAGATATGGCCCAGGTTAAATTTCTTTTTTCAAAAAGTGTAAGGTAGAGTCAAGTTCACTAGGTCTTGAATGAAAGCTCTATAAATGTACACCTTTTATACAAGATAGACAACATACATGTGTATAGATCTGTATCTTATAAATTGTTTCTACAGTAATTAATCAAAGTCAGAATCTGCCACAAGTTTGACCTTGACCTTGGGCCCTCATCAAGTATTGAATCTCACCATGCTTGACTATTTAAGAAATGACTGTCTTACTTTTGGTGTTCATGGGTGTATAATTCTGGTTGGTCACGTGCAAATTCCGAGAATCGCGAAGCAAGCGATTCACAGAATTTGCACGTGACCAACCAGAATTATACACCCATGAACACCAAAAGTAAGACAGTCATTACTTATATTTACATTTATTCTAATTGACTGTCATTTTTTTTGCATTCACGTTGCAGATTTTGCCTGTAACAGCGTCAAATGTAATTTAACGTTTGTATTCTCCCTACATGCAAAACTTGAATGTGACGTCACAATAGCAACCCAAGTTATTGGAATATAATTCTAATTGCCTAACAGGCGTTTAACATGGGGAATCTACTAGTAATGTAAATATTCCATTATGTTTGGTAAATATATAAGGCATATTAGCATGTGGCATGCGAAGGTGTGTAAATACAGACGGATGCCTGAGAAGTGATCTTTGAAAGTTGCTTTTGCAACATGATAAATAAAACAATCGTATTTATAATATATACCTTTCCATCCCAGTCCTCTAATCTCTTATCTACTGGGGGTGATGATACACACTTTTTTGCAAGTTCAGTGAGTGTTGAGCTCAACTCCCCATTCCTGGCCGGGTTAGTTATAAGCATGGCACGTAAAGTAAGAAAATCTAGACATCTCTGTAAGTAGTTTTATTTCAATAAGATGATCAAAACTGAAAATACACTGCATTTTAGTCAAGAAAAATCATGCAGCTCTGTTCAAGATTATCATCTTCATTCAGAATATATTTCCTTTATCTTAATGATTTGAAAGTTTTGTTTACCAGTACTGATTGAGTCTCCTGATGTTTTGAATATTTACGATTCCACAATTTGACATCAGTTTGAAAAGTCAAATACCTGTATACATTATCTTAGAGATACAGTATAATACAGACTTAAGATAGGAGTATACAGTATGCAATCTCCTATTTCTTCTAAATTTATTTTCAAGATTAACTACCCTCTATCAAACAATGAATTCATTATCTCACTACGAAAATTATGAAAAATTCAAGAATAAAGAAATGGAATCTGTGTTAATGTCTGCATCCACATCTTTTGAAATGGTTATAAAATGATTATAAATAAAGGTATAAATCTAAACAAAGTTTAACTTCAAAATTACATGTAAAAATTTACATGCAAACATACATGAGTTCAAGAAGATCCTGACGATAATCTCAACAGCACTCACAATAGAGCGCAAAATTAAACATCGACGGACCCCTAGCAAGCTAGAGGTGGGACCAGGTGCCCGGGAGGAGTAAGCATCCCCTGTTGGCTAGCCGCACCCGCTGTCGATGTTCATGAAAATGAAAATATATAAAACTCATGCACTGTCTGACGTTATGTCTATATAGAAAGTACTATGGCGACAATGTCAGGGAAGTATATTCAAAACACTTACTGTCAAACCCCTCACGGGGAACTTTTTTACAAGCTCCACACGGCAAAGGGCATAAGTGTGACACGAATGAGTTCAAGAAGATCCTGACGATAATCTCAACAGCACTCACAATAGAGCGCAAAATTAAACATCGACGGACCATGTTTATGTATATGTTTAAAACAAGTTCTACATTGATTTGAAATACAACCAAATCTTTCTTCATCATGTGACATACATAGGCAACATACCAATAGAGCCATAACTTTATAGTCCTTTTTCTTGTACACAAATTTCTCTACATGTTTCCATGTATCAACAGAGAGACTGGGCAACAGACAGCCAGGATAAACATCCCTGGACAATGCAGCTTCTGTTAATGCACGGACATTGTGGCCTGTATACCTAGCCAACAGCAAGCACAGCTCTCCAAACGTGTTGAATAGAGTCAAAACTACCAACAGCAAATCACAACTCTGAAATGAAAAGAAATGTTGCCTACAAACATAAAAGGCTAAAGCTATAACCAATCAATTAATATAAGAATAAGATATTGCTGAACTCATAATGGTGATTTAGTGAGATGGATAGAGATGAGTTTGAAAGATACAGATGCTTTAATCAGTGCTTTCATCTCAATAGTTTCAAACATACAAATATTAGTATCACTTAATGCTGAAATAATAATGCTCACATAAATACTCCAGGTACACCATTGATTTCAAGGGCAATTTTCCAACTTCAAAAGATTTATCTACTTTGTTCATAACAAAGTAATATACAATCATACCTGTAACTGTATGGCAGAATCTAATAGTGGAATAATGACCTCATCTCCTGTGGCCTCCAGTTTGAGTTTGAGTTTGACCTGATTTTTAGTTTGAGCAGTGACAGTATAATCTGCTACTCTTATAAAGGATAGATAACTTGTGAAAAGTTCAATCACTATGGACAGTTGTGTCCTGATGACATCATCTACAAGTAAAAGTCATCGTAATCTTTATCTACTTACATGTATTTTCTTTATCTTCTAGAATATAAATTTCAGTGCTTGTTATCATTATTTTCTTTTACCAAATATGAAAAAAACTTCATTCTACCTTATTTTATATGACAATCTCAAAGACTTCATTTAAGAAATGAGCGTCTTATTTTATGCGTTCATGGCTTTTAAACTTGGCTTCGACAGGCGCAAATCTTGTGAACCACGAAGCAGTTCTCAAAAAATTTTGTGCCCATCGAACGGAAGTGTAAAAGCCATGAACAAAAAAAAAAAGACGCTCATTCCGTATATTTACATTCAGAAATATTCAAATGTGAAATATGTATAAAAACATCTTCGAATTTTCATAGAAATGGAGTGAAAATTAGGATCTGAATGCTTCACGTGTCAATTCTCCCTACAAGGAAGGACAAGAAATAGTCCATTGCAAACTATCCAAATATACCATTTAATCTTAAAAAGTACTCAGTCATTTTTATTTAGGTGCATGCATATTATGTGATTGAGGTCAATCTTTGTTCATCATAAAATGAACATCAAAATTGACACATAGGAAATCAACTTGCAATGTAAATATTTCATCAAATGTGCTTAAAGGAATCCTGCTTATACATGTAATTTCATTACTTTCAAAACCAACAATCATACCTTCCTTGGATGACATCAGATTTGGTAGGTACTTTGACTTGATCCCATCTAAGAATTTCTGCCACATCTCTATCATTAAAGTCTGTGGTAGAAGTACCATGCACTCCCCAAAGCTATCAAACAGTTTTTAATAATAGTTCACAATACATGAACATCTTACATATTGGCTGAATCTGTCCTTACTGTCATATTTCACTTCTCAAAATATTAAAAGGTAAGAACAAAATGTGGTTGTAAACAACTTATAAAAGCATATTGCATAACAGAGGGGATTAAGATTGATTTTATTGTTATAAATTATAGGTTCAAAGTCAAATCATATTTGGTATGCGAGACTTGAGACATGAAAATAAAGTTACAAATAAAATATATACTAAATTCACATCTTTATGAGGGGTCAGTTGACAAGTATGATGTGCTTGATATAATAACACATCAAATACCTATTCATATACTAATTGTATAACACATACACATAAAGTAAGTAGACTTTGCCCCTGACGGGACAAAATTGCCCCCCGCAGCAATATTCTTTGAAAAGAAACTTCTATTCTATCTTTATCCTATCTTTGAAAATATTATCTTGGATCAAGGTCAAGCGTCTATTGTGACCTTGACCTTAGACCTTGGCTCAATGTCATGACACATCCTTAAGTTCTAAGGAACATCTGTGTGAAATATTATTGAAATCCATCAGCAGGGGGAAGAATTATGCCCTGGACAAGGTTTTACTAATGGTGTCTATTGTGACCTTGACCTTTGACCTTGGTTCAAGGTCATGACACATCCTTAGATTCTAAGAAACATTTCTGTGAAATATTCTTGAAAAACATCAAAAGGGTAACGAGTTATGCCCTGGACAAGGTTTTGACTATGATGTTTATTGTGACCCTGACATTTGACCTAGGCTCAAGGTCATGACACACACTTGATTGAAATCCACCAAGAGGGGGAGGAGTTATGCCCTGGACAATGTTTTAATAATGGTATCTATTTTGACCTTGACCTTTGACCTATGACCTTGGTTCAAGGTCATGACACACCCTTAGGTCACAAGAAACAATTCTGTATATAAAAATATATATAATATATATAAATGCTTTGGAGAAGGTGTAACGGACAGACAGACAGACAGACAAACAGAAAGACAGGGTGACTCCTATATGCATGTAACTCCCCCCAATATTGTTTGTGGGGGGGTATAATAACTTTGTCAAACAGATTTACCTAGTAATAAAAGAATCAGGAAAAAGAACCTGTCCTGTGTTGTCTGATTGAGATATTGCTAAGAATACAAAATCCAGCCACTTTATCCAGTGTCGCAGCTTAGAGTAGGTTTTCACCAAAGTGGAAAGAAAGCCACCTAATGCTGTACTCACATCACTTTCTAGACCCTAAAAGGTTTGGTATAACTATTAGATTAGTTTGCATCATTCCATGACATATATATTTATAAAGTGATAAATACCTGAGTTATTTTCTCATCATTTCAACCAGAACATTATTACATTTAGCACTAGAAGAAATATATTCCTTCTCTTCTTCAAAGAGAAATTTTCTGAGGATAAATGAGTAGAGCATGATTGAAGAAACAAAGCAACATTACATATAAAGCATAGTGTTTGGTATAATCTGACAAGGTCTTTCTAGACTAAGCATAATAAATTCAATCACACAGCTTTATAAAGTAACCAAAAGTCCTTCCAACCAAGCCTATCAAGCCACATTTATCTATACATTCAATACCTTAATTTAGATATTACAAACCCATGAGGTAGGTCTGAGCCAAGCATATCTTAACACATCTGACATCCTGGGCTCCATTATCAGATGATTTAAACTCAGAAACATCTCAAGGCATCCATAAAACCACTGACATCTATAGAACAAAGACAAAATACATTACGACATTATTTATTACAGTATTTTGAGAGGAAGAGGAAATAATTTGAAGAAAATATTTGACTTTAAACTAAAGACATTTTGAAACTTTTTTTCAGAAACATATGACTGAAAATTTGGATTTACATGTAAATAGTCTATATGTTTTTATGATAATTAGTATGATATTTCAATAGTGAAGGAATGTCTTGGGCATGTTCAATGTTGATTACAGTAGTATGTGCTTGTCAACTCATACTCATAGTAAATACATGTACATATAGATACACTGAATTGTTTAGACATTGAGGCACAAAAAATCTAAATTTCATAATACAGTAACTAAATTTTAAAGTTGTTCAATGCCCTTGACATAAATGCCTTTTGCACTGTGAAATACATCTCCTTGATAAATAAACAAACAACACCTCTATCTATACCCTACCTCTGCATATTGAGTATCACATCCAGTAGTGACCTGTACGACTTGAGCTGGACTCCGTCACTAGCGTTATCAAGTGCTACCTGGTACAGATTCAGCTCATGTACTGTCTTAAGAAGCTGGTACACCGTTTTAAGGACCTGGTTATCCTGATCCCTCAAAGAACAAGTGGAATCTTCCAGGTTCATACCGATCATCTTGAGCAGGTACAGCGTCATTTTGTGTGCATAAGACAGATTGTCTTCATGACTGAATGAGACACAAAAACATTTTTATTATAATCAGTATGCATTTCTTAACAGCTTCCAAAATAATAGAAAAGTCTCCAAAATTAAATTCACTATTACATTGTATTATACAAAAGTTTAACTATTGTCAGATAAGCTTAAAAAATTCTGTATACAGAGGAACATGTGTACATATGCTTTTAAACTGGTACAGTCTGAAGGGATGTTCATGCTATTCTGGTGTATACATAATAAGAAATCACTCCTTGTATTTACCACTTTCTGGATATAAACTTTCTATAGAATCTGGGTATATACTGTAGAGCAACCTTCTGTAAAGAGCTCTGACTCAGCAAACTCTGCTTATCCTACAATTACAACACAGAAATGTATATACATGTATAACAAATCAAAGTCTACAAACTACAATTGTATATTGAACATGATACACAAAATCAAGATGGTTATAAAATATCTTCAACTCCTATAATCTTAAGAGAAATATGGTACATGAATATTGTCACAAAGAATATGTGTACACAGCCAATTGTGCCTCATATGAAATTCATGTGAAATTTACATGAACTTTACATGAAAGTTCACATGAAATTTATGTGAAATGAGCACGAACATGAAATTTACATGAAATTTTTCACATGAAATTCATGTGAAGATTTTTACATGGATGTTATGTGAATTCAGTTTCCTGTGAAGGTCACTTAGAAAAATTCATGTGAAATTCATGTGAAGGAAATTTATGTGAAATTCATGTGAAATATTTTTCACATAAATCTTATGTGAAATTTATATGAATTTTACATGAACTTTCATGTGAAATTTCATGTGAGGCACAATTGGCTGTGTACTCTTTGTGACAATATTCATGTACCATAAAAAATAAATTCCAATTGATATTTTTCATATCTCTCATAAGAGTACACAAAAGTCTGACATCAAATCATTTGGCAATACATTGTATTTTGATTATGATAAATTATACAATTATAGATTTGACAAAATGCCATGACAACACAATATAATCATGTCAGTATGCGAAAAGCTGTCAAAAGATGTCATTTGAGACCCTTGTCCTTCATACCAAGTATTATGAAAATGGTCCACAGTTGTATTGATATTCCGTAAAGAAGTCCAAAATAAAAGTAAGAAGTGTCAAAGGGTTTTCTCTTTTTTAAAATATAAGTAGAGTACATGTAATTCGCTGGTACTTTCTTTTGCAGCCTTATAAAAAAATGATTTGCAGGTATATCTCGGGTTCCTTTCAGTTATGTCTTTGGTATTTACATTTACTGAGACAAACTTTTGCGGTAAGAAGCCGACCGTGAAAGTAGCGAAAGTTTATACACAGCAAATAATTCTATGTATACAGTATTTACAAGTATTTCATCACAAGTATTCACAGAGTCAGAAAACAGCTCTCCAGTGCTCACAGACACCAAAATACATTCTAAAATAAAAGTAACTCAATTTATAAATAAAGTAAAGTCAAACATAGTTCAATCAGATTTAATTATTTTACTATAGCTTTACCTCATTATTTATCATAGATGCCAGTGTGTCTGTTATTTGCTCTATCTGTTTATGGGGATGAGAGTGTGTGTCAACATTGTGTAAAAACTTCCCATATGATGCAGTCAGTTCCCTGAAAAATAAAACATGTAGTTATGACATGTAAATACATGAAGCGGTAATTTTCATTTCAGAGCTAAAAGGGCATTCTCCATCCTATGCAAAACTTTGCTTCAAGCTTTGTTATGAATTACTCGATAAATTTGTGACCACATACTTCCACAATATGACTATATCATTAGTAGGTAAGCAGATTTTTTGTTTTTTAATTTTGTTAGGATTTCATTATCACCATTTTTGAAATACATGTACATTAGACATTAAAAGCTTTAAAAATTCCTGGGAACCTTAATTGACCCTTCCGATTGCGGAAAAAAAAGGCAAAATTTCGTGACTTCACAATGCTTTAACCTCGGACAAACAAGCTTCGAACCTCGGTCAAACATCGAAATTGCATTGTGACGTCATGGAATTTCTCAAATTTTTCCCGTATTCGGAAGGGTCAATAGGCAAGATAATCTGGTATTTTCCACTTCACAAAAAGAGATAAATGTACCTGTATAGTACTTCTATTTTATCACATGATACACCCGTTATGCAGTTTCATAAAGCCATTTCATAAATAAATGTTATGATAACACGTTACATATCGCTCTGCATGAATGTGATTGGTCATGTTTGGAGGTGTTCCTATGTAAATATAACTGATTGGTCGATACACTAGCCTCATCACCTAAACTGTGTGACAAGTGTGACCTCTCAAATGTATGTCATTTGTTAAAATTTAGACACAGATTCAATATCATTAATTAAAATTGTTGTTGTTGAATTAATTTATATTGCATTAAAATACTAAAGAAATTTGAAATATTTTTCTCTTAACGCACGGAACATCTATACGATGGGGGAATTACTTCTCATAGCATAGCAGACGACTTCTAGTGGTTTGCCTCTAGTCCTCAGAAACGTTGATTTCACTTTAGAAAAACAGTTTTAGGCTGGATCATGTGATAAAAAGAATCTCAAATAAATTTTCATTTCAAACAATGTACTATGAAACTTGTTGTGCGTTTTATATCCCCTCGCCAAGGCTTGGGGATATTAGACAAACAACTTGTTTTATAATAAATTGTATGAAATGACAATTCATTTGAGATCCTACATTTATGATAATCATAATATCATAAGCCTTAGGCTCTTCTCTTACTTCTCAAATATGACATTTTCCAGTGTTGTAATGAGGATTGTTGAGGAAGGTCTCAGGTTGTCAGATCTGTCCTCTGATGTCAGCCAACATAAAGTGAGGATCGGAACCATAAGTCTACTTGTCACATTCTTCAGTGCCTGGGAAGAGATTTTATGAAATAAATATCCTATTTATTTTTTTTCAAAAACTTTTATCAGAAAATGAGCTTTACTTCATGGTGTCAGATATTGAGTTAAAATGATACCTTTTTGACAGATAACTCAAACATGAAGAGGCAACACCAATATAATATTGTACAAAAGTCCCATAATCTGTGAACTCAATGCAGTATAACAAGGCTTTTTTCTCTAATTGTGAGTGTGACAAAGAGAAACGTGACTATGAAACACTATATATGGACTTCTTGGCAGCTATCTTTTGTAAAAGGGACCAAATTGGCAATATTGGCACTGCAAAAAGGTCACAAGGTACATGTATACACATGTAAGATGTGAAAACCCTTTCACTAACAGTTCAAAATCTATATGCAAAGTTAATATTCCTACATAAAAACAAAACAAAGATAGACCAGACAAACACAACATGCACCCAGATCATTGATAGAGGGGTTTCAAATACTAAACCACAAATAAACATATGAGGTACTGCACTTTGAGCATACCTTTCAGATGACATCAAATTCCTTGATGATTAGCATAGCTTACTGATGTCCTCATATTCCTTGAGAACTATCATACCTATTTGATGTCCTCAGATTCCTTCAGGAAAAACACACCTTTCTGATGTCCTAAAATTCCTTAATGGTTAGCTTTGCTTTCTGATGTCCTCACATTCCTTGAGGACTAGCATACCATTCTGATCTCCTCACATTCCTTGCATACTTTTCTAATGTTCTGACATTCCTTTAGAACTAACATACTTTTCTAATGTCCTCACATTCTTTGCATACCTTTCTTATGTCCTCACATTCCTTGAGGACTAGCATACCTTTCTGATGTCCTCACATTCCTTGAGGATTAACATACCTTTCTGATGTCCTCACATTCCTTGAGGACTAGCATACCTTTCTGATGTCCTCACATTCCTTGCATACTTTTCTGATGTCCTGATATTCCATTAGGACTAACATATGTTTCTGATGTCCTGACATTCCTTGAGGACTAGCAATACCTTTATGATGTCCTGACATTCCTCGAAGACTAGCATACATTTCTGATGTCCTCATATTCCTTGAGGACTAAAATATCTTTCTGATGTCCTCACATTTTTTAGGACTGGCATACCATTCCTATGTTCTCATATTCCTTGAGGACAAGCATACTTGTCTGATTTCCTCATATTCCTTAAGGACTAGGATACTGTCCACATCCTGACATTCCCTTAGGACTAGCATATATTTCTAATGTCCTCACATTCTTTGCATACCTTTCTGTTGTCCTCACTTTCCTTTAGGACTAGCATATACCTCTGATGTCCTCATATTCCTTGCATACTTTTATGATGTCCTCACATTCCTTGAGGACTAGCATACCTTCCTGATGTCCACAAATTCTTTGAGGATTAGCATACCATTCTGATGTCCTCACAATCCTTGAGGACTAGCATTCTTTTCTGATGTCCTCACATTCCTTGCAGACTTTTCTGTTGTCCTCACCTTCCCTGAGGATTAGCATACCTTTCTAATGTCCTCCTTTTCCTTGAGGACTAGCATACACTTCTGATGTCCTCAGATTCCTTGCATACTTTTCTGTAGCCGCAGAAACGGCCAACAACACTTGGAAATTTGGTTGGTAGGGGTGTGTTGGCCACAGGTATCTACATTGAACAAATCCGGGACACAAATTTAGGATATGGCCGGCAAAATTGGCATATTTTCTAGGGCATTATTGACTGTCTCACTCGAATAAAATAAAAGTAAACGATCGGCAATCATATTTTACCTTGTTAAGCTTAAATATCAATGATACGGCCGGGATTCTACTTGCCTCCGCTTTGTCTCTTTTGGAATTCAAGCGCCATGTTGGAAGTTTACACTCATGCGTCAGGTCAAACATGTGACACCGCGAGGTTGTTTCCATAACAACGTCCATTCATATGGATTGAGGTGTCACGTGTATGACCTGACGCATGAGTGTAAACTTACAACATGGCGCTTGAATTCGAAGAGATGAAGCAGAGGCAAGTAGAATCCCGGCCGTATCATTAATATTAAAGCTTAACAAGGTAAAATATGATTGCCGATCGTTTAGTTTTATTTCATTCGAGTGAGACACAGTCAATAATCCCCTAGAAAATTTGTTGGTTCATGCCGGCCATATCCTTAATTTGTGTCCCGGATTTGTTCAATGTAGATTCCTGCGGCAAACACACCGCTACCAACCAAATATCCAAGTGTCGTTGGCCGTTTCTGCAGCTAACTTTTCTGATGTCCTTAAATTCCTTGAAGCCTAGAATATTCTGATGTGGGTATGGGATAGTGTTCTATACCTTTCTGATGTCCTCACATTCCTTGAGGACTACCTGATACTCCACAACAGTAAGTTTAGTAGGTTTATACATGATGAAGGTATGGGATAGTGTTCTATACCTTTCTGATATCCTCACATTCCTTGAGGACTATCTGATACTCCACACACAGTAAGTTCAGTAGGTTTATACATGATGAAGGTATGGGATAGAGTTCTATACCTTTCTGATGTCCTCATATTCCTTGAGGACTATCTGATACTCCAAACACAGTAAGTTCAGTAGGTTTATACATGATGAAGGTATGAGGTAGTGTACTGTACCTTTCTGATGTCCTCACATTCCTTGAGGATTATTTGATACTCCACACACAGTAAGTTCAGCAGGTTTATACATGATGTGGGTAGGTCCTTGTTGTCCTGTACCGACTGTATTGTTACCACTAATACAGCATGGAGTAGGCTGCTCTACAAAAGAATATTGAATTATGTAAACAAATATCAATATGTATACAACTGAGTCAAATAATGAGAGCATCTATGTCCACTTTGTACAGAGGTGATAAAATTTTGCAAAAGTATCTGAAACATTCTGTTTTTAAAATATTACAGAGCTGTGGACATTGCAAATCTGTTGATACAAGGGTGGAATTTCACTGTACTTGTAAAACAACAATATTTTTCTCCCACCCTCTCTTTACTAATAAAATCTGTTACCTACTATAAGACTGATATAGAGAAATCTGATTCAAGAATGATTTGCAGTACCTTATCACAACCGAGGCATATTTGCCGTGGTTGAGATACATGTTGTTTCTGCATACCATCTGAGACCGAGATTCCTCTATACCGAAATCATACATCATGTACATGGCAACAGATTCATTTTTCTGCAATTTAATATTACACTAGATATATTTTTTGTAATGCAAGGCCTTATGCAGCTTAACCTCAAAATTTGAAGTAAATATGATCATTCGTATTTGCTTGAGAATATGAAACAAAGTATTTCATTATTTTAAGCTTCATTCAGTACATGAAATCACACTTCACAATAACTCTGTAAGACCCTGTGATATCACATAGAAGAGTTGAAGACAAACATCTGGGTAGCCAGACAGAGTTGTCTCAGAATAGATAAATATATTTGCATATTACTGTATACTTGGATGGTTCTTCCTAAGGTGAGAAAATGAAATATCTGTTTTGGAGTGATAGTGATGAAGAACAAGATCAATAATTTAAAAAGGTACATTGTAACAAAGGTTAATAGATATAAAACTGTATGCAGATTTATCATAAAAACATCTTATAACAACCATGATACTTAAAAAGCAAAGCTACCAGAGTCTGTAGGGATGATGTAACAATGTATGACAATGCTGATGAGGAAACAACAGCAAAGCAACACTGGGTCACATGATCAAATCTGTCATCATGGCACCTTCTGTACTCCTCAGTTAATCCATCAATAAGTACCTGAATAAAAGTGAAATGAACTTATTTTTGGACATGTTTGGTTACAATCAGCATTATCAAAAGCATCCAACTTTATAGTGTGTTGAAAATTAATACATAGAATAAGATTAAACAGTAAGTCTGTAACAATCAAAGACCTGCAACATATAGTAGTACATATCAATACGTAAAAATCATTCCAAGGAATGCATGTGTCCCCTTACTTTGAAATCACTTTTATATAGGGTGTGACAGACATCCAAGTGCGACAGACATCCAAGTGTGACAGACAGACAGACAGACTGACGGACAACATGATCTCCAAGTGTCGCTATGCTTCGCAGTCGACACAAAAAAACTGTAAAAAGAGCAATTTTTTGACAAATTCTTTGGGGTAGTCATGGTCTACCTAACACCTCCTCTAAACCCATACATGCATGCACATACCATACATAAATGTACTTACTGAAATAATCTTAATTTGAACAAGGAAAAGCTGTTCCAAGTGAAGTTTTGTTATACAGTGACTACTTACCTGGGATAATGATGGCTTAACTTGCAGGTCTTGACCATCTCTTGATAGTGCAATGACTCTCTCTGAACTGAGAATTTTGCACAAATATTTCCAAATGTATGCATTTTCCTCCTCTGTGATTTCTTTTCTAAATTAGGACAGTAAGTATTCAGTGAATATATATACATGTACATTGTATATAATCTTCAATTACTAAAACAATTACATTAGTTTTCAGAAGTTAACAAGAAATGAATCTCCATGTACCTAACAGAATACATGTTCTGCTCTACACAAAAGACACATGTAAATAAGTTATATTAGGAATCAAAATTTAAAGATACAGGTATACATGTGATTTATAAGTTCTGCTGAGCTACTTGCTCCATTCAAATCATATCAAACAAATTTTCTTTTCAGATGTCATAAAAATGTGTTTGCATTAAAAATTAACAATTTTTTCTTTTCTGAATGTATCTGTACATTTTAATTACTTTTTCTTATTGAGGAGATATCCAACTAGAGTATCAATCAGGAATACTTCTTTGTTTGGTATATTGACATCTTCTGACATCCATGCTGACTTTATATATTTAACACGCTTCTTGACTGGTTTGGATCTATCTTGAATCTTTGATATCAAGTCTGAAAATCAAAAGATGCAAATATCATTTGATAAGATGTGCATACAATGTATAGACTTCTTGTACAATGAAATTGCAAATTGAAGGTTTCATAAAAGAAAACAAAATGGTGTAATGTTTACGTCAAGATACTGGGACTATGTACAAATGTCCAAACCCAATTTTCCTCAATCCTGTCATATCGGGTGGCATGTTTCTTATTTTCTTTCCTTTTGATTCTACAAGCTTGATCCCCCCCGCTTTTTTCTAAGTAGCCAGCTGCAAAACAGCCAGTAATCTGCAAAATTGCCAGTAACGGACACTTCTGGAAAACACTAGAGGGCGCTACTAAAATACATTTGGCTGTGTCAGAAAGTCACTCTGGTATTTATTAAGTACCACTGATGAGGATTTATTATCCGAAACATGCGTCTGGTGCATTTAAATTGTTTGAAATTTTCTTCAAGAAGGTAAAGAGTTGGAACACTTCCGTATTTATTTGATACATACATATACATGATATAGGAACACTACTAAGGTAGAATTGTTTTTATCCTTTAAGACCATGTTTTTACCATATATAGTCTTGATCCCCTAAACTATATATAGGGTCCGCTCACCAGTTTCTCTTACCCCGTCATGCGGCACAGAAATATTGCGCAATCATACATAATTTGACGTCATCTCATTTTATTTCTATATATTTCACATTTTTATACTACATAATAAATATCATACAATTTTGCTGAAAAAGGTTCAGAAAATTGGCCTAAAATTCATGGTTTTTGCCATTTTTCTGTGTATTGTTTCTGGTCTCCTGGAAAAATTTCAGAAATAATGCTTATATTTCCTGAAAGCTATTATCTTATACCCCATTCTAGCCAAATTTTAAAAATTTCCAACACATGTAACTCAAAAAATGTGTAAAAACCCAAAAACTTCATATTTTCCCTTATGAAGTCTTGTCAAACAGGGAAAATCCGGTACGCCTTTTAAAATATCTATATTTAGACTAAATAAGTCATGTGACCTAAAATTTTCATTGCTCTTACACAAGGCAGGCATACTCTACAATATGCATCTTACCATTATAGACTATCTTCATAATGGTCTTCTCAACCCACCTTTCAAAACCACTCAATTTCCCCTATTTCAGCTTTTCCACCCTGGACATTTTGGGTTTACTCTAAAAAGCGGTGAGCGGACCCATAGGAACATGACTAAGGTGGGATTGTTTTTACCCTTTAAAACAGTGTTTTTACCATGTATATATATACATGTATAGTCTTGGACCCCTAGACAGAACAAAGGCCTGTAAAGCCAGATAGTCATCCCTTTTGGGGTCTACTACAACACGAAACTATTTAATGTAAATGTATGATACGGAACAGAAACAGAAATTCTGAAAAGATGTAATTATTATTTATATATTTATTTATTATAATTATTGTCATAGTTTAAAATGTATTTATGTATGAAAACTGATGATATCGTTGTGGGATTACGATCCTCCGATAGGTTAAGAATGTTAAATGACCGAGCTATCGGGTTGACCCTTTAGCTCTCTTGGTAATGCTCTGGCATTCCATGCCAACAACAGCAGTTCTATTCCCGGTCAGAGCACCAGTGCTCAAGTTTACTTCACTGGCGACAAGGTGAACAATGGCAGTGTGTTTAATCATACATAGCGGGGTCACCACCACCTCCTTCGAAAGGAGATGAGAGAACATTGCAGGATACACCACCATCCTCCTAAAAAAAGGAGGGAGAGTGTCGTGGTATTACGATCCTCCGATAGTTCAGAGTGTTAAGGGGGTCCAGAACAGTATCTGAACACAAAAATAAAGGGGAGGGGTAACAAAATCTCTGTAACTTAAAAACTGATGGTCAAATTTCAAAAGAAACTTATCGGTGTTTCACTTGACATATGAAGAAGATAACATCAAGTTTTTACGAGAAAATAAATGATAGGGTTTCAGATAAATGGACTTTATCATGAAAAATTATCAACTCAAAGATGTCCTGAAAATAGACATAAATTTATCTACTTTCGACAATTTCTTTTCAAAGTCTTAATTAGTAATTAAGGAATGTTTATAAAATTCTTTTTTGTTATGGGAAATAACCTCAAAAAGCCGATGCACAAACGCCGGCGTTTGTTTTCATACATTTCAGCCCGAGTCATTTGATATATTTTAAATGATGAGTAATGTAGAATGACTCTGGATGGGATGGCAAAGCATCTGACAATCAGGTACATGTTTGATACTTGGTAGATTTTGATTAAAATGCAATCTTTCATCATCGTGACCTATCATTACACCGACGCGATACGTTTACCTACAAATAACGTGCGAAGTACTTCATTAAATCGTTTATCTGTTGCTACAATCGATTATTTTTTTCATATCTTAAGATGAAAATAGTATAAATGAGATGTACCTCCGGTGTATGTTGTATCTAGTCTTCGTTCTCGAGGTAAAATTCAGTGTATCAAGTTTATTTACGGGATCCGCCATTTTGCTTAATCATGCTTATTTTGGGAAGTAGTTCCAGAAAATAACTAAATGGAAAATAACCTCAACTTTTAAGCCAATGAAAATCCTTGTTACATGTGAAATTAAATCATTCATTTATATTTACGGCCCATTTCGGGGCTTTGAATGGGTATACACGTATGTTCGTAGCTTCAAAACTAACGGTAAAAAATTGATGAAACTTTGCATGTAGAAAAAGTATGTTTCAATTATGAACATTTACAATTTTAGGGAAAATTAAATGATAGGATCTTTATTTAAGTCTGGCTGTACAGATGACTGAGCTATCAGGTTGACCCTTTAGCTCACTCGGTAACACTCTCTCTGGCATTCCAATTTCCATGCCAACAACTGCAGTTTGATTCCCGGTCAGAGCACCAGTCAACAAGTTTACTTCAATATTATGTATTTCATAATAAAATGAATACAGTGTAGAAATCCCCTTTCAATGGCAATGGACGATTATACAAACTCATCTTGGTGTTGACACTCAGAGTAATCCGAATTTCCTCTGACAACGAAATAAGTGTTCGTTGTCGTACGATATCATGTCATAAACGAAAAGAAAGATAAATCTTAATAATGATATAAACAATTAAACAAAACTAATTGCACTTTATATCTTCAATATCTGAAAATAAGAGGTAAACAAAACCCACGTGTGTCTGTTTTCGTCTCCATTAATCTCATATAGCGAACCCGAGGAAAGTTCGAGTGGGCGTGGACATCATAGCCTGCCATTTGCTGGATTGTAATATTTTGGCATAGTCTCATAAAAATATAGAAATCTTGAAAACTTGACTCGCTAGAGGCCTGACTGCGTTATTTACCCCCCCCCCCCCTCCATGAACAGCGCATTTATCAAATTCCTAAATAATATAAAACATATATATATAGACGCAATTTCATGAACCATACAAACGTTTTTTACGGACTTGCTACAACTTGATGAGTTTCAATACGTTCGCATAAAATAGAATCGTCTCTGACTGTATCTGGACTTGTTCCATCACGGAGTCCATTCTTTGCAGTTGGTCAGTGAGCAACTCGTTATAAATGCAGATACAGGCCGGCTTTGGATTGGCCGAGAACCATAAGAGATGTTCTGATGATTTCAGGATCATACCTGGGGCGTGAAAGACCATTGTTTGCCATTTATAAGTGTTGAATGCTTCGTTATCTCAGTTGAGATTTTGACAGGTCCAGTTATGGACTACTGAATCCCATTTTCATAATCGGTTTTTGTGTAATTACTGTTACAAGGTTGAATTTTAACATATTCATGGTCCTCTTCTCAAGACAAGTGTACGCAATACCTTACAGGGAGTTATTAAGGTATTACGTACATTTTTCTATTCTCGACTGCTCGAGATGATCCATGGTACAGGTATACAAATCTGTTGCATTTTCATCCAGTCATACAGACTTAGACAGAGAAACCTTTTAGTCCACCACTTTAATTCTTATAGCGAAACTGTAATGACGAATTAAGAAAGGTCTTTAAAATTTCATGTCGCTTCCGTATTTACATATATACAGTATATATATGGTGTGAGGTTGATTTTATAACTATCTATTCTGTACTGTGCAAATTTCCAATGATCAGCTATACTTTCTCGTAGTCTCAGTTCCATGATATCAAAGAGAATAACAATATCACCTTATGTTAGAGAAAGTTCATTCCTGACTTTGTTTCCCTTGAGATATCAATCTGTTTCATGTTTGAGACGGATGCTGTCGTCTGGGGATTTCATTTGATTGTGCTACCATGGTCACGATCGTTTCCTGCATCCATATTGCATCTTGATTGCAGCTCCCTATAAAGGAAGTAATATGCCTAGAAGCCAAACATGGTAAAGTATAAGAATTGATCGGTGCCTTACGTTTGCAAGCATCTTCATGGACCTTCCACATTTAGATTGCAATCAACTGGGTATCGGTATATTAACCAAATGTGACAATATCGAAAGTTTGATGTGGAGTGAGGGTGATTGATGACTATGTAACATGCCCCACAACTATGGAATCTTTACAAATTCGATAAACCTGCAGCTTGGGAACAGAAGGATGTTGTTAATGGGTGAATGGATCCTCCAAAACAAAAGCAAGGTCGCCGTGGCTCAGACAACAATGTCATGTATTTTGAGCATAAAGCATGATTTATGAATATCAGGATACTGGAATTAGATTAAACCCTTTCAAGCTCTGAAAATCATTCGTGACTTGTTGGCACAGAAACGATACAAAGCTGTAATACGATAAATGATAAATGCAATTTATGCTCATAATAAATATTGACATTTTCCCATTGTCTAATTTATTTTACCCGAGTTTCAGCCATCTGCATGTATTTCAGAAGCGAGTCGGTGTTTATAATATCCATAAATGTAATGATTATTGAGAAAAATGAGGACGGGTGTTTAATAACATTTACAAGTATTTTGTGTCGCGAGCAGTTTTCCTAATACTGAAGTATGTTGATTGCCTGCCAACCATCTAATAGTGAATGTAACCTAGTGGTCTCATTACCAATGTTTTATAGTGAAATCAATACGGTTAATTTAAATTTACATCACTCAAGGTTGAATTAGAATTCAAAATTAAGTGGAATCAATTCTCATAATGAAGGAATTTATGCCATTATTCGATCCAAGATCAGCGATAGGATTTCGACAACAAATTTAAAACCAGACACAAAAAGGCTATAAACCGAATGACTTTCGATTACGATATCAACTTTAAAAACTCACTTTTCACATAAAAACTGCCGCAAATTTGAAAAAAATCATTTTGTGTTCCAGATAATAAATTATAATAATAAGGACTTGGATTAAAGAGAAATTTTCATGTCCTCGATCAGAATTTTATCACTCTGTCTTCACGAATTTATAATCTAGTTTAAAAAAAGACATAATTTTTATTAAAAAAAATTAAATGAAATCTCCTTAACCGATATTTGATCTCAGACGATGGTTGAAAATATTTTTAATCGATATTATAATAATACTTCAAAACTGAACTGTCTCAATTATGATCGTAACAAATAAGATATCGTTGAAGCATAAAGTTTTGTAAAAATATAATTTTCAATTTTGAAATCAAACAAAGGAGGGGATCTCCAACAACACCAGGCTGCAGCACCCAAAGAAAACACCAAAACACCCAATGCAAAAACACAGAGCAGACAAGCACAGGAAGAGACGCAAAAACCCACACCAACACACACAGATACAACAGCTAGAAATGGTACAACGACGCGCCGCACGCTATGTCACCAACAGATTTCACAATACAAGCTCAGTAAACAGTATGCTACAAGATCTAAACTGGCCTACACTCCAAGAACGCCGACTCAGAACCAGACTCATCTTCCTTTACAAAATAACACACAATTTAGTAGCAATATATCCACAAGACCTATTATTCCCACTTGATAGCAGAACAAGACACATAAACCTGCTTGGATTCCAACAAATACGCACTCACAAAGACACATACAAATACTCATTTTATCCTCGCACAGTCAAACAATGGAATTGTCTCCCACAACATATAGCTTCTGCAGACACTGTTGAACTCTTCAGAGAACAGGTTACAATACCTGTTCTCCGATCTCTATATTTTTGATCCTAACATAATAATTGTAAATAGTTTTAAATTTTTCTGTATTATAAATTTTTTTTTAACCCCAGCCACCATGCCGAGGCACATAATTGTCAAATATTGACAGCGTGTTTAAACCATAAAGAAGAAGAAGAAAAGGGACAAGGAACGTCAACGCACAACACAGAAACATCAAACACAAAGGACTACTGTAACACATAAACCAACGAGACCAATGGGCAACCGGTGCCGACTTAGGACGACCATCTGCCACGGAAATAGCAGAAGGTGTGGTTATCCTGGATTAAATCTCGTTGTTTGGAATGTTGAATTGTGTTCTAGTGATAAACGTCTTCATATTCAGAACAGATATTTGCAGCATGGACCAGACACGTTTCGGATATTTGACCCTCGTCAGTGATCCTCATTGTAAAGTTTGTAGTATGATCAAAGAGAGTGAAAGTTATAAGATATGCATATGATGCTACTGGACACTAGTTTTAGATTTTTCAAGAAATTTTGATGACAGGAATTTTCGAATGTTGATCGAACTTGGCTACATGTGCCCTCGGGGACTCCTGGTCCACCAGCGGTGATACTCACCAAGTGGAACAAATGTTAAACGTCTTCAAATTCAAATACCATCATTTAAGAACAGATATTAATAAACTTGCAGCATGGATTAAGACATTCGGATCATTCAATAACTTGACTGACGATTTTAAAAATCTGAACAAACAGAAAATATCTACTGGATTGGACAATACAACAATTCATTATCTACCGAGCTGAGTTGACGGATGTGACTACTGACAGGAGATGCTTACTCTTCCCGGGCATCTGGTTTCACTTCCATATCAAGAGTTCATGTCTGCTATAGAAGACAGTATATTTTGGTCTGTTTTGTTTAAAAATTATTGCCTGATTTTATGTGGACATGGTCTATGGTATTCGGAGAATCGATTTGAGTTTTCAGCGATGTATTAGCAGTCTTACTAGTACTCAAAACAAGGCTATATCTATACAATGTGCTCTTGATATGTTCATTGCTTTTCTATGTTAGCAGGACAGAAGTTCTACAAATAATGTAGATTTTGTTCTCCAAATACGGCTGTCCTCGTTAGTCTGCTATGAAGCTGTAAGATATTGAGGACGATGATTATTCTATACATTCACAGGTCAGTTTCTATACATTCACAGGTCAGTTTCTATACATTCACAGGTCAGTTTCTATACATTCACAGGTCAGTTTCTATACATTCACAGGTCAGTTTCTATACATTCACAGGTCAGTTTCTATACATTCACAGGTCAGTTTCTATACATTCACAGGTCAGTTTCTATACATTCACAGGTCAGTTTCTATACATTCACAGGTCAGTTTCTGACAATAGATGACGTCAAAAGAATCAAGTACATTTTTCCTCTTATACATAATTTGTTTTCACTTGGCACTGAAGGTGGCCATACGTCTGGCAGAATAGATGATACGCCAAGATAATCCAGGGTATCTAAATGTCAAACATGTACTGTATTAGGAAAGCCAAGTGTATAGACACAACAAAACTCATTTCTTTTTCTGTTGTGTAGGATACAATCAGCAAATGGAAGCCTACGTCATATTTGCATTTCAGCAAGACGGCTCTGCAGAGTAGCTGATCAGCTTCTACCATCAATAATTGAGCACTCTCCCAAGGCCTGGAGGAATTATCGGAGATTCACTAGGAATTGCAAGAAAGATGAACGGCTGAATGCATCATTATGTAGCGAAATTATACAGGACTGATGGTCTTCCTATTCACGTTCTATTCAGAAACTGATATTGATACAGATAATTGTAGACGAGTGTGAAATATTTATTTGAAGAAAATAACCTCAAAATTACGTAATTACTGCAGTGTTTAATCGACGTCTTCGGTTGGTCTCTTGCTCTCTCTGATACAGATGTAATCATGTCATTTATACATTGATGTTTACCATGGCAATATGGTGTAACACATCTGAAGCGACGGATCTGTTAAAAAGGAGAGAATGCTTACTCTCCCCGGCCACCCACCCTCATTTAGATTCACGTCTCTCGGACACCTGAAACCAACCCTCATGTAGGTTCACGTCTCCACGGACACCTGATCCCCACCCTCATTTAGGATTCACGTCTCCCCGGACACCCACCATCATGTAGATTCACGTCTCCCCGGACACCTGACACCACCCTCATTTAGATTCACGTCTCCCCGGACACCTACCCTCATTTAGATTCACGTCTCCCCGGACACCTACCCTCTTTAGATTCACGTCTCCCCGAACACCTACCCTAATTTAGATTTACGTCTCCACGGACATCTGATCCCCATCCTCATTTAGATTCGCGTCTCCCCGGACACCCACCATCATGTAGATTCACGTCTCCCCATACACCTGACACCTACCCTCATTTAGATTCACGTCTCCCCGTACACCTGACACCTACCCTCATTTAGATTCACGTCTCCCCGGACACATGACACCCCCTTCATTTAGATTCACGTCACCTCTTTTGCAGTATGTTTTAAATTAGTGGTTTTGCATTTTTCTGGTTTTGGTTATCGAACAATTTTCATTCTTGCTATTTTTTTTTATTTTCACTCAGTTATTTCCTTCAGAAAAAGGATACCAAGAGTCCTTGTGTTTTTCAACACTTCTTTTCTCATAAAACCATAATCATGTGGTCTGGCCAACTACGCCTTCCTGTACAAATAAGGTGTTTCGTACAAACATCAATTACGGATAACCACATCTTGCCTTATCGTCTTTGTTCATCCTTTCTTTAACCTACCCAGTCTGCGACTTATTAAACTCAATCTGCATAGGTTAAACTTGAAAGTGGCCTTGTAGACATAATTCAATTTATACTCCCTGCTGTGATAATATAGCATCATATACTATTTTCTTTCAAAAAAATCCTATCTATTCCAGATCCTGTGAATACAACTTTGAGTTACTCTTTTGCCTAATTCGACGTACCCATCGAATTCTTGTCCCCTTTTAGAAGAATCATTATATGAACAACATCATTGATCCACATGGAACTATATGATCTTGCATTCTAAAGCCCCGGTTGCAATGATGTGGGGTAGAGTGTAATGATAAAGAAAGATCTGAATCTTAAATCCAACTACAGTACTTAACCACCGCATTACTTTTATCTCTTATATGATCGATGACACTGATATTCACTGATTCAGTAAGTACCACAAGCTCCATTTCTATTGACGCAACATGAAGGTCTATTCTGTAACATCAGTGATAAACTACATCCAACAACATCGTACATTTCTATTCGTTCACAAGCCCACATCACATCGCCTGTTAGTTGTTTGCAGTCCCCTTCAATATCCATATCCTTGAAAATTCTTTTATCATCATATAATATTTGTGAAATACATACATGTATGAATTATTCACAACGCAGTTGTCAGAGAGTGACTACCGTGACCAAATAGTCTAATTCAGAGCCCCATGCTTGAATATTTTGGAAAATATATCAAACTTGATGTTTCTAACATTCTTCTGGATGTATCTTCAATCTGTCCGTAGATACTCAGATTGCAATACAGATATGGAAGGAATGTTTGAAAAATATTAATAAAATTATACTGCATAATGCTTTTACAAATGTTAAAATGCAAAAACCATTAGATTCCCGGGAAGAGTAACCATCTCCTGCTTGCATGCAGCAACCATCAATCAAGTTCAGAATCGTTGTCAGATGACCTGTTAGGCATATGTGAGCTCACAGAAATACCCTTTATATTGCTAAATAACAAGAAAAACAATTGAAGAACACATACTGAATGTTATCTTGACAAAATGCGAACAAATTAACAAGTAACAATAACATCGCATTGATGCAAAAAATAGATAATTTTAATCAAACAAATCTTAACTGGATGACATGTGTGGATTTTGATTTCGACAGTTGATAAGAATTCTTTACATCTGATTTTATATATTTTAATTATACATCTCTGATTCTGATATCGCTCATTCACGCGCTGATTTACAGAAGGAATTTACTTTAATCAATAATTTAAGTACAACTAAAGCATAGAAATGATAATGAATTGCAGGAAGTAGGCAACGGAGAAAAATAAAATACTTTCTCTTTTCTTCTCATTCGAAAATGAGAACTGAACAGTCTGTATCGAAATGATATGCTACTTGATGAGAACATAACTGCTACATCCATTGCCCTGAACACAAACACCGAATACACGTGTATGCTAGCCATGAACAAAGAAATCAAATGGCACGCGATATTATGCAATAATTTAAATCATGATACTATTGCCACTTTCCTGGTAATAATGATGCCGATTTCTATGTAGAATCCATATGGAACAAAACACTGTAATGAGGTCATGTTGGTCACAGCAGCATCCGGGACTATATATGAAAATCTGTATGCCACAACTTCGTACTTAGTGACGTAACAACATGGCGAACGGGGATATGACTGTGGTCTAGAAGTAAAAGCAGACCAACTCAAGCAAAATATGCTCCATATCAACAAAACATCCGAAAATGAATTTCTGTATTTAATAAATCCTACATGATTATGCAACACTTTTGCTGTTTCTTCTTGTCTCTTAATTTCTCTTCAGGATTTGTACTTCCGTCTGAATTAACTTCCGGTCTGACACTTTCCGGCGAAACACTAGAGTCATCTAATTTTCCATTTTGCTTTGGTTTGTCCGGAGCCGCGTGAGATTCACTAGCTAACGTCGCCGACATTGTCTCTTCAACAACAGGTTTCCCATCCTCTGTGTTTGATTTGACGGGAGAACTTTTAGCACTATGGTTTGGCGAACTACTATTGCTAGCAACAACATTGCCCTGGTCATTTATAATAAACTGATCACGAATTATAATAGCTCTAGCTAACAAGTCGTCTGCTTCTTTACTCAGATTACCATCTGGTTGAAACGGATTGTCCCTACTCTCCAAACTGAAATGAAATAAATATCTATTACAAATACAATTTCGAGTAGTCATAAAAAATCATAATACCAGGTAAGTTTTTCCTTATATATATATTAGAAAAAAACCCACAGTAAAAATGATGACATCTTGTATGAGAAAGAGGACAACAAAACGAGAGTTTGGATATTCATAAAATGACCTGAAGGATAATGAAAGTGGCGTTTTCCCCAACCTACTCCATGATCTACGGTTTTTGGATTCAAATTCTTGTACGCGTATCATCTAAATTGTTTTGTTCTTGCTTTTAGGATAAAGCCTTGTAAAAAATGAAGTCCTTTGGCGTATCCAAAAAGTAAATGATGGATACGAAAAGTACTAGTAATCGAAAACTACAAACATTTTAAAGCTGATTTAAAGGATTTCTCAAATTTCCAAATTTCAGATAAAGAAAATTCATGGATAATTATATAGACTTTGAGTCTACTACACCACAATGATCAATTGTTTATACAGAGATAAATATGTCAATGTGAAATTCTTTCCTTTGTTTGAATCTGCATGGTGCTTTATAATCAATAGGAGGATTTCTACATTGTACATATCGCTTCAGACTCCCTTTGCTGGAAGCAGTAAAACAAGTCATCAATACTCTGGTCATAAAAGATGAGATTATCCACATATTCTACTATAGTGTAGGATGCCACCCTTCGATCTGAGTTTGTATTAACCTTACGGTAACAAGTGTTTTGGCAATGTAACCCAACTCAATACCACATCGGTCATAGTATCATAAAACATAAGATTGATGGACAATCGATACCCCAGCAGCCTGCCAGTCTAGTTGTGGAATATGATGTTTAAGTTTATAAATTGCCTTGTGAAAGTTGATCAGGTCTCTTTATTGCTTCGGCAAGAAAACAGTTGATAAGGAATATGCTTCAAGAACAAAAACCCTCTGATAAAGAAATTAGGTTGCCATCAGTGCACACTGAGACTTGCCTAACAATTTTGTGTCAGAACGATGGCTATTCTTCTATGAAAGATAAAATAATTTTTAATCGATGGTACAACAAAAAGAACCTAATGTTTTCACAAAACTAAGTTTCTTTTTGTATATTACCCATGATAGAAATTGATACCCATGACAGAAATTGCAATAAATCGAATCAATTATAAATTATGGCAGGTGCTTTGTTGACATAATCATTATGTTAGATATGTTAGAACATGGTCACATCCGATAGTCATTGATACAAATATACGATTTATACAAATTAATATTTAAATATTATTCTTTCCTCCCCATTATTAAGTGCATTGACAAAGTTCTAATTACAAGAACGAGCCAACTATGAAAAAGGTCAAGCTTAGTCTTGTTCCCTGTTCTGTATCTTCTGTTTCCAATATACCGTATTTACATTACCAAAGCTAACATGTACGGATGCGTTCTTTGAATTTAATATGAATGTTACACAATGGATTTGATGCTTGTATGTGCTAGTGGTTTATATACAGTTCTTCATGTTTAATATTTTGTTGTCGTCTTTTGTGTTTGGTTCGCCTTGCCTCTTTTTGTGTAACGTGTTTGGTTCTCCTTGACCCTTTTGGTGTAACGTGTTGTGCTTCACATGTCCACTCTGTGTTTTTGTGTTTGGTTCTCCTTGTCCCTTTTGGTGTAAGGTGTTGTGCTTCACATGTCCACTCTGTGTTTTTGTGTTTGGTTCTCCTTGACCCTTTTGGTGTAACGTGTTGTGCTTCACATGTCCACTCTGTGTTTTTGTGTTTGGTTCTCCTTGTCCCTTTTGGTTTAACGTGTTGTGCTTCACATGTTGTGTTTGCTTCTCCTTGTCCCTTTTGGTTTAACGTGTTGTGCTTCACATGCCCACACTGTGTTTTTGTGTTAGGTCCTCCTTGACTTTTGGTGTAACGTGTTGTGCTTCACATATCCACTCTGTGTTTCTTGCGTTCGGTTCATCTCCTTGCCCCTTTTGGCGTATCATGTCCACTCTGTGTTTTTGGGTGTTTGGGTTTATTGTTGTGGGTACTACCGTGCAGCTATCGAGTCCTGTTGGATATCCCCCAATTTCTTTTGTAAGTCAGAGTGTATATTAAACATACATGCATAAAGAACAAAAGAAAAAGAATCAAAACGGTAACAACTGCAGCAGCTGCACTGTCATTATTAATTACAAAGACATGAGATTGCGACAATTTTATGTTGATTTTTAGAGCTTTATGAGAAACATATTCACCTCCTTATATAGGCATCACGAAATAAATATCATTCTTAAATTATGCTTAACAGACCATACAATGTAATAAGCACCAAGTGCCAAAAGACAATATTGTTTCATAGATAAAATCGAAAAAATCAATCAACTCCTGTAGAGAACCATTGTTCTTGTGTTATCGTGCGAATTGCAAACAAAGTAATTTCAGCATTGTATCAATCACAGGAAAACCTCATTGTCCTATCAATCTGGGTAAATATAATGTAATTGTTTCTCCAATCCCAGACAATACATAACTACAGATCGGTCAGGATCTTTAATAGCTACTGCCAAGAACCATTACAGTACCACTCTAAAATACCAAATAAGGCTATAGAAATGGCAAAATTACGTGAATTTGAAACACCATCTACAAGACGATAACGAAACATCTGCTCTGTATCCTAAATAAAGTTCTAGCTAATGACTGAATGCGTATTATTAGTTCTATTTTCATAAAGATGCTTCCATGAAGAGACCAGATCATTCATTTCAAACAACAAATTGATAACAACTGTAACAGAGAGAATCATCTTTAGGATTATAACTCCACTTTATATAGTTACTGAATGAAAATCAAACCCAAAATCAGAATATAGACGTATCAATTGTAAAATACAAAGCAAAACAAAGATAGTGAGGACATCCCCAAAAATGAAAACAGCGGAACGTATCTTTATTCTCAATACAGTACAATAAAAGGAACATTTAAAGTGCACCCATCGAACATACCTAGTCAACCAGTAGGAGTCAACCATTACATGTAGGAGTAGGTTTGAATCATCATGGTTACAAGTTATAACCCAAAATTTATGTTTTAGTAGTAAAATTTACATCCACGGAATATCTATCGTGTAAATACAGATAATTGACAGAAGGTAACATATTGTTCAACTTCATAGTCATAAAGTCATTAGAATCAGAAAATTACGCTGCAATCCTCATTTTGAAAAGTAATTTCCAGAAACACGACTATTCATTTTCTTTTACAACACCAAATGCCGCCAAACAAACGGTCATAAAACTCCCTATATATATCCATCCTATGTACATGAACCTGACTGTCCAGATCTAGGAACATTTAAAAAAAACATTTTTGGTCGATGACAACAATGACAATCTTTGTTCACGCCGTCTGGATTCTCCCAGTCTTAGTTTCAGTAGTCAGAGAAATAGGTAAGACATATTTCCCCTCCTCTGACTTGGTATCATGACAAATAGATGTGCGTACGTGTTTGATATGCGACTTAACTCTTCCTGATAACCTGGTTACACTTGGAGTTTGGATATTCATATTATGGATTCATAGATTACTCTGTTTCTTTTCTTGTCTTTCTTTTTTGTTGCTTTTTTAAAACTGTTTTTGCTTTATTTTCCATTCTTGACTTGTGTTGTAAGCATGCTCTTAACCTCATTCATGAACTTTTGAAATAAAACCTATCGATCTTTGCTATTACTGGCGAACAAGCTTTCTCAATATTTTTTCTTACTGGTGTATAGTTTTCTTCATGTTTTGCCTACTAGTGTATAGTTTTCTCAATATTTTATCTTACTGGTGTAAAGTTTTTTCAACATTAAACGTCTTCAAATTCATTAGCATAATTTAAGAGCAGATTTTGCAGCATGGACCAGACATGCACGTTTCGGGTATTTAACCCTCGTCAGTGATCCTCAATCCAAACAATGAAATATAGCCAAAATATATGAAATTATGTCCAAAATATACCGAAATACGTAGCAAGATTGCTTGGATATGATGCTACAGGACCCAGGTCTCAGAAATTTTAGAAAATTGTGTAAACTTAAATTTTCGAGTGCGTTTGAAGAAACGACAAACCGAAATTGATCGAACTTGGGAACATGTGCCCTCGGGGACTCCTGGTCCACCAGCAGTAATACTAACCAAGTGGTACAAATGTTTATGAGCAGATACATTTGCAGCATGGACCAGACATGTATTTAACCCTCGACAGTGATCCTCAATCCAAACAATGAAACATGGCTAAAATCTACGAAATTTTGTCCAAAATATACCGAATGACGTAGAAAGATGGCTGGGTTATGATGCTACAGGACCCAGGTTTCAGAAATTTGAGAAAATTTTGTAAACAGAAATCTTCGAATGCATTTGAAGAAACGACCAACCGAAATTGATCGAACTTGGCTACAGGTGCACTCGGGGACTCCAGTGACACTCACCAAGTGTGTATAGATTGTATATCCAGTATAAAGTTATCTCAATAATTTGCCTCACCGGTGTATTATATTTAGTGTCTTTCTGGATATTTTTATTTATTATAAAAATCTGCCATTATGACTATTTTAAATAAAAATATCAAGAAAGACAATAGTGTTTTCAATATTTTGCTTTACCGGTGTATAATTTTCTCCATATGATGTCTTACTGGTGTGTTGTTTTTCATAATTATTATTTTGCCTTACCCTGTGTGCAGTTTTCTCCGTATTTTCTCTTATAAATAGTTTCTCCACATTTTGTCTACAGATGTTTTGTTTTCTCAATATCATGCCTTACCGGTATGTAGTTTTCTCTATACATGTTTATTGACATACCGGTGTACAGTTTTCTCTACTTTTTGACTTGTATATAGTTTTCACAATATTTTTCAATTCCATACAGATGGTCATGGACTACTACACAGCAGTGCAGCAGAACGCACTCATGCCTATCTGTCTTGTGTTAAAGGTCAGATAAAAATAAAAGATGCCAAATATGGAGTGGGCAGTCGCTGGATAACAGTGACCAAAGTGGTGGGGAGTTATTGTAATCACCGTAAAACGTGTTATATAAAAGCTAGTAACGGTTTGGGAGGTGATCCTTACTGGGGGAAGACAAAGTACCTTCATGTAAAGTACAACTGTGTCAGAAAAGGTAAGGCAAACCTATGACATACCTATATTTTTTGGATTTTGAGTCCACATGCTGCTTTCATATAACATTATAAGACTTTTTTGTTAAAATTATACATCAATCCACAAAGCTTCTAACCTACAGCCAGAAAGTAACAACAAAATCAATTTGATAAATGCCATTTATGCTTATACATTTGTATAACAATATCAAATGATCTCGCTCATCCATGATGCTATTTGACTCTTCATTCCAGTCCTATGAAAAAAAAAATCTACTGATGATTTGGCGAACTAAAACGAAGGGTCTTAAATTTTATACCCCCATCCCCTTTCGCAAAGAAATACATACTGTCTTTGTTTATTACGTAAAAATGTCTATATCACATTATTTAGGAAAATGGGGGATCAAAAAGGCAGTTGGAAAGGAACATAAATTCAGTGCGATGCTAACATGTACAGGGAAAAGGTATAAAATCAAGGTGTTGGCTGCACGGTACGGATACGGTCACAGATATAATGTAGGGACTAATGCTGTCAGAAAGCGATGTAATGGTCTACAGAACTGTAAAGTTCCTGCCGAAAACTTCCTGTTTGGAGATCCAGTCTTTGGAATAAGCAAAACTCTGATTGTTGAATATAGATGTATCAAACACTAGATGAATAAAGATGCTTTAAGAAAAATTGATTTGTTTTCAACAACACTTTATTCTGTGCACAGTATTAAGCAACGCAGTGTGTGTAATATACATCTTCTACTGATTCCTCTGATGCTGGTTTATGAATTGTCAACAGAAATTAAGTCATCACATGAGAGTATATTCATGATCATGTTTGGTCAGAAGGTTTATACATAATTCTTCTATTCTTCAATTTCAAAAATTCGTAATTTTATCGTGTCGCCAATACAAGAAATCAAAGTCATCGTTATTCAAAATTAAGGACAAGAGGTTTCCTACACAGCGTGATAGTAATGTGATCAATATTAGAATTATTTCAAGAATTTTAAATGGTTTGACAACCAGTTGATATCCATTACATCAAGCACATTTACACTGTAACAAACATAGAAGACAAGTCGTTTACTATTTATGTTCAAATCCGACATTTTCTCTGTCAGTTTTCTGTTTTCAATTAGCATCCAAGATAAAGATATGTACATGTAGCATCGTCACTATCAAAACAATGAGAAGTAATCAACAACAAAAGCACGGCATCCTTAGACAACTGTACAATATGTGTATGAATATATTGACAACATAAACAATGTCACCATCAACAACCACACAAGCACAACGTCAAACAACAGATGGGACTTCCGAAACACAACACAACACGGACGTATCTACAGATCTAGTTTTCGAGAATAGTTCTTCTTGGGGGCTGAGAATTGAGATAATACTGAGAAAATATCCAAAAATGCATCAACTGAACGCACGCTTAATTTTCAAATGCAACTAAGGTCTTATTTCATTGTGTGGGTAAAGACATTACGCATTTTTTTTCATTAATTTAGTTTACCATTCATTTGCTCTAATTAATTCGCTAACTTTCTGTCTATAGGGCCAACATGGCCAATCGATTCATTTTCTGGATTAATTCAAAACTTTCAATTTGAAAAAAAAAGCTTTTGTCCTATAACCACGAACGTTTCAGAGCTTTAAAAATATGCTGACATACTAAAAGCTTTTGAAAAAAGCTTATTCTTTTTCAATCTTCATCAATCAGCATAGATGCTGTCCATAGATCAAAACAATACTTCATGCATGTACAACTCGACCCGATAAAGCATGAAATAAAGTGCCACTTCTGCATTGATGCAAATTGGCTCATTGCGCACATGTCATTCCATAAACCGGTATGGACTATAGACAACATATTTATTACCTACATTTGATATTAGCGAAGCTATCAAATAAATAACCTAGACAAATCCTTTGAGTGCGACTAGAGCTATGAATGATTCAGACACCAATTGATTATAACGACTCTCTGAAATGGGTCTCCGGAGGGGTTCATAATGAGGAGCTAGCTTAGTGACAAATATCCTAGTCTGTAAGTGGATATATCACATAGCCTCAAGGCATAACTCTGCACCGTACTGTCTACTTTAAAGTATCAGAGAAAACGCGGGAAGATTTTTTCCTAATCCGATTTCTGTGTATTTAGCCTTTTTTCCATGAAAACTAAGTAAGTCACGAACCATATCAATTATCCTCTGATAAACTGTCTACAGATAGAAGAAAATTTCATTCTCATGCAATAGACAGATGCATCTTTCCGACGTAAACATGGGCAAAATGACACAAGAAAGAGAGAAAATGCGTGAAAAACTGAAAGTACTTACGAGTGATGCATTTTTCATTATACTAAATCAAATATTCATACAGTATATACCGAGCATGAAATGTGATAGACAAGACATTGTTGTTTATAGGCGTGTTATGATAGCTACATTCTTTGTTATCCCCGATCATCCAAATATTTACGTCAATTTCTGAGGTTTCTCTCGGCGGTACGTCAGCGCGGACTGCCGACGTATGTCGACATTAGTGACCAAACTGATACACTGAGGTGTTACATGGTCGGAGTTTGTGTAAAAGAAGCAGATGTAACATGTAACTGGACATAAGCCAGAGAAATCATAATCAGAATTTGGCTTCATCTTACATTGGCCTTGAGTTATGCCTTCCCAAGTATGCGGGGTCACAAATCGATGCTTGTCGTTGAATCGGTAATGCTGAAACTGGCGTCCAAATGTTACCTGTTAAAGCGCATATATACATCTACCTTAATTGAAAATCGATATCTTGCCCTGTGAAATTGCATATTTCTGTGCTTTATCACAATAGTATCCGTATGATTTATATGGGGACAGCGGCTTTAACCGACAAAACTAAATATTTGTCATTTTTGTTCGTTGTTTATTCGTGAGTGAATTCGACCACGCCCAATAAATGTCGAGGGAAACATTAAAGAGAATGCATTTTAACTTGTAACTTTCGATACTCGTGCTTGTAATTCCAAAATCAAAGGTTACTAAATGCCCGCGAGGGTACGTACACCCGTAACTTCCGTGTTGGATAGCAAATAAAAACTTGTTTATCGACACATTTCCAAACGTAAATAAATGTTTTACAATAGCATTACCACCACTATGTGAAGCTCATTAACTTTGCTGGCATTTGGGGATTAGATGGAGCTCTGCTGTCAGCAGGTGCCCGACCTGAGAGATGGTGAAAATACTTGGCTGAGATAAGAGGGTGGTGAATGGAAATACAAGATCTTCTATCGTCCCTCCCAATGATCCCCTGACAAGTCCTCAGCTTCTCCGGTCAGCTCAAGTCAGTTAACTTAACACTCCTCAAATGTACTTATCAAGACCGTATTAGTCGTTATGTCTATCATAAAGGTCGAAAAAGAAAAGAAACATAGCAAGACAATTTTGATATTTTAGGATCCAAAACTTACGACAAACATGTTTTAGTAGATCACTGGGGAGGACAGAAACATCAATGTCCGCTCGGAAACAAACCGATTTTGATCGAAATGTCGTCAAATCAGTTCCCGTCTTGTATTATAAGATAACAAGGTTATCTACGTCATCAGGACGGCAAGTTCTACAGTGCTATTGAATGGAGAACGGCAATAACATTAGCGGTAATAAAACATATTGGTGTAAATTTGCAAATATTGAGTCTTGTAATGTCTGAGCGAGCGGCATCAATAGTTAAGCAAGCTCTAAAGACAGAAAATCGATAGCATTCCGAATTCCAAAATGTCAACAAATTGGGAGTGACACATGTCGCTGTGCTTCATATAGTTGGCTTTATGTCTAGGTCATGCTAATCAATACCCTATTAGCACCTATAGTTCCATAGTGTAAACCACCTACTATACGTGAAACACTATAATAACAGAAATATATTTCTGTACTTAGTATCTAGGGAATAATTTCAGAACTGACATTGTCACGGAGAACATGAAATGCATTCACGTGACATACGAAGATCGAAACGAACAGAATCGTCACGTCAATACTTTTCTATTTATATTATGTAACATCAACATAGAAAAGGCGGTGTGAATTATTCAGTAACTGCGTTGTTTTTCCTCTATAACTGAAGCTGGAATGCCTCTCCGCCATTGTTGTACATACAGATGAAATTGACCAGAAACACGACAGTGTGTATACTTACCCCTGATTGACTTGATATTCCATAATTATAAAGGTTGTTTCTATATTTTCCACGATACCTTAATACCGGAATGTTTCCGTTGCCATAACAACAGCTGATTTTATGATAATCTAATACAGAGCATAATGTCAACGTGCGAGTATCTCAAGTACAACGTCTATAGAGCGTTACAGTAATGTATTCTGTGCATCTGATGAGCATCTAAACGCTTCCAACCATCACTAAATGTAACAGTTGTCCGGACCCAGCCTTCTACTTGATTCACGTACAGATATCTGGCGGCCTAGCCTGATCTCAACTGAATATTGAGCGATATCCTCGGGCACTCTGTATCTTTAACGATCGTAATTACAGTTAGTAGGAAAATTTTACTGCATTTAGATAATCAAAACAATCGTAATTTCCGCCACGCTTAGATTTATTTGATCCTCAACAGATCAAAAAAATATCTGAAGGCATCCGGAATATCCTCGGTGAATATCAAGAGAATTGGAAAACGCGGGAAGAGGCGGGAGACTGTTCTAACACGTGACATGTGATTAGTACTTCAGATAAGGAGACAGTGGGAGTCTGGAGTCAGACATATAGGGTGGAATTTATCTAGATAAACACACATATAACACTAGTATATGGTGTATGGTACGTGAAAATAGATCAACTTGAAAAATTCTAGGAAATTTACCATGTATACTTTTTCAATACACGACGAGTAGGCTTAATTTGTTGTTTACCGATGACTATCACCGTATTTTGAGAGGATTCACCGACTAGGATTTCATACACAAAATTAAAATCAAAGCAAAAATGGAAAAATAATGTAGAATTTGAAATGAATTGAATTCGAAAGCGAGGAGAACAAATCTTGAGAGAAACAAGATGTATTTGTGTAACTAAATGGCACCATTGGGTAAGTCTCAAACCAATGTCAAAACCAAACGGTTAACGTTACAATGCTAAACATTATTGTACCTACAAATGTCTAGTCACAAAGTTTTGAAAGCCCTGCTACTTCTATATAATTTAAAAAAAAATCAGTGAACAGACAGACAAACCATGCAAACATGCATATAGAAAAGCCAACATTTTCATTATCTAAGAAGTCTATATTGATGTATGCCTATACACTGTAAAAATATGTCTTCTAAGACTTCTCAAATAGATCTACGTGTATTTCAGGAAAAAAATTTGAGATGGAAAATATGCCGACATCCCCGGTTCAAACTTTACCCTGGTTCAACTTTTTTTACTTGCTTTGGTTTTCTAGTCTTGACTATCTTTGTATTGGATTTCTTAGTCTTCGTGTGAAGGATTTCTGATTTTCTAATCTTTGTGGTAAACATAGGTGTATGCTATATTAAAATATTTCTCAATATGTTTTAGAAATTGGTAAAAAATATAAAAAAATATTATATCATTTATGTCATCCATCTCCATTACATCGTTTTACCTTCATCCATCTCCATTACATCGTTTTACCTTCTATCCCCGCAAAATCTTACCATATAAATTAATCTAGAAATAGAGAGCTGACATCCCCCTTCCTATTACATTCATGAAGCATACTCGTAGAATGACCGATTGAATTATACATTTGAAGTTCATATATACTATAATATTATAATGTTTTCTGTGAAAATTTGCCTCCTGTTTGATTTGTGTGTGTGAGGGTGTGTGTGTATTTTTTTCTTTTGCTTGTCGTGTTTTTTTTTTTTTTTTTTTTTTTTTTTTTTTTTGGTACTGGTCTGTTTATTGTGGGTTCGGTTTGCCGTGAATCCGTTACGTATTTATAAACAAACATATCGCTAAGAGTTACCTTTCTTTGATCGTAGATCGTGTCGAGTACCTCGGAAATTTCGAAATAAAATACGATCGTTATTGAATCTCAGTCCTATAAAACATCAAATCTCTAAACGTGCATTGGGACATCTTTCATATATATTTTGAGGACCGAAACTGTGAAAAAAGAGTTCTATTTTAGAGACATTTCTGAATTTAAAGTCTTATGTTCAATCATATGATGTAATTTGAAAATTAAGGACAAATTGAAATAAAGAAACGCATCTTTCTCGATATCGGATAGGAGATAAAATAATCAACAAAGGCTTACTACAAAGAAAGAAGCATTTCAGAGTAACGCGGCGTCAAGGGAAATTAAAAAAAGAACATGTCACAACAGTAAAGTTTACGCCTTCAGTACAACAGCGCAGTTTATAGTAAGCTCGTTCAAGAAACATAAGCTGCAATTGATATTACTGTTCCACCCCCGCCAAGTGCGTTGTACGAAAGAACTATCATTACGATTGAATTCCTCTGTTTCTTCCAAGAGGAATTATGCTTTTTAGGTATCCTTTACATATATTTATGAATTATATACTCTAAACATATATATATAAGAGAGAAAAAATGAAAGAGATGAAATCAACAATCTTACAACATGACTATATACCTACCAACAAGAAAAGGCAACTTCTGTGTATTATGGAAGCTAGATCAACTCTGACCAAATTTCAAGTGGGTCTTTCACTATCCAACACTGACCCTGAGATGATCAGAGTTTGATTTGGATTTATCAACCCTGTAACCCTCAGGGTGTGGATTTTCTTGGGGGGGGGGGGGCATTTTATCCCTCAGTACTTCTATTGATCGAAGAAATTCCAATAAAACCCAAAATTACAAGAACGTATCATTAACTTTATAATTTCTGCTTCAGTAGCAATCTGAGTCGGTGAAAATCAAACCTAAAATCAGCATTCCAAATTCATAATCAAATGTACATGCAAAACATTGGAAATACAAAACTAAACAAAATAACTGCAAAGAAACAAAAGTGAATCCCAAATGGAGATGAGGTCAGGTGCCCGGGGAGAGTAAGTATCTCCTGATAACTAGTAGATGAGGCTGAAATATATGGCATGGGTATATGACTATCTCGCTCTATATATAATTTCTTGCAGAGAATTCAGAAGGTCCTGAAGTTTAAGAAATCAACATTTAACGGCCAACATAAGACAAACTTATGTCATATCACAGTAACTGTCAAAGACCAGGTCATTTATAAGGTTTCACTTTAATATATCGCATCAATGCAGTGGAAAGCAAAACTTATTTCTGAATTTCATCAATAAAATTAACTACGCCGAAAGTTTAATTTGATTACTGCAAAAAAAAAACATACTTGATCCGTTCCTCTCCAAGTCAAAGATTATAAATATAGGATCTCAAATGAATTTTCATTTCATACGATGTATTATGAAACGAGTTGTGTGTTTTATATCCCCGAGCCTTGGCGAGGGGATATAAAACGCACAACGAGTTTCATAATACATCGTATGAAATAGAAATTCATTTGAGATTCGTTTTATCACATGATATTGCCTAAAATATGTGCATTTCTAACATGAAATCAACGTTTCTGAGAATTAGAGGCGAACCACGCCGTGTCCTACAGGTAATCTGGTACGCAATGAGAAGTAGTTCCCCATCGTATAGATAAATTCTGTGTGTAAGAGATCAAAAATATTTCAAATCTATTTAGTATTTCAATACAATAATTAATTCTACAGCAATTTTAATCATTGATATTGAATCCGCGTCCGAATTTAACAATTGACCGATATTTGAAAGGTCACACTTGTCAAAGTTTATGTGATTAGGTTCCAAACTTGACCAATCGCATTCAAGCAGAGCGATATGTAACATGTTATCATATCAGATATTTATGAGATGGCTTTATGAAACTGCATAACGGGTGTATCATGTGATGATAAACTTTATTAAACCCTGCTCACTTTTAACTATGAGAAAAAGATATCCTTCAAAAAGATAAAAAGAAATCTATATTGAATGTTTTCAAAGGTCTTGCTGTCGTCAGTTTGGATATCAAAATCAGATATATACTTTCATTCAACTTCGGTTTGCACTTTCAACGTCTCTACTAGTGTCATGTTCCTATTTTGTTGTATCATCCTTGCAAATATGAGAATGCGTTAAAGTGCTACATAAATAAACATTTGAGTAAACATCTCCGTGTCAGTGTTACAGAGATGATAGTTGTTAGTAAGTGATGAGTACGTTTCTGTCTTACATATTAAAGAGAGTTATTTGTCAGGGAAAGAAAAATTCTACTCAGGTGTGTGTGTGTGTTTTTTTTTTTAAATCTAGTTTATTCATGTCAGTCGTTCATTTGCGTCTATCACTGCCAAAATCATAGCTTTTCTGAGATCATTTAAAAAAAGCTGTTCAAATCCGACACATTCGCGCCTGACATTTACTTTCGATGTTTTCGCACCTCAAATACGTAAGTGCGTATATGTTGCGCTATTTGCTAGCAAGATCACATGAAGTGAATAAGCTTTTTTTTTTGTGAAAAAAAAAATCATAAGAACTACGAAAAAATGTGTATGTCACCATAAAACATTTCTCCATACAATTTTTGTTTATTTTTGTCTTTTTTTTTCGTAATGAAATGTACCATCAAAAACCACATGCAATACGTAATTAAAAATCAGCATGGCCAATTTTACTCGCATAAAGTGATTCACCTTAATTCAACGTACATATTTTTCAGTGTCTCATATCACATTAAAATAACTTATTTTTTTTTAACTGACCTTGCCGATCTTTTGAGAGGCCAGTGGCCCGGTGGAGGTTCCGCTAGTATAATCTCCTCCGTGATAATAATACTAGGGCTGGGTTGCCGAGGCTCGGGATCAACCTCATTCTCGGAGACAATTTCCCGTGGAATATCACAAAATGTCACCTTGTTCTCGGTTTTACTCTTTGGCTTTTCATGGCTGTAAACGAAAAAAAAAAAAAAATAAAATTAATATACATGTATTTCAAAAGAAAGTGAAGATATCAGATTAACATTTGTAATAAATCATGATATATTTTCTAATCGACATGTACGAGTCGAAGCTAGACAATAACCTGAATCTTGAAGAATGTGGAGAGAACGTGACATGTCGCGCTTACTATGCCGATGAGACACCATCAGAGAATCATGCTTTACAAGAATGTGGACAGACCGTCAATGACGCAATCATTTTGAAAAAAGATAAAGCAGTCTTCTCGACGTCCATGACCTGAAAAGGAGAATGGAATGGTGTCGGAATAGACGTAGAAATAGTGTGACTTCTCGAATATTGAAGTTTCTCTCGGATTGTATCGTATCACGTACGACGAAGTCTGCGTTTTGCCGTTTTCCATACATATACATAACGATCACCTTGCAAGAAAGTGTAAGTGTGACAAAGGCTTCAGTCAAATGTCAAGGACACTTGACTAGTTCTTTTCTGCTTTTTGACCTAAGCCTGCTCTTAGTGATCTATAATTGTTTTGTTTACTATCAATGAAGACAGATGATTTATGGTAAAGTACCAGCAGTCGTTTCTCCTTTGTGCTCTTAAATTTTTCTTAACGGCGACATCATCTCTGTAAAACTGCAATTTCTACGTAGAAAACAGTCGAGCACATGGACATAAAATCTGAAAATGTTCCTTTACAATAGCATAGAGTACAGAAGAAAGCTACATTATACAGGTAATATTCCCCCATACATCATTGTAATTTTCCAAGCCACTAATTCTCATTTTCTGAAGTTACATAATCATCCCACAGGGGTTTTACCGAAAAGTGCATAACAGGTGTAAAGAATGCTTTCTGTAAATTATAACTGTGATTAAACTTTTCACAAGAAAATTGTTTAATATACGGCATCAAAGAATGGTAAATGCTGCTGCTAAAGACCCAAAAATTGCTATATCAACTGTATCAATGTCTTCCTGTGTCATTACAAATTGTATAGGAAGAGAGCAGCTAGACGTTCATCAAAAGTCACAGAAATTTTATGCACACAAAAATGTGCAATCTTGAAATGTAAAACTGTGAGTGTTAATGCGTTGTAGTTTGAGTGATATTCATGTTTTATATTAAGTGTTGGAGGTACACAGAAAACCTACTACTTCCTGTTACATGGACTCTATCTCATCAGTTATCTTTTGACTAGTTTCCAGCTCCCAGATTACGACATAGGATTATTACTACTTTATGTACACTGTTTAAGTCAGCTAGTCAGCTGTTATGCAAAGGAAACAAGTCGACAAAAAACAATTAGCAGAATCTTCTAGCCCTACCATTAATCATATCCTAACTTTATACCATCCCTCCCCACATAGTCTTGACAAGGAGAGCATCCACTCAATTAATCATGTTTTTCTTTCCATTGAGATTGGAAGGCTTTTAATCGAAGGTTATTCATCAAATTTCAATCAACTTTAATGCAAAAAGAGTTTTACAGCTTTCTCCAAGGGATAAATTGTTCCAAATTACAGCTCTGTGAGAGATCTCGTAATTTTTTCTGACGATAAAACTTATGACGTGAAAGTAAGTAGTTTAAGCTGTATTAAGGTCAAACCCTATCAAGTTTTAAAACATAGTAAATGAAACTAGCTGTTGAATGTTAGGTGTATATGTTAAGGTACAGACTGGTCAAAGGGATGTTCTTTCTATATGATTTGACTCTACTTTTGACATTTAAAGCTTCCCTGAATTGCATGGATTCTCAAAATATGCAAATTTAAAATGAATTTATACAGTTTCTTTTTGTTCTACAGCCACATGCTGATGAACTGCTTTTGTATCGTTTTTAAAGCATATTTCTTCCAATCAGTGCTACTTTGTACTTTCAACCTGCTATATACCTACATTTTTCATATCGTCATAAAAATAAGAAGTAACTCCATCAAACATATAGCTCTGTCCTTTAGATTTTGTTTTGTTTTTTTTTTTTTGGTTTACATTTCAAAGATAAGGAACGGTCGATTTCCAACATGACGGCGTTATATTGATCACATTGGAACACATAGGCGGAGACGAGATTAATAACATCGCATCAACGAAACTCGAAAAACAACACTATATGATGGGGATAATCTCTACAGAAACACGTGAAAACGAAATTCATTATAGGTAACACAACTCAAATGATTTAATGAGAAACTGCACAAACTACAAATGGTTCAATACATACAGATAAATAAACAAATGCGGTCATAGTATAGTTAAAGACTCATGCTTTAGATTTCTCCATTTTTCGACATCAAACATCAAAGACATCAACAGTATGCGGAACCCATATGAACACGAGAATCATCCGACAAGCAACAAGAGAGAATGAGACAAACGAAGACAGAGAACCAGAAAAACAACCAAACAAACCAAAGCCACCACTGAACTATGAACTCATCAAGAAGGTATAGAGTTGGAACACTTCCGTATTATTAATATAAACACTTATTTCCTTTTGCATTGTGGAGCACTTAAACTCGTTCCCCGTGACTGGATGTTTATTAAGTGTATTAGTTATTTCTTTTCAGCTCTGTCGCCTGAAAGAAGCTTTGTTTCGGTCCTTTATCAGTTTGACATCATATATATATATTGCTACTTCGGAAATTTATCATTTCATCCAAAAAATACCATCGAAATTAATGGAAGTTAAGTAAAGTAAATGCAAAAGAAAAAAAAAAGAATTCAAAAAACAAAACCAGTGGGCGCTTATAAATTGAATTTTGGCTGCGTCTGAAAATCACTTTTGCTGGAAGCATCACTGACGAGGATGCACGTGTCTGCTACATAATAAATTGGTTTAAAATTATCTCCAAGAAGGTAAAGAGCTGAAACACTTCCGTATTATTAGAAACAACCGAAATTTGTACCTGTCAAGTTTGATTCGATTGATTGCACGTAGTTTCATTGACACTGAGGCATAATCGTCAGATGAGATATGTTACGGCAAATTTGAATTCCATCTTCCTATTTCAGAGTTTACCATGATAGGTTCTTATGCCTTGTAACAAGCAGTAGCTGGTGTGGGGTGGTATTTGGACAGATGTACACTGTAAGCCATTAACATCATTCCGCTGGTGTTATTTCTCTCAGCTAGTATATTATTTTTGTCAGGAAATCTATAACACATTGACCGTCTATACCTCCACAGAGTGATAACAAACGGGAGCCTTATCAATATGAGTGCTTCCCACTAATTGAAAGTTATTTTGTCCCTCCCATGATATACAGAAAAAGAGCACGACCCCTGTAATATGATTTCACTGTCCACGCCCAATATTTTGATTAATAATTGAGTCTAAAATAGCTACTCGGCACACGTAAAGAACATCACAGAAAATTATTAATTTGCCTTGTACACACCAAGCCACCTAAATTACCGATCCTCTATATTGTACTGATTGCTTTTTTCAACCGTTACGTCATTTGGTCACTAAAAAACGGTGCAATATATGCACTCGAGTCACAAAACGGCACAAGTAATACACTATTCAGATGAAAGCTTGTGCTGTGTTCGAAAATGCACAAATCCTCCTAAAACAACCCTCTACGGCCTGGACTTCAAAATGCTTCCTTAAATCTGTCTCAATCAATTGACCCAGAATTCTTATAGAAATCAGAACTGGTCCTTAAAAGTACGGTGAAATAATCGACTTACGAAATACAGTAGTATCAATCAAATGCAGATACATTGTATTAAAAATTCAAAAGAACTTCAAGAAACCTTTAATTACAAAAGCTTCAATAATGCTTTTTCTTTTCGATTAAATAATTCTATAGACTCTTAAATTTATACAACGATTCCTCATTCCAAATTCAAAGAAAAAAAGCGTCCAAAATCATTAAAATGCTTTGACCAATAAGAATGGCAACCGCAAAGGTAATTAGGGTTAATGAACTAAGATAAGACTTATAATATTTGATGTGATAGAAAGGTCTGTTCTAGTCATACATGTAATAACTCACAGGAAGATGTATTTAAAATGTTGATTTCTTTTATCGATAACATATTTGTAGTGTTTAGAGAAATGTTTCCTTTCCAACAAATCGTAGAAATTTCAAAGAGAACGAACTGTGCTCCGCGTCTTGCTGATATATTTCAATGCATATATGAAACTGATTCCGTTCAGTCCTTGTCAATACAGTCACTGTCATCAAATAATTCAAAATTTGAGGATTACCATTGTATAAACCATCCGTTTGAAAGACAGTTAAAGAAACCACTGAAGGCAGAAATTGGAAATTCGTAATTTCTTCACAGTGATCAAATGATCAGATTAAAATTTAATGAACATTGCACCGGTGATTAATGACACAGTAGGTATTGTAAAAGAAGCATTTAACATAAACGTTTATTATACTTGTTTCAAGTGAGATAAGCAATCGCCACAACGAGATAAGAGTACATCAAATTCGAATGTTGCCAAACTTTATAGCTCTTTTTGTTTTCGCATGTGCGAGGTATGATATTTTGAAGTGTTGCATTTCATTTAAAAATATATAAATGCAATAAGCTTAAGATAAATTTTAGCTTTTTGTGAGAAATATACGTCAATCATGAAAACTGAGAGTCTGTCTCAAGAACTTTAAATAATGTAAAATGACCCAGAAAGTTTTGTTGAAGCCTCCACCTAACTATTTGATCACACATTACAATGTGTTACCAATTTCTATTCCGCAAATGATGAATTTTAGAATGACAAAGAGAAGATCTCAGTGCGACTGCGTCGCAATATCACAGCGGAACACATTCGCAAGAGTCGAAAGGGAGGAGGAGGGGGGCACGTAGAAGTGATCTGTTATCATAACGTTATCTAACAATTAAAAGATATAGATGTTCCTTTTCGAATTACATCTGAAGATACAAACTACTGATGAGACATCGTTGCTGTTTGATGCGTTCATCTCACTTGGGGTATTTTGGTTCCATAACATCCTTACGACGTGATGTAATGTTATTTTGGACATGGATTTTATCTAACTATGCTACTGAATCGACCCTACAGAGATTTTGAGCAAAAAAAACAAAAACAAAACAAACAAACAAACAAACAAACAAACAAACAAGAGGGCGATTCTAGCCTAAATTTGGCTATGTCCGAAAATGACTTTGGCTTGAAGTAGCATTGTTGTGGATTTATTATGGTGCATTAAAATTGGTTGGAAATGTTGCTAAAGAAGGTACTGAGTTGGGAGTCATTTGGCAAGACTATTTATTTGATACTGGATATTTGTAGTTTGTAATTTGAGTATTTATTCCTTATAAATATAATGTTCTTAGTCTGTGATAAGACAATCATGGACGACGAAAGGAATTCAACATGTTAAACGTCTTCAAATTCAATAGCATTATTTAAGAACAGATGAAATTTGCAGCATGTATCAGACTTGCATGTTTCGGGTACTTAACCCTCGTCAGTAATCCTCAATATAAACAATGTAATATGACCAAATATTGAGAAAGTTATATGTTCAAAATGTACCGAAAAGACGTAGTATGATGGGTGGGATATGATGCTACAAGACCCACGATTTAGAAATTTCAAGTAATTTTGATAACAGAAATTTTCGAATACTTGGCTACATGTGCCCTCGAGGACTCCTGGTCCACCAGCAGTGACACTCACCAAGTGGTAAATATGTTAAACGTCTTCAAATTCAATAGCATCATTAAAGAACAAATAAAATTTGCAGCATGGACCAGACTTGCACGTTTCGGGTACTTAACCCTCGTCAGTGATCCTCAATGTAAACAATTTAATATGACCAAATACTGAGAAAGTTATTATGTCCAAAATTTACAAAAAGACGTAGTAGGATGGTTGGGATATGATGCTACAGGACGCATGATTTAGAAATTTCAAGTAATTTTGATAAAGGAAATTTTCGAATGCGTTGAAGAAACGATCAACCGAAGTTTATCGTACTTGGCTACATGTGTCAAATGGAATGTAATGATTCTATTATATCATCTTCCCAAACCATTAGGAAACTAGAAAACAACAGAAAAAAATGCCATCTACGTGTACTAAAATGTTAATCAAACAAATGTCATTGGTATGTGTTTTCTAAATTTTTACAATCTGATCCAAGTTAGTTTACCAGATTAATATCAAAACGTAACACGAAAAGAACAATGATGTGATGGAACAGCGTCTGCATGTACACGATAGGCTGCTGAAGATGTATATTGTCTTCACATAACGTCAGATGTACATACATCTATAAATGTCTATCTCTCCTAACAATTCCCTGATCATGTTGTATATAGCATCAAGTATTGATCTGTTCAGGCTCGGGATTAGCGTAAACGACAGTCAGATCCTATGACAGTGTAGCAGTGTAGCAGAGAGGCTTCTCCCCCGTAACTCTCCTCAATCCTGATGATATTTTTTGGGTGAAGGTTATGTGATCGGTACAAGGCTTATTTTATGATGATATGATCTATGTATCATCGCAAAGATATTAGTTATCATTTATCACATCCTGGCTGTGTATAGTAATCCAGGGTTAAATCTGTTGAGAATGCTAAGAGACATGCAAACATACATCTGAACCCGGTTAAAGTTAGTTGTCGGTATAACAATGATTAGACGTTTTTTATGATGATCTGATCAAGACCATTCTTCTCCGTTCTATGTTTGAATACGGTAGGAAATTCACAGACAGGTCCCACTAGCAATATGTTCAACAGATATCTGATTACATTCCCTATGTCGGAAAAAGTGGGGGAGGAGTTGCTTCTATCCTTTGATCCTATTTTCTGTACATCCTATCATTCCATCGTTTATCCTGATAGTCCCACAGTGGTTTAGAGTGTATTCTTTATTTTGTCGTATTATAAAGAGTTAGAAAACAAAAAATAAAAACATATAGGAGTGGCACTTTGTTATAAATAAACAAACATGTAAAAAAATATTGCTCTTTTTAACAAAGATATTTCATTAGATATTGACTAAAAAGGAATGTCAACAACATCAAACAGCAAACGTCCTGTTCTTTATTTAATGAAGGCCAAGGTCACTGACGATATTCGGATTTAAAGTGCTCATGATAAGGTAGTGACTAGGAGATCAGTAAGTCTTCATAAATAATACGGAAAACTTCAAACAACTGAATGCATTTGAAAATAATACGATAGTTAGTTGATGAGAGAGCGAAAGTATGGTATCTCCCAGAAAAAAAAAATTAAGAACCCAACTTTCATAATCAAATGAAAAATGCCAAACCAAATTAAACAAACGAAACACTCTTTAAAGGAGGAAAACTGAATCCCCAATTGGGATGAGACCAGGTGCCCTGTTCTGAGAGATTTACCTAGGGTAATCAGCAAAGATTTGGATTGATTGAAGCCATGCCATCGATGTATCTGTATGTTAAATTTAATTATAATGCTAGGTGATTCTTTCCTTGAGAGAGCAAGGAATGAGTAGTCTCGACTTCAAGAAGTGGAGCACTGTTCGTACCAGTTGGATTTCATATAATTTGCTATGGACTATGGGCACATCCAGCATTTCGATTACGTCCTACTCTTTATATTTATTACTAGAATAAGACTTTCCCTTCAAAATAAATTAATTTTTTTCCTAAATAGCTTGAATTTGTGGCTATCATTTTTGAAAAAAAAATTGACTTTAGCGCTTGCATGTGGGAAAAAGAAAATCCTACTAGAAAATAAATCAAAGAAATGTGATTACATTTCCACAGATAAGAGCTCGCGTGTGTAAAAAAAAGAGAGAAGCAATACTAATTATGGGTTCTGGACGAGCTGGATTTGTTCATGGCAAACCAATAGTCCCCTGTGATGAAAGCAGTATAATGGAATTTGATGCTAAGTTGACATTGACGGAGGAAATAGGTGAGGAAAGAGTCTTATTGGACACGTACTGTTCCTCTGATGATGGATTTTGTCAACGAAGTTCACTGCAAGGTTGTCGCTGCCATGAAATACACAATTAAAAATCCTTTGATAATTTTGCTTAATTAGGATCATGTAACATACAAATGAAACTTAGTCTAGTAAATGGGATTCCATCCTCTATAGTTTTAAATTCCCCAACTAGTTAACTATTGGCTCCAATATAGAAACTTGACACGTTCATCATTATCTTTTATTCAGTATGATTGATCTGACAATTTAAGCTAACTTTGGATTGTATATGAATAATGGAAGGCCATGACATTCTAATCATAGGATGTAATTCTAATAATTTCAGGAGTTTCTCCGCTGAAGCATAAATTTCGCAAGATTTATAAATTAAACGAAGTCTCTCAGTGGCCTCGATGATTATGTAATCATAAAAGTTGCCTGCCAGTATTGGCAATACATTATAGCTTAATCTAGAGGTGTTCTCATGAAATAAAGCGTAATAAAGTGCTGTAAAAGTTTCATTAAAATCACCTGGCATCTAGCGTTACCGTAGAAACGACATAAAGAAATGCAGATGAGAGAAAGTGTAATTGAATTCATATTGATACGGCGTTGCGTTATCGAACTGTACCTAATGTAAGGGTCTGATACAAGCTTTTTATTTCATGCTGATATTTCTAAAAAGAGTTCATTTTCCCTCATTTGAATGTACATTATAACCTAACATTTTGTTCTTTAAGATAGAGAAACCCAGCTTGTATTGAGGCAGAAAACTACATTATCCAATTAAACGTCATTCTCTACCTCTTATACATAGAACTATCTATATGATCTCTTTACAATGAACGTGTAAAACCCACAATGAGTAAAACACATTTTTCTTGGAAAGCTTCAATGTTTCCGTTCAGAGTAAAACACATTTTCTTGGAAAGCTTCAATGTTTCCGTTCAATGTTTCCGTCATCCAATTTCAACTGATTTTAAAGATCACTCGACTGACTTTGAAATTCAAATAATGCAACAGTTTGAGGTTTTGAATTAAGAAATGTCGGGATGAAAGAGAGAAAAGATCATCGTAACATCGTGCGACTTCCAAATGATTCGTAATCGATCATTTGACCTTTACTAATACATTGTATTGTGATGCGAATTTCATATGTATGGTCTGGATATTATTTCTTATCAAATTGAAAACAGCAACATATGTTTCAAAGTATCCCTTCAGTTTTTAGTTTTTGATTATTTCCGTTATATGAATCAAGACTTTTATCAGGTATAAATTCTATATAGAAGCTGCTGGAATTACGGTATTTGAAAATCATTTTAGACTGAATAAACACTTGTCGACATATTTCAATCAATTCTAATGGTGGATTTGTATCACAATGCTAATGTTATGTCAACTTGACCCAACTGCTTATTCAGAATAATTTCTTTCAATTGTCTCAGAATTTCATTTGTATTCTAGATCCAGTTATCAAGTATTATCATGTGGTACAGAAGTAAAACCTGCAAGACACTCTACATATTAAGTATTCGTTTGAAGAAATCTTTATATACCGAAATGTCTGTGCTTTGTACATTTCTTTTGCAGATAACTTACCTGTTTCATTTTGAAACTCTCCTATGACTAACGTACGGCTATTGGAGTTTGTATCTCTGTGTCATTTTGAGGGAATCAAAAAAGTTTTGCCGCTCTCTTTGGCAATAAGGAATTGTTGACAACTGTTTCTGTTTTCAATCTCGTTCTAAATTTCGATGTTTTGTTCCCGTCGAATCAAAATCTTTGTCTTTGAGGTAAATTGGTTTAGATTTATAGAGGTAAGTAATCACACCTTGATTCTTTACTTTCTCACAAACATATATGACCTCGACAAATTCGCACTCGATAATGATCAAATCCGTCCTTCACCTTCTAAATTGTTGCTTGCTTCCTAGCTAGAAAGAATAATGACAAAACCGGTGAAATTTTTAGCGCGCGAGAGAGAGAGGGTCTGAGAGAGAGGAGAGAGAGAGAGAGAGAGAGAGAGGAACTTACCAGCTACATGTACAATGTAGAATTCCCTTTCGCTCAGTCTTCCATTGTAGTGAATTATTGTTTTCAGCGCTATCAGTTTCTTTTGCCTCCGAAGGTGCCATTTTGGCTTCCCCCTCCTTTTCTATCAACATTTCTTTGTTGGTAATTTTCATTCCTCTTTCACTTCTTTGAGTGGTCTCTGTAGACATTTTCAATTCATTATCACATTGACATGTTCGGTCAAACACTGCTGAGAAGCCAAATTCAGCGATCGATCGTAATTTTTATTCTAGATTTTGGTCTATGGGAAGACCAAAAATATCAATAATTCTGTGTTGTAGTCTATTGGGAGAAAGCAAAGTCATCTGAGAGACGCTTCTTCTGTCAGAAAGTGTACTGTCCTCTTTATTACATTTTCAGTATATCTGTTTGATAATGAAATGAGCTTTTGTCATCTATGTGGTCGGTAGTCCGACTTACAACAGAAAATACTCTTCCAACTGCTGAGATCCTTCAAAGGTCACGAAACGTCCTCACTTGACAATTTTAATTTTGCGTGTTGTTTACTTATTCCAATGGAACTAAAATAGTATATATCCCTAGCCAAAACATGAAAGGAAAATCCTCAAAATGTAAATGGGCGATAGAAAATACCCGTTTCACCTGAAAATATTCGGAAAACAGGACTGCTTTTGAATATTAAGAGAAATCGAACGCTCTTATCAAATCGGTTTCATCTCTCTGTTTCCTTCATGAAACATTGTGAAGGCCACATCAAAAGTAAACACTTGCTAAATCCATTAACCTTAATGATTCTGTATGAATAGAGTGCCCGGTTAAATAGTTAGGAGGGGGATGAAAGCGAAAATGGCTAAGTTGATCCGAGCCAACGAAGCCGTAATGGTTACGAATCCTTTCTGTATCGGCGCTGGTTCACGATCGCATGGTTTATCCCTGACTATTGTCAGACGGTATTCCAGAAACGATGTGTTTGACAGGGAAGCAGGGGTCTTGTTTTAGGGATCCTCTCTGTTAGCTTTTTAGTGGAGGGCACATCCGCCTACCTCTGGTAAATACCAAATAACTGAAGGAGACATTTTTGTACCGCTTCCAAAAGCATTTACAGGTATTTCCATGGAGATTGCGTTTGCTTCACTCTCACTGTGATGTAAACTAAACATTGCAGATTGCAAACTCACGTTCTTTTTTCATTTCTTTTCATCTTCAGAATGATTTGAAAGAGCTCTGAGGAGTTTTGTTCTTGACTCTGTTTAATGTTCCATCCTCTGTTAGAAAGAGTAACTAGGTATGATATATATTATGGAATCAATTATCCTAGACCTATTTGTGATCATTCTAAACGTTTCTGTTCTACCTGTGAGCACTTTATATACTCTCACTATCGGAGAATTATTTCAGCTTTTCCAATTCTCTAATTCTGTAGAAACTCTTCAGACAAGTTCTTTAATATACATGTAAGTGGTGGATTTAAGGGTTGTAATAGATCATAACTGTGTGGGATATGATTTATGAGCCTTCTATCAAACTTCTCAGGCTTTCAACTTGCAGATAATGCACTCTGAGTAGAGTTTATTTTCAATACATTTTATTTATTTGCAACATTACTTACTGAAGAACTGAAAATAGGGAATTCTCTATTGCTTTTCACATTTTATTTCTTGAGAGATTTAGCACACTGATAATGCTAACTACATTGCATATTCAAATTTTATATATTTCGAATAAAAGAGTTGGCAAAACGTCATGTCGTCTTCATTATTCAAATCGTTAAACACCACCAAATTTAAACATACCAAATGACAGTATTAATTTACACCAAAAAAATAAGGAAAGGAATGGATCTCCAACAAGAAGAGTCTGCAGCACTCGCAGCAAAACCGCCTTATGTAAAAACAAAAAGTAGACAAGCACAACACAAAAGTAGACAAGCACAACACAAAAGTAGACAAGCACAACACAAAAGTAGACAAGCACAACACAAAAGTAGACAAGCACAACACAAAAGTAGACAAGCACAACACAAAAGTAGACAAGCACAACACAAAAGTAGACAAGCACAACACAAAAGGGACAAAGAACACAAAAGACGACATCAAAACACCAAGCACAAAAGATAAAATACCCCAACGATATCAAGGACATATAGATACTGTAAAATCATTTATTTTCGTGGGTTTGTTAAAGTTTTTGAAAAGTAGGTCAAAGGTCAAGGTCAAGGTCACAAGGTAAAAACATTATGGTATCAATGAAAAGGTTTTGTCATAAGGAATACACATGTGAATTATGAAAGCTTTATCACCTTCCATTCAAAAGTTATGCCGAATGTTAATTTTTTTCGGACAAACAGACGGACAGGCCAAAAACTATATGCTCCCGAATCTTTTATTCCGGGGGCATAATAATCTAACCAATACAAAGGGCTTACAGAACCAGGACAATGAAGAAACAATTGACATTACTGACTGGAAAAAGTGAAGCCTAAAAAGACGAGTGAGATATCATGCTCCGAGAGAGTAAGCATCAACTTCTTGCAAGATCTCCACAAGTAAGACGGCATGTATCACACTCGATGTTTTCAATGATAGTAGTACATGTATCTGGAATAATTATAAGTACACTTAATTTAATTTACAATGCAGATGAATCCATGCGAGGGGATTTCCTTATTAAACTTCATAAATTAGGCAAACATTAGCCGTATCCACGGGCAACATTATAGCTCTATGGGTTCAAGAAATAAATTTCATTCAACCAGAATAACGTAGTTTGTGTCGTAATTTCTAGCGTATAATTCATACTAACAACGTAATAAATTATGCAATGGAGGTTAACAAAGCTTGAAACCGGTACCGAAGACTTTCTTGGCATCTGACCCTTTGAACCATGTTCCATCATGGACCATTGTTTATTTATGATTTACAGCATCGATCGGACATTGACTACCAGTAGGTATACTAACAAACAAGTTTATGAGGAATGATGGAGGGTAATTGGCACTAATGATTTTATAAGGAGAGATAACGACTTACATGTGCTTTTGATTCTTTATTGGCCCAGTCTTGAGTGGAATTTTCATGTCACATTTGGGGTCTGTCTGACCTTGAGCTCAGGATAATAGTGTGATGTACGTAGTAGTTGCTGATTGCAGTAATTGTTATTGATAAGCGAATTAGGTGGCTGATCGAGATAAGTATATATCTACCTTTATGAACTCCGTAGAAAATAACGCTTTTACTTATTTACCCTTAGGATAACTTTGATTGCCGAGACCACACATGTATCAAAAAGTTGCCAGTTTTGTTTTGAATTCTCTTTTTCATTTGCGGGTTGAATTTGTCACACGTAGGTCGATTTTCTTTTATCACCTGTTAACTGCTTTTGTCACATTAAAATTTGATTTCTTTGCCACTTGTTGATTATATTTGTCTATTGTAGGTAGGCTGTATTATTAGATTCATTTTTCACATATCGGTCGATAAAGTCACTTGTATTTATCACATGTACATGTATGTAGGCGAATTTGTCACTTTTGGATTGTATTTGTGTGTCTTGGTTTTATTATGATTCTTTTTGTCAAATGTAGACAAATTTTCTGTCGTTAAATGTGTTTTTCCTTAAGTTTGTATTTATCATCTACTGATTGCATAAAGGTCACTTTTGGATTACTTTTATCACATATTAATTTGATCTATCATAAATGGAATAACAAATATGGATAATGACCATATCCCTGTCTACAGTACAAAATCGATAATTCAGAAAATCAGAAACCGAAGGCATACAAAATCAGGATAAAACAGGAACCAAAGCAAACAAAAACAAAAACCTCCACCATATGAAAAGAAGCGAACTCCCGATATGAGAGTGAGACCAGGTGCCCAGGAAGAGTAAGCATCTCCTGCTTGCATGCAACACCCAACATTCATCTTTTCTAAAATTTGTTATCTTTCAATGTTTATTTTTCGATTGATGATGTTTAACTTTCGATGAATGTATAATTTTTGTTGCGTTACTCATCAACGTTAGAGTTCAAGTGTTTTGAATATATTGTACAATACAACATCGAAAAAAGAAACCTTGCAAGAAACATTCTTAATATTCTTTCTGTATTAGTATAATAAACACTACATATATATTGTGTATGCATTTCCCACAATTACCTATCATTCTATACAAGACTGGGACTCTATGGCAGACAGGAGGGGATCTCCTACACGACTTGGTTTCAGCACCCATAAGAAAACACTGAAACACCCCTATGGGAAAACACAGAGTAGGCAAACACAAGACGAGACACAAAAGGGACATGTTGTGAGATATGATATGGTTTTGTCAAAATTTATGTTCCATTATAAAATTTCAATGCGCCATATGTGCATTTCAACAAGTTATGTCTCATCAGTGATGCTCGAGGTCGGAATGAAGAAATCCAAATTACATGTATCACGGTAGCATATCACGTGACAGGCAAATAATCTCTAGCCCGAGAATTTCCTCCGATTAAACAAGGCGACTGTCTAAATCTACTTTATATGAATTTATTTTAGGTCTATCATACGAGTATCATTATCATTTATATGATGATAATATACTATGGTCAAGAATAGAATTATATTCATTGAACACTTCAACAGAAAATTTTGTTTATTTAACTGCACCATATCATAACATGTAAATAAAATATAAAAAAATATGTTGAAGTGTTCTCTGAATATACCTCTATTCTTGACCAGAAAAGATTACCAGCATATAGAGGATAGTGATGCTCATATGATAGGGTTAAAATAAATTCCTATGAAGTAGATGTATACTGTATTTGCCATATTTAATCGAAGGGGATTCCCGGGCTAAAGATTATTTGCATATCACGTGATACGCTACTGTGATGTATGTGAAATTGCACCGGACAGAGATATGCCATTAGGGAGATGTGATATATGAAAATGATTAGCACTAAAATATTTTTTGTTTATCAAAATAGCTGCAAAATTCAATCGGAAAATCAAAGTCAGTACTGACAGTTCCAAGAAATGAAACCATGGAAGATACTCATATGGAGAAAACGATAAACACCTCAACTACTTGCTAGGAACTGCCTTTGGAGGATGGTCGCAATATCACCCAACACAATTTCTGAATATCAAAGCATCAAGATAATGTACTACAAATAGAACTTTTCTTACTCTTTTCTCCATGGACATTTTGAAGGAAACTATATTAAGGTTGCAAAATAAATTATTTCTTCTATTTACATTTGGATATCGGAAAAAAGTTTGAGACAAAAAAGAAATTTGAAATATGTTTTATAATGTTGCCACTGCAAATTGACAGAATGGCAATTTGCACTATTCTTCCATACTAATTAAATGGTACTTTTATTTTTATTTTTGGGTGAAATATCACTGTTGCTTTTTGTTTTATTTCAATATTGTACTTGGTTTTCATATTCTGCTGCCAAAAAAGGCAATTCCGTTCCATTGGTTGCCCAGTAAGTAGGTAAAATAAGTTCTGGTGCACAAAATAAGTATGGTGCACAAAATTATTACAATAGAACATATATTTCAATATGATATAATTTCAATCACTAGGTTGGTATCTCTGCTGGTGGACTTTAAGTCTCAGAGGATACCGTTCGCCTAGTTCCACTCTGCTCCTGCACTGACTTGAAATATATTTGTAAATACATGTATTCTTATACTAAATTTGATGAATCTCCCATATGGCAGAACTCTATCCTTAACTGGCTCCTTGTCATACATTTAAGGTCATGTTTAAAAATTTCATCTCTTTCAACCTAGAGCATCACAGATGATACAAAATTTGTTGAAATATGCATTTCTTAACAACTAAGTTGGTATCTCTGCTGGTGGACTGTTAGTCACCGAGAATATCGTTCGCCTAGTTTCACCGCGCTTTATTGCAAAACTCGTTAATCGGTAGACGAATTTTTACCTGAATTCCTCCAACATGTTCTCACAATTCCTTTAAAATTACCTCGTACTACTTTATCAATTGGTAGAAAGTACCGATAACTTTTTCCTTGCGGTTACAACACTTGACCAGTCATGTGTAGTAATCTGAGTAGTTTTCATACATTTCTGTACCGTAAAGCAAGACACAAAAGGAATATGGCTACTTCTATAAGATCAAATAAGACATCGCTAAAACAAAGAAAAAATAGTTTAAGCTTATTTCAAGGCTTGGGTTTTCGTGTAATTTCATCAAGGACATAAGTCTATGTATATCCTTATCAAAATTCAATCCTTCGGGGATACTGACAATGTTATTTCAGTTCGTTAATTTTGAAAAAAAATAAATCTTTTCTTTTCATTATTGAAGCGAATATCGATGTCCAAAAGTTTTCTTGATACTTTATTGAAACTTAAGCCATTGGCTGCTCAGCAATACATATAAGTACATGGAGAACGGACATATACAACATGATAAACATATACAAGTATATAAAATACAAGTCTACAACAATGAGAGTCGGAGTTTATAGGCACTTGCTAAATATTTTCCTAAATTCCCATTGCAAGTGTTTTCACATTTGTTGATGAAAGTAAGTGAACTAATTTAAAACAAAAAGCTTTCTTCCAAATATGGTTTAATGAATTTCTTTCGTAGATCTACAGGACATTGCAAAATAAAGTGAAATCCGTCTTCAACTGTTTCCGAGCAAATAAAACAAATCCTTTCTTTTCTCTCTTTTTAAAAATCTTCCTGTTTCAATGGCTAAGTTATGCGATGAAAGTCTAAATTTTGAAATATATTTGCTATGAATCTGATCTAATGAGTTTCGTTAATAAAACTGCAAATTATAATGATCAGTAAGGTGTTAATGTTTAAATACATTTATGAAATAAAAACAACAAAAATAAACCTGACCTTTAGAAATCGGTCCAAATAACCCAGATTGAATTCATGCTTGCACGATAAAAAAGATACTAGCATGTACGTAAAACAACATTTATAATTGGCATGCGAATTTATTTCTGTCCGTCCGTCTTGTCTACTTTATTTTTGTTATTGTCATGTGATCTAGCACGGCGCATTTTTGTAAGATTTAGAGCACAGTGATTTATCACGTTTCCCGGTTGCTATATCTATGAAAGATAATCCATAGTAAATTTAGCAATCGGGAAGCTTGATAAATCCCTGTGATTTAGAGATTTATCGATTCGATTTGGAAGAATAATCCTTATTAACAAAGATAAACTAAATTACTGATGAAAACTTATGATGAATTTATGCTAACTTGTACAACTTGAAGACTCCCGAAGATGCATCTTCTCGAGACAAGTGTACATAATCTATTTCGTACATGTACACTTGTCTCGAGAAGATGTAGAAGATGTAAAACAAGAATTAAACAAATTGTTGCCTTATCAATCATTTGACCATTCAAGAACATGTTCATTTATAATCCATTCAAAACATGTGAAATGTGAAAATGAAAATTGTGGAAACCGTCTGTCCATTTTCGAAAATTGACGATCAAATTAATTCCCTCCAATCTAATTAAAATTCAACTCCTTATTTCGTAAACTACATCTATGTAGTTAACGAATTCGATCATACATGTACTTTATATTTAGATGAATATATTATCAGATAATAAATAAACATATGAACATGTTATATAGCACAACAGCTCTTTGATATTCTAAAATCGACAGAAAAGCATTGTATTTATCAATGAATTGGTAAACGTACGATTTGAATACCCGTTACATGTAATGCTTCAGTGGTCACGTGTCATCGCCGTGAGGAAAAAGCTACCGGTACTTTTCTATCAATTGATATAGTTTTACCAGGTAATTATATATGAATTGTGAGAACATGTACATGGAATTGAGGAACTTTTGCGTCTACCTCTTAACGATTTTGACAATAACACTAAATTTGATAAAAAAATTCTCGGACTAAGGAGTATCTCCCTGATGGCGTAGCTCTGTTCTTAGCAGGTTATTTGGGACGAATTTAAGGTCATGTTTTTAATTTTAATTTCGCTCTTTTCGACTTCGAGTATCACTGATGATACATTCTATGTTGAAATGGGCATATGGTGCACTAAATTATTACGATAGAATTATACTTTAAAAGATATATCTGTCGAGGTTGGAATTGGGTGTTCATTTAAGACAGAAACAGAATGTTTTGTCTGTGGTGAAGTCTTGAGCATTGAATCTAAATATGTAGTTTTGGGTGTTCTCGGTCAATGTTACCAGACATGTGTCTGTTACATCTCCTTCGTTGTTGTACTGGAGACAGTATAAAACCAATCTGATCAGAAAAAGTCTCTGTCAATAAGATCTCGGTGTGCTGACGGACAATACACCAATCCCGGAAAGCCCATGTTCAGAATGTGTTGTCAACTCGTGATGAACAAATAAACCGATCCATTGAAGAATCGTATTGAACTTTGAATCCAGCTTAGTATTTGCCACTAAATTTGGGATTCCTATCAGAGCAGAATATGCGAAATACTTAGACAGAAAAAAATATCTTGTTAAGATGATAGGTAGTAAAAATGTACCAAAATGTATCGGTTCAGAATATTTGCAGCTTCATTACCGTAATTCCACAATTAAAGTATATAAATGACTTTTTACGCACTAAGCCTAGTAGAATTATGGATATTCGTCGAGGAGAGTTCATCCAGTGGGAATCAAACATAGTAAAGGCTTCGAAGAAAGATCACTCTGTATCATTAATTCATATCCAAATTCTTTCGTAACTTCATGGAAATAGGAGCTTCTCCGTGTTATCAGACATGATCAATATTAACCCTCTCTGCCGAGGATTCCTCATTCAATAGTCTCCGTGATATTAGGATGCTATTTCAATAAAGCCACATGTTGCAGACTTTCAGGTTGTGTGTCACTAGGCGAAGAATTATTTTTTGTTTGTTTCAAAGAGCGCTAAGAATACATAAAAGTTATCTTGAATAACAAAAGTATTTATAATGCGAGCTGTATGAAAATTTATAGAAGTGAGACTCCGTTGAAGGCTTTGTTATCTGTAAGTGGTAGCGATAAGGCAAGTCTGCCAGTGTGAAAAGTTTAGAAGTCAATCAACAAAGCAGATAAAAAGATTGTGAATCACTCACATTTACAGTCATATCGACAAAAATTAATTCAGTCTTCACTTCCGTTGTGGCTCATATTTTACAGCAATTTACAGTAAATGTTCAGAATAGCAGTGGCATTTTCTATACAAACAATGTTTACGATTTGGTAAATATTGGAAAGAGTCAATAAAATCATTAAAGGTGTTTACTGATGTCAACAATTCTATTTCAACCATTCGATCATGTTCAGACATTCTTGCTTCATAGTTAGGTAATGTAACTGCTACTGAAGATCAGAAACTTATAAAACAGTGTTTTACTAATCTATTACTTAGTAAATTACCTGTGTTTATGCCGTCCTTACCTGACGTTTAAATCTTACCTGTACATCGTCAGGGTACGTTTTTGTATGTACTTCTTATATTACACACCTTAGAAATGTGCAAAATAAATTGATGATTGGTCACTTGCGAATTAGGAAATAAAAATAAAAAGAGGGGGGGGGGGGTCACCTGAGGATGCTCATATTCACCAAAATGACCCGCTATTTGTACATAATTGAAAAGGACAGGTCCTGCCCCGGTTCCCTTGTCTTTGATCCGCGCGTGTTTTACATGCAATATAGATAAACATAATGATTATGAGGATTCTTACCTTTTATATGTAATGTCCCGTTCAGCATCTTCTCCATTTTGACACATGGTCTGATACTCTTTTGAATCCTCTTGCCCCAGTGTCTTGTCATCATGGACAGTTTCCAGAGCGGTGTTGTACAGGCTTTCAATGGTCTTTCTGGAAAGAAGGTCGTCATCTTTGTCATAGAGTTTATCAGATATTATTGTTATATCCTGTCCATAATTCCCATCCTCAATTCTGGTACTCTCTAATGGTACAAAACTTACAGACTTAACAGACGTGTCATGATGTTTATGTCCACGATCACCATTTTCACTTGTAGATTCATCTCCGTGCAAAATCGACATTTTGTTTTGATGCACAATAATAAACACAATGTGCAATAGATGACATGTATTACATCTCGCTTGTTGCAGAAGTAATGACGAGCAAATTGATCAACATTAAACAGCAAAAACCATTCAGAGTTACACTGTCATTTTACCGGTGAGATGACTCATTACCTAAAAGTTTACCTGATACACACTGTATATGGAGAAAATCAAACAATTTGTAATGACAGCTAGTTGAATAGAGATATCCATACTATGCCATTTCAAGTTCACTTCTTTAATTTTCACTAAGACTCTAAATGTCTTGTATGAAGTATATTAATTCAAAGTCATTCAACCTACTCCGGACTAACGACCGATTAAGCTTGATGGTCCACGTATCACAACCTGAACTAGAAACTTATTCCATCACTACATTCAAATATGAAATGAATTTTCCTTGTATTCCATATTGTTAGCACCTTTTATTGTTAGTGGTCTGTGTTAATGCCTTTACTATAGTATAAAAGATGAAATAATATTTCCAATTTAACATATAAAGTTTTAAAGGTTTACCTATTAAGTCAATACAACAATGGTAATTCACACTGAATTTCTTTTTAGACCAGAACTTGCTCTCTGTAGAAAATTTACAAGCTAAAGTTGGATTATGTAACCAATAATAACGGCTATGGTCCATTATTGATCTGTTTGCATCAAACACTGGCGCTCCTTTTATGGCTGTTTTTTGGCACAAACTGAAGGACGAGTGCTGTCGGTCAGATAGACGACTTATATTCTATACAGGTTAGAATGAAATATCAGTTATTGATTACCTAAACATGATAATTCTTTTATTTTCTTCCAAAGGATACATGTACTAGTATTATATTTCAAAACAAGATGTGCATGCATTAACACTGATTCATGTATTATAATGAAGCTCTGACTCCTTTGTCTACATGTACAATGCCAAGTAAACCAAAGAGTAGAAGATTTGACCCAGCGATCATTAAAATAAAAATATCTATACTTATCATAGAAATTAATTGAGAAAAAAATGATGGCAACCGTGTAGAAATTGTGAATATCGCTTCACGGTGTACAATTTCGTCCTCTATTTGTATTTAAGTAAATAACTTTCATCTTCCAATCATGATTGACTGACTGTTTTATTTTTGGAAACAATTACTTTGTGGGGACCTCCCATCAAGCGGATGTTGATTAAGAACTGTAGTATCTAAACCGATGATAGAACGGAAACAAGTCTTCGCAAATTACAAATTACGTAACCGCTTTATCCGTTTCAAGATTATAATATGACGTAGACATGTTATCAAATGCGTTTGATGTTTATCTTACTGCAAAAATGAAGTTAAAAGAGATTATTTTGGACAATCTGTACACATGACCGGCCGCCTACTCTCGTTTATCTTTCTGGGGTTTTATAATTGTCTGTGCCAAATAAAATATTATGATAATCGTATGGTAATAGTTTGTAGATATCGATCAAACATCAAGGGATAATGACAAAATCTCCAACAAGACAACAATGCAGTCATCACACCAGAACACACACGCACGATAGAAACAATTAATGGATACCAAACAACCGCACCAATAAACAATAATGGACACAAATATACCAGCAAATAAGATTCAAAGGAAGAGCACCATTGAAACACGAATAGCAACACATAAAACGAGGAAAATAAATGTTCAGCAGGTGCCGCCTTTATTTCATCGCAGTTATCCGGATTACGTGCGCATAGCCCTTCCACGTATAGTATCCAGATCAAGAGGTTTCTCCAAATAAAAAAATATATTAGATGACATTATAAACAGATGATTAATTCTTGGGTGAGAATAAAGAAAAAGGATGTAGAAATTATTTTAACAGATAAAAATAGATGTTTGTTCATGAGATTTTGAAACGAATAGGTTCCCTTGTGGGCGGCACCATAGGATCTTGTTTCGGAATCATACTCACTTTCTTGCTTAGAATTAAGTGTAACGAAAATTCCTAATTTATCGCTATTAAAATCATGATTTGAGGAATTTAATGTGCTTTTAATACAGAAAACAAGACTGAAAGAATTTCAATTGATTCAGAAAATGATCTTATTGTTCGATAACCGAACATTCAGACTTTGACATGTGTGAATGTTCGTCAGAATCCCGCACAGTCATAGATAATCCATCATTTTTAATTCTTTCTTATCTTTTAATTTCAAAGTGGTCTTTGTTATTTTGGATAAGATAAAGGTATTTATGAATCTGGAATGAAAGCAAGAATTCACAGATAATGTCGGTATGTTGCCGCGTTACAGCTTCTCAATGAAATGTAAAGTTTTTTTCCGCACATATTAAAACACCTTATCGCA